>KB672713.1:484692-625735 GCA_000349145.1 Anopheles dirus | reverse complement strand
GGTAGGAAGCATCACAATACACGCAGGCAATGATGCCGACGGCAGCGTCAAGCGATTCAGCACACGAAAAACAGGTAACGGCCATCGCGAAACTTAGCGCGGCTTCGATAACGATCAGCGCAAGTTATGAACGAATAAAACACGAACGTGACGAGAAAAACAGGAAACTTTAATGGCACAAAGACGGCAAACAGTTCAACGACGTACACAAAAGTTTTTAGTACAGTGTATAACGAAACACAGAAGTTTTTTGAAAATAAACGCGGAGCACAGCGAGATTGCAACCGAGCAGTCAAACGTCAAACGTAAAAAAAAAATGTGAATTTCGAGGGTACGCATTTGTGTGTGTGTGTTTTTTTTTTAAATAAAACCCCCATCGGAGAGAGGCTGTACAACGTGTGCACGGTTGCATCACTTATGCATGGATATCGATATATATGAAAATGAAAAACTACCTAGCGCAGTACGGTGATGGGAAGCGTTGCCATTACGCGCCGCAAGGTTTTTCCCCTCACGGAACGAGCCCGCAAGGCGCTCTAGTTCAACTCGCGTTTTCAGCGCTTACTACGTTTCCACCGGCAACAGTTGAACGGGTCTCCGCCATCAACTGTTTTGTGTGCTGGGAGCACAAACACATTCCGTAAAAACGGCTGTTCAAGCTCATGCAAAAATAGGGCGCATTGTTTAGGGGTGCGAACCTCCAACCACCGCCGCTCCAGCTTAAGGTGGTGGTTGATTCGTGAAAATTTCATGCCTGTTGCAATGCGGCCTTTCCTTTTGAATCAATCTCGCTCGCTCTCTCTCGCTCTGTTGCTCCCGGGCAGATTGCAGCCCCGGACTTTCGGGAGGAGCAGCCCCTAGTAAACCCTCGGTTCACCCTTCCATCACGCAACGCTCGAATGCGGATCCATAAAACAACTGATTGCGACTTTTATGGCGTTATGACTTCGGGGCCGCGCAAAATGTTTGAAATTTGACGGTGTGCAGTGTACAACGGGGCGAAAAAGTATACTTTCCTTTCTTACATCCGCCATATGTGTCTAACAAATTCCGGCCCGTTTGCTGCCTGCCGGCGGCCTGCATTCAACGGTGGCTCCGCGTTCGGCTGATGGCTCCGCAGGCGCTTAAAGGGGCACAAATTGCATACAGCCGGGGGACTATTAGGTCGCGTTTGAATCGCTCCATTTAAAGCGCAACCCGAGAGCCGCACACTGCGGGCTGATTTGAAACAAAGCATAAAACAATTTCCGCAAACCGTACCGGCGTTTGTTTGCGTTTGCGAACGCATTCTTTTTTACGATAATGCCGTTCCGTGTAACGGCGGCGGAAGATTTAATAAAACGCGCCCGTGTGCAGTAATAAAGCTCGGTTGGATAATTTCCACGCCCGTTTTGTCGGTGCGTACATTTGAGTGTCTTTGGCCGGTCTGTGCTGCCTTTCCGAGAGGACCCGTAGCGATGAATACGTTATGTTTTAAGTGGAAAGAGATTTAGCATAACAATTCAATAGGTTCGGCTCGTACGCCGGTGGAAGTTGTATGGGACTGTGGTATATCTGTGTGGGGAATTAATTTTCAATCCATTAATCTCTTCACTTACGGGACAGATCGGATTACGGGTTTAATCGTGTTTCATTGAATACTTGCGAATTACTAGATTTTTTTTGGTATGATTTATTTCATTCGCTGGATAGGAATTGAAGCGATTCCATTCTCTAAAAGTATGCAATCCGCACTGCTACAAAATTTTACATACATGTCCTAAGTAGTTTATTTTCTGTTAAAAATAAAACAAAAATAAAATCACATCTATGAAATGCTTCAGAGAACTTCTAGACCATTTTACACTAGTAAGAAAATTGTGTTTTTTTTAAATAAATAGTCATGCTGTAGCATTTATTGAAAGTAAAATAATAAGAAAAAACTGTGATAGAAAAGGATACGTTCAGTACTTTTTGTTTCTTTTGAATTCAGTAGTACGTCCAGCCAATCATGCACCGTAATAATATTTACGGACGAAAAATGCTTCTGCGCCCTACGTTTGCATTACAACCCCATTGCAGCGGGAATCTCTTTAAGGTATCGATTCTATCGTGCATGTGCCACGTTCCATTTGCGCTTCATATCGCTCGCCCGATTAGTATGCAGGCTAAACGTTCAAGAGCGACAGCTATTCAGCCGGTTGAATGCCTGCAAAGTCGTCTGCATTTATGCACGTTTGCTATCGATCCTTTAAAGCACTTACCACGGTTCACCGTCAAACCTCGGGTGGCCCAGCTCCAGCAGGGTGTACCGAGGAAGCTACTCAGTTCAGAGATCAGTGTAACGTCAATCAATACCGATCGAAGAGGCGATGTTGGCAAAGGATTTTATGACTCCTGCGCTCGGGCGAGTGGGAAGTTCTTCGGGATGCCCGTAGGTAGAACGCATCACAGTGCAGAGGAGACAGTAATGCTGATGCTTACGCTCGTACCAAGTCTCCGGCGCTCTTCTCTTGGTGCGGCTCCAGCGAGCGACCCGACACCGACTTAAAGCTGCGGTCGGCTTGCCATCCGTGGTGATGGTGCAAAAGAAAACCGAACCACAATCCCGCATGTACGGACGAGCGAACTCATGGGCGACTCACGGGCGGGCAGATAATGTCTGCCAGGCATTACCGCAAACCCGGAAGCTAGGAAATATGAAAAGTTCCCTTCAGATATCCACACACACACACACACACACACAGACACACACACACACACCTAATGCCACGCTATCGTTGACTGCGATTAGAGTGAGCGGGCTGAGGTTCGTGGTGAGGAATAGTGCGACACCCGGGCCGAAGACACCGTCATCGCTTCTGGAGCACATCGGACTGGGGGAAGATTTGCATAGATTAGCATCGGTAAATCCTGACCTCTTGCGCCGGACCCGGGTGCAAACGTAGCAACCGTGGTGGCCAGCTGTGGCGGGCGTTGATGAAGTCACGGGCACCGGCCAAACAAAGCCGGCCAATTGGGGCTTGGGAAGTCAACACTATCAAAACCCGTGCAGCTGGAAGAGATAGAGGCCGGGCGTGTAGGGGGGCCGGGCCGGGGGGGGGGGGTTGCAGTTCCGGCGTGGGGTGGCCTTGGCTTTCAACTTTCAGCCCGGGACGCACCGGAAGCAGAACTGGGTCGGGAGGTCTCGCCGCATTCGGATGTCAGTCGTTTGGTCCGTCGGAACCAGGGGGACCGTGGCGGTGGTGAGGTCAAGCTGCCAGCGGACGGCGGCTTTTTGGTCGGTTGGCGAGATTTAAACCATATCTACAAACAAACAAGGCAAACACGGGCAACGGCACACAGTCACCCGACACTCGGGAGTCGAAAGCCACCGGAGTAAAGTCACACCGGTCCGGTCCAGACCACTGCGCAGGCTGGCGTTGGGAGCTACCACCAACACCAACGACATGTCCTGCAGTGCCTGTCAGAGATTGCTGACGGGAAGGGATTGAAGTGGAGAGGGAGGTGAGAGAGCAGGTGGGAATAAACCATAAGTACCTGCGAGTGACAGTGTGACCCATGCGTTTGTTTATGAAAAAGGTTCCACCAACTCCGAGCTGTGGGTGCCGGCAACACAAAAGCTTCCCAGGAGGGACTTTGGAGTTCCGGACAGGCACAGCATGCTAGTGTGCGTGGATTGGCAGGGACAGCAAGACGAGACGAAACCCAGTGGGGCACATTTTTGGGGTCTTTGCATGCATATTTTAATGCACTCAGTGCATTTGGAGCCCCATTCGCAATCCTTGGCGCGCGAAAGGCCCCGGAAGGAGCTTAGAAGCCAACTTATGGTCGTGTGGAGTCGTCGGAGGTTCGCTTTTTGTTAAGCCTGATCTTCCTCTCGCGCTAGAAAGAGTCGTAATGATGTAATCGCGGAACCGTTTCCGCACGGAAAGGTCAAGCGCTGCTGGACCGATAGCCGGAAAGGGCGTACGCACTCCGGAACCGTTACAGCGTGGCACCTGTTTGTTAATTCATCAGAACGCACTTTATCGCAGAGCAAACAGAGCTGCAGGCCGTGTTTGCGATATTCTCATTTCGCCTTTCGCCCTCAAACGCACGAGGATGCTTCCGGGAGCGTAGTTCTGGCCGGGTTCCGTGCCGTGTACGTTGCGTCACGCTCCACCAACAGCGTCTCCGATGGCTGCGTGGCACGGTACACGGTTAAGGCAAATAGCGCCACGCTGCGCGTCCATCTTTCTCGATGATCCGTGTATCTGTTTCGGTAGCGCGGGATCGGAACCTTCGTCGGGATTTTAACACAATGCCTATCCGCCGGCCGTATCGCATTTCCAAATCCTCGTAAGGGGATGAACGTAATGCGATTATACACCGAATGCGCTTACCGGTCGGGGTGAGTGTGCGAATGGAGGGAATAAAAACCCACTGGCACTGGTATCGCGAATTGCTGTGCTTTGTTTTAACGTACAGAGACGTTGCACGCTGTGCAGCGCCGGCAATGCTTTTAATCGCATTTGAATTGTTGTCATAAAACACGGATTCAATTTCATAGGGGATTAATGGACCCTCAATTGAATGAAATGTGATCAAACCTGTTTGGTATGTGAGTGGTTCCAGACTAACAATTATTAAGTAAAACCAAAGACCAACTAATGTCAAGTACTACAATTTTCGACATGTGAAGTAAATTTTGTTATAAAGATTATTTTTATTTATTTATTTATTTAATCAGTAAGGACGGCCTAGCCGTATTGCTTACTATCTAACTTATAACTAAAAAATATTTCAGGTTCTTAAATAACAGAAATCTATGTTTAATTATTAATGCTATATAATAGATATGGTATTGCAGTACGTAGACTGAATTGGCTTGACTGCATTGACTGGAGATCCCTTTGATCAGGTGGACTCGAAAAGTCGTTACTTTGTCGTCGTAGGTTCGTGAGTGGTTTAAGACATCTCCTCTATACTTATTCGTTTACAGTGAAGAGGTAGGCATCTACCTCAGTGCAGATTTAATTGGGGGCTTCTTCTAAATAGCTGATTTGCTGTTGGATGTTGCTGTTGTTGTTATAAAGATTAAATACGCAGAAATATCAGTTATAACGAAAACGAATTTTTGAATTTTTTGGTACTCTACAATGGACTATAAGTATAGTTAGTAGCATGCGGGGCTTCTTTTGGGTGTAACTGATGCGCCGTCACTCCTTTCTCGTGTTCCCTTGTATCGTTCTCTTCGTTCCCGCTCCTTCCTTGCTTTACCGTCCAGGCGTACCACATTTGGCTCGAATGATCCGTTTCTTGTCTCTCTTCGCTGTTTCAATAGCCTCTCCCACCTCTTTGATTTCAATTCCTTGATTTCCTCTTTCCGCTCACGCATCTCTGGAGACTCCCAATTCTCCTCTCTCCCTCCTCTCTCGTTAAATTCTTCCCAATTTGGTGTTAGAAATTAGATTAAGCTAATTGTTAGAAGTTAAGCCAAGTTAGATATAAGTTTATGTATGTGTTGTGGAAACCTTTGTGGCGGACATTATAAATAAAACATTAAACATTAAACATAATGAAATTTATGTTCAAGCAAGCTTCAATAGGTTCAACAGATTGGTTTTATCATCGTTAAAAATATAAGAAATTTGTATTGTGTGTTTTTGTGAGTACCGATATATTTCCGAAAAAAAGTATGCGAAATAGAAACGTTTTATTTCACAATTTGACGAATATTTTCTCTTAGCTCATGACTCATGTTACCAAAGAAGAGGTAATTGTACGACCTATTATGTTCCGGCGCTCGTCTCGAGCACGATGGCGAGATCTGCTCAGGTAAGTTCAACTTTTCAGACGCTTTCCACTGCCGTCCATCGCAAAGCTTTCTGGAACAATTTTCACATCATCCGTTAAAAGTGTTCTGTTTCAGTTGCCTCAACTCAGGCGCGTCCATCGGAACCATTTTCGATCTCCTTCCCGCAGCGTCTGCCGTGATTTTCGTATTCTTTGAAAGCTTTCACATTATCGCCCCCCAGGGGGGGGGGGGGGGGGGCATTTTTAGCCTGGAACGCTCTGCGCTGGATGTCGGATGTCGACATCGTTATTTATCATTCGCTCCGCTGCGTGCTTGGCTACCGCTGCCAGGCAATGTTTAATGCAGACGCCCATTTGCTTTGCCACCGCGAGCGAGCTCGAAGGGACAGCGCGTACTGGTACTGGGTCGTCCATCAACGACGAATCGCAAAGACGATCATTGTGACGCTTTTAAACCGTGTCAATCGTCCGCTGCCTGTCAACGGCTTCGCCTTGAAGGAAGCGTTGCGAGCGCGAAAACGTCCGCTTGTGGTCGGTGGGGGGCAATAGGAAGGCACCGGAAGGGCACGGTGGAACCATTTATCTTGTTTATACGATGATTTTGAAATCGATTATATTGGATCTTGCTCTTAATTGCGATAAATCTTCGGCTTCCACCGGCGGGCACGTTCTTGCCGCTGCGCCTGTTGCTACGACCGGATCCGGCGCCGCTTAGTTCAACTCCTTCGCCGCACGCCGCCGGGTTCAATATTTTCCCAGAAGTGGTGAGCGAAGTGGCGAATATTATGTTGCTCCGTAATGCAGCTATTTACGAAATGAGTTCCAGGAACGGCAACTCGCAGCCAAACAGTCGAACGGCGACGCGGCGGCCCTGGCGAATTCTTCGTTCTGTGTTGGAGAAGTGATGTTCGCGGAATACGGATAGATTTTGGAGGAAGCTTTTAGGTAACGTAATCTGATTTTAGCTGCGAGTCCTGTCAGGAGATATGGGATTGAAGCTTAGCGAGTGGTAGGAGGGTGATTTACTATACCATGTTGTGTGGATTGTGAAAATTCGTCCCTATAGCTGAAAAGTTATAAATTTATTTTTCTGCAAGAAGCATGTGAGATTAATGATACATTATTGTTAAGCAATATTAATCATATTAGTGATCATGCAGCCTTCCGGGAAGCCGATCAATCCTCCGGTTGCTTTCACCACCATTCTAATCGAGGGCAGTTAGCGCCGAGTTTTATCTTCTTACCGAGTGCGCTACTTATTGCATCCATTTATTTCCGGAACAAACTGCAAAGCTTTTATTTGATGTGGTAACACCTAATTTAAACTTGCCGGTGCTGTGCAAAGTTTCATTTCTCCGTTGGTATTCACGAGGACTTACCACACCAACTGGCTCGTCTGTCTCTCTCTCTCTCTCTCTCTCTCTCTCTCTCTCTCGTTCTCTCTCTTTGTGAGGGGCGTAAAAATGAACGCAAAACTTCAAACGCACGCTGAATGTTTTACCGATGAGCAGTCATCTTTCGGCAGCTAAAAACAACAACAACAGCAACACTTCCACCCCCCACGTAGTTGAATGTGTCTGAACTTCTGGCTACGTACCCGACATGCGAGTATGAAGACAGAATGGTTACAATGTGGAAAACTTTTTCAAAGCACACACACACACACATCCTCTCTCTCTCTCTCTCTCTCTCTCTCTCTCTCGCTTTACTGGCATGGTCAAATAAGGTTTTTCCGGTATCAAGCATACCAGGTGCATACTTCTAATGGCAACAAACAGAATGGTCACAAGTTAAAAATAGAGACCAATTGCTCACACACTCACCTTACGGGTTTCGAGGTGATGGGCTGAGAAAGTTTTTTCTCTTCCTCTTTCTCTCTCACTCTCTCTCACTCTCTCTCTCTCTTTCTATCGGCTGCTATCAGTAAACCGAAACCATTTTGCACTGCCCGGAAAGAAGTAATAACGGGGCGAAAGTTTTAATTAAAATTTGCTCCCGAAAAATGTGCGTCTGTGTCGAATCTAAGCAAGGCGTTCGGCTATTGATCACGTACTCGTTTGAGAAATTTGATATTTCGGCCCGAAACGCCTTGGCAGGGTGGTGTGCTTTGCGGGCCGCAAGCACATCAAAGCGTCACCGGTCGGTGTTGAATGTTGAGGTGTTATATTTCCGCTCTAGCGGTAAGAAATGTTGAAGCGAGGGTTAACAGACAAACAAAATTGACTTGCTTCTTTGGAGTGATCTGTACGCGTTTGAAACCATTCTAGTGAGAGTAAGCCTTTTGGTGTTGAACTACTGTATTAGGTTTTACTCAGAGGGTTATTCAGAAGAGTTTAATTATTATCTGCACTTTTGTGATCATTGGTTTGTTTTATTGGAAAACCGTAATTTGGTTTATAGTATTTTTCGTATGATATAAACCTTCGTGTATGTATGACAAATACAAAGTTTACTTTTAAAATTCTTTTATTTGTCAATTTGTCAGCCAATTTTATCGATTTGTCGATTCAAGCACGACTTCAATCATTTCAAATAAAAGTATCATTCTGGATTTTTGATTATTATCTTTTTTAATTAGCTTGTCATGCTGTAAAATACTTTTATTTACAATAAGCTTGGTACGTTTAGTTAATTTGTTTTTTTTTTCTTCTGAAACTTAGAGTAAAAATGTTCCCTGAGCTAGTTTTTGATGATTACGTTATGTTTCGTAATGATTGTTGCTTTTTATCTATACTTTAATATGCTTTAGCCTCTTCACAGGTTTTGTAAAACAATCAAACCTCAACAGTGCCCGAGTTAAAGCCACTCGACAGGCGTATCGAATAAAGTACGGTACCGAACTGCGCCCACCGTGAAAGCGTTTAGGTTTTTTTTGTTGCGACCCGACTCACCCGCTTAACGTATGCTTTCAACTATTTACTGGAGTGGAGTGGCCTTCCGAAAGGATGGAGGTGCCGGTGGCCGTACGTAGTAAACGCGTACGTGCACCCCACCCGGTAAAAGGCTTGTTTTGCGTGCTCCATTAGGAACGCGATGACGGTACAGTGGCACCACGTATCGGAAACGGCAGGCATGAGACACGCATACAGCAACGAACAAAAAAAAAGAGAGAACAAACAACACGCAGGTTTGGGGCGGAGAGCAGGCACGGTTCGCTTTAGTTTCCTCCATTTCTCGACCTGTTAGTTCCTGGTTTTTGTTTCACTGTTCATCGCGCGCACCGCGTGTTTGTCGGCAGCTTACACTCATCGGTGTGTCTGCGTGTATTTTTTTGTTGTTGTTGTCGGTGCTCTCACTAACCCATCTCGCATCATCTATGGCGGGGCGATTTGAACGTTCACGCACACCGTGAGGCACTGTGCGACCGCGAACACAGATGCACACCGATCCATCCACGCGGCCCGGCCACTGGATTCAAAGGTGTATGAAATTATAATTTATGACTTCATCTATAATTCAGCCGCTGGTACGCTGGTGCACAGCCACTGCCGGCTCCGATGCCGACCCAAATGGAGGGCAAATGGGAAATTCTTCAGCCCCGCCACTGCACACGCTCCCCGGGACTCGCGATGGCCTAAACCGAGTCTGCCTGGCACCAGGCACCGGGCGCCTCCATCGGAGTGAAATGAACGCACACGAACGTGCACGGGTGGCCCGGGTGGTGTTGATCGGAGCGCACGATAATACCGGTAGTTGTGTTATGCTCGCTACTGGACGCAGGCACACCACCACCGCCGTCGATATGCAAATGATACAGAAACATAAATAAAGCTACCCCGGGGGTGGGTGCGCGGGAGGCGCGGTCCGGGCGCGGAGGGCTGTAGCTTTGCAATAAAGTATCGTTTGCCGGCGCTCTGCCGCGTTCGGGGCCTTCGCAAGGGGCCTGCAACGGGTTGCAGTTTCTCCAGGAAGTTTGCCGAGCGCAAGGCGACAACAACATGAGCGACTCGCGCCCCGCGCCAACACGGACTCGCGGTACGGCTGGGCGACAGGTGGTCTTTAAACACACATACACACACACACACACACACACACACACACACGCACGTACACGCGGCTCCCTAGTTCGCCTTTTGCCAGCGAGGAAGGCAACATTTGTCGTGGTTTAGTGCCTTTATTGACATAAGTTTTGCGACACTAACTTGTAGCCCCGATGTTCTCCCGGTGCTGGCTGCACATCCGGACGCGCTTTCTTTGCCCGCCAGACGACGTCGCAGCCGAGACGACGTCGTTGGGACGGACTCATCCGTTTTGCAAACGCTCGGCTCGGCTGCACGGGTGCAATATTCCGAAATGGTAAATTGATATATGTTCAACAGTGCAGTGCGCACAGCTCGCCGTGCTATGAATGATTCGGTTTCCATTAGCGCCGGTGTGCACTTTGGCGAAATGGCGTTCCTCACAAGTGGAAGACGCCAGTGGTGAATGATGCAGTGGTGTGCAAATTTGTCCTCTCGCACGCTGATAGTCGCGGCGCTGCGAATCCAAACAGCGATTACAGTGCGATGGTTCGTTGTTCGTACCTTCGTTTATCCGTTTTGCGATAGATTTATCCTCCGCTGGGCTCGTGGCCGGTGCATCGCTGTGCTTGGGCACGATTACGTTTCGCTATTTATCGTTGACTTTATGATGATCTTGTTGGAGTTTGTTTCCCGCGCAAATATCAGTCGAGTTGTCTTGCTTTGAATAATGTGCCTCGAAGCTTCATAGTTTGTGGCCGAGATGGTTCGATGTTTCTTGAATAGTATATATGTAAGAAAACAGAAAACGTGGAGCTACAATTTCAGCCTAGATCAAGATGAACTAACATTTTTTTAAATGTTTTATGTAGAGTTATAATTATATTATTGTTAGGGAGCTATTTTATGATATTCACATGTCGTATTTTCGTTTCGAGTTGGATCAGTCAACTTCTTCAAAAAAATAGGTATTAGGTCCGCAAATGAATAACGGCCGTTTTGAAATCGATGGGGCCACTGTGGAATGTGGCGCGATTTTGATTGTTTACAAACGTCATAAATCAAGTTTATAAATGACATAATCAAACTGTGTATACAGATTAGTGATTATTTCGTGCGAGTAAAAGTTCCTAGTTCTTGAAAACGTCTGATTTTGAGCCGGATAAGCGCCATATGCGGAAGGTGTTTGTTTTGAGCGAAGAAAACGGTAGCCGAAGCGCATCGAGAGCTTTCGAGTGTTTACGGCGATGCTGCTCTAAGTGAAACAAGGTGTCGGGAGTGGTTTCGACGCTTTCGAACGCGAAAAATCACGTGAAAAAATCATGGGGATCCCCCGGTCATACCCCAACATCAACAGCTCGGCCGAACATCCGTAGCTCGAAAGTTATGCTGAGTATTTGGTGGGACCAGCTCGGCGGCATTTACTACGAACTTCTGAAACCGGGAGAAACAATCACTGGTGAAAGCTACAGGAAACAATTGATGAGTTTAAGCCGAGTACTTCGTGAAAAACGGCCAGAATACTCATCACGCTACGACAAAGTTATTCTGCTGCATGACAATGCTCGGCCGCATGTTGCGCAACCTGTGAAAAACTACCTTAATACCCTCAAATAGGATATTTTACCGCACCCGCTGTATTTACCGGATCTGGCACCATCGGATTTCCATCTGTTCCGATTCATGGCACATGGATTGGCTGACCAGCAGTTCTCTTCCTATGAACAGATCCAGAATTGTTTGGATACCTGGATTGCGTCGAAAAACATATCATTTTTCCGAAAAGGAATCCACGATTTACCCGAAAGGTGGAAGAAAGTAATAAATAATAATGGCCAATGCTTTGACCCAATTTCTTTGACCCAATTTCTACAAATAAAAATGCCACGAGTAAAAATAAACGAATGAAAAAACGGCCGTTATTTATTTGCGCACCTAATACAATTTTATTTTATATTTCCTGTTTTTAATATCTTTTTTATTGTTTTTAATGAACTAAATATTGTTAAATTTCAGATGGTAATCAATGTTATCCAATTGTATCCTTTTTCTTATGCTTTTTTACTTTTAAAGTTTTTTTCTTGCATTAAAATATCCTAGAAATCTTCATTTTACTGTTGTGTTCACTTTTATGATGTAAAAAGCTAAGCTTAATAACAAATTTTTCTGTACTTTTGATCGTTTCACGACAAAACTACAGAGTATAAAACCTCAAGCTTGGGAAAATCTTCGTGACAAGAAATTAAGAGTGACATCGCGAGTTTGCTTTAAGATTTATTGATTTGTTTGTCACTGTTCCACGAACGGTTCGGTTCGTTTTCGTAATCTCCTGCTCCATCCTTTGTTCACACGCGTCTCAGCGGACGTAAACATCGAATCACCTGCACTATTAAAGCACATTTCACAGAAATGATTGTTTGCCACCGGTTAACGGTGCGCTGGCACGTCATTCCAGTCTAGCCGAAGGAAATGCCAGGTGGCAGGTGACAAAAAAAACGCACCCACCCAAATGTCGCGTGGAATGGTGCCGGTTTTTGCCGGTAGCTGCACTTGCTCGCGAGCGCCCCCCCGTGACTACAATGTGGCGTTGTTATTATACTTTAATGAGTCTTATAAAAACCCGGCTCTGGCGCGCTCCCACTCCCCACGCTGCGCTGGTTATACGACCGCTGCACATGATACATGCATGATTTAATGGGATTAGAGTTGCCTCAGTGTGAGTGTGTTTGTGAGTGTAGGAGAATCAGGCTGTACGCGTTGGCACCGACTCGTGTACCCACGAACCACGAACTTGCTGCTGCGGTTCATCGCCATGGGAAGGCGTTAGCAAGGTGAGGCGTAAGGCAAACGCCTGTGTACGCCGTTCACGAGATGACTTGAGCCGGGATTCGAGTCACCAGGTAGGGGGTGGCCTTTTTACTTCCAGCTCCAGCAAGAAGTGAGCTTTTGTGTTTTTTTTGTGTGTGTGCCCTGCACTGTCACCCATTCGTTTTCTTTTATTTAATTTCTCCACAGAAATATGGTTCGTTTAAGTGGAACTATATCATATGCACGCAGGCAGTGCGGGAAAAAAACCGACACACGGTGGGAAAATAATGGAGTACCGGCTTCAAATTAACGAGCGAGGCGACCGTGGCACCAAATGGTGCACCTGCCGGCTGAGGTGGCGCTTGTTGCGTTCCCGGGTGTTCGTCCCGGGGGTTGGAGATAGTTCTTCTGTCGCTGCCGCTACTGGCACACGTGCATGTACGCTGCGCACGCCAACGCTCCAAGCTGGCTTCTGTAACTAGGTTTAGTTAATTTAAAAGTTTCCACCCACCGTCGGCCGTCCGGGGGCTTCGGGGAAGATGCACTGCACAGTGGCGCTACCCTTTCGAAAGCGAACGCCTGTTTGGCGTGTTGTCTCAGTTTTGCTTTTGGTGCACATTCGCCCGGTGAGGCCTAAATGCAGAGACCGTCAACTTGAGTTGAAGTACGTACTCGCGCAGTGGTTCGTTGCTCAAATTTTCCCAGCACCAGATTTGGTTTAATGAGGTTAAGGTTTAATAGAGCAATGATTGCGCACGCGGTGCGCTGTGTAGGAGCAACTTTTTCCCGAGAGTTCACTGCGCATAACTTACTGGAGACATCTGGGATCGTGTGAAGGAAGGCAACATGTTTGCTCTTCATCTTATCGGTTTTTAGAAGGGATAATCATTAGTTTTGAAGAAAAGAATCAAGTAACCCTTTTTTGCATACACCATGTGTGACTGTTTCAATTAACTTAAAAAAAATCAATTGTTCTTCCTTCAAAATGCTACAGGCGACAAATTAAAAGACTGTCTGATACATTTCTATCCGTTGAATATTAGCTTGAGCAAAAGAGCATAAAATGTATCAAACATTTCCAACTGCATCGAAACAAAACATGGCTCATCATTCGCTTCCATTGTGCGCTCGAGCACTATTTCGCTGAACAATTCGTCGATGGGAAATTTTCTAATTACGCTGCACAATTTGGCACCAACGGTAGCGATCGTTCAAGGGTGCTTCAACGAAACCAAACAATTCCACCCAAGCGGTTGGTTATTGTTCGTACAACGAAACACACCATTACACACGAGTCATTACGCTCGTTTTATGGATGTAAAAATTCTAACGTGGACACTTGTTGCGCTGCGAAACTGTTGGGATGGCGTAATTGCTTGTTTGTATCGGCAGTGAGGAGCTGCAAAATAGTGCAACGTACCGTGTTTGACGAGAAAGGGATGAAATAAACCCCGGCAAAAACGAAGTGAGCAAGTGAGCAAGTACGAGCGGTTTTTTGTTATGAATCTGTATTTTTATTTGATTTGAAATTAATTAAATCGGATTAATTATTGCATTAGAGTTATTGTGAGAGTTTTCGCTAAAAACTAAATAAATTCCCCAACATTTTTTTTGGTAAAATTGACTTATTTTGACTAGCAGTGCTTATGTAAAGGTGGTGCTATAATTTAATGTCTTGTCTAATGTCAAAACAAACCATGTCTTGTATTTCAACACGACTTTGTCTGAAAAGAGTGTTTTTTAAAAAGAAACCTCTTTAAACAAAAGGAGCGATCGTTTTGAACCTTCAATAGGACTGTGATAAGCTTTTGATACCTTTTTGGAACGCCCAAAGGGAAAATTTACATTATTTTTTACACTATACCATATGAAATTGAATATGGATTTATTGATTTTTTTACACTTTACGAACCTCCTTCTTGCAAAAAATAAATAAAATAAGTGTGATACACGTTTAAGGGGGCCTTTTCATCTCACTGTGCACACCGAAAGCTTGGCATGGACAAACTTGCCAGCAACTCATGTCACGTAGCGAACTAAACTTCATCTAAAAGTAAGCTAGTTACACAGATAGATAGCTTGCACCCCGAACCGGATCGCTCGCATTGAAAGTCATCCCATAAAGTTTAGTTCGTTTTTTTTTTATGACTCACTAACCATTAGTGACGGATCAAAGGTTGCGGCCATAACCGTTCACGACCGCCATCAAAGCTAGCCGGAAAACCCCTGGCTTTTCCCTTGACCCCTGCCGTTGTTTCGTGCCCAATTTGTGCAAACGCAAATCCTTCCTTTATCACCCACAGGATAGCGGGTTTACAAGTACCGGAACCGGCGACACTTGTTTCCACACTATTGAACTAGCATAAGCCGAAACGGTGCACAGTGGCACGGTGTATTATCTGCAGCGGTCGCACCACCACCACCCTCCCACCCACCGTCACCACCAACCCATCCCCGGGCATGATGCGAAAAGTCACACGATAAAGCGGACGAACTCGCGGAGGTTCGCGGATAACCTTTTAATCCACAATTATGCGGTTTAATTTCGCCCCGTTACTGGAATGCGCTGCAATTACCGTTTGTATTTCGAATTGGCCGGAAAAAAGGGTCGCCGGAAGACCAGCCCGGGAATGGTCCCGGCATAACGAGCCGCGGTGGCAATAAAACAACTACTACTGCTTCGGTTCCCGGTGGCCCGCGTTCAGGGAAACACCACCCACTCCACCCCACCACTAATCTGGTGACCAGCTGACCTGCCCGAAATGGCTAAACATGGCGAAACAAATAGTAATAGACGAAACGGAACCATTGTGGTTGGACAAAGCAACAGCGCCAGAAAAGTCGAGAGAGAGATAGAGAGAGAGAGAGAGAGAGAGAGAGAGAGAAAGAGAGAGAGAGAGAGAGAGAGAGGAAGAAAAAAGAACGAAGCAACGTCCCAACCCTCGCGCGAAATCACCATCCGCGCGATATTCATTCGTATTCTTTCGAATTTTCCTGATTAGAAGCATTTCGGTGTTCATTTCTAATGGCTTCTGATTAGCCACTTCATTACGATCTTCAAATAATCAGGCCCCGGCCCCGGCCGCAGTCTTCAGGCCCGGAAACTGGCACATTCTTTCGCCTTTCGCGCGGTTCGCGTCGTTTTTTTTTTCTTTCTCGCTTTCTTTCTCTCTCTCTCTCTCTCTCTCTCTCTCTCACACACACACTTTCCTCCTGTTGCTGCTCCAAATCTCGTTTGCGGTTATTTGGACGGGTTTGTAGCACCAATTTTCCACCGCTGGCACACTGGCCGGAGGCCGCTTTGTTCCGCGTGACTTCCACCGCACAATGGGTGGCTCGGGCTCTGTCCCGGGCACGGCTTTGACTTCTTAATTAGAAAGCGAGCGCACATTTTTGGCGGTCGCTCGGCAGCAAGGATGCGGCGAGGCTGCTCAATATTTTCGGATTTCTGTAAGCACCCCTTATGCTTTTTCTTTTTCTTCCGCCCGGTTTGTTGTTGATATCCGCATCGAGAAGAAACGGCCAACGCTCTCGTGCCGCGCAGTAAGAATACGGCCCGCGCCCCTCGTCCGGATCGGATCCCATTCCGGCTATCCGGCGGCTCTGTTCGGTTCCGGAATTTTCATTATTGTTCCGTTCCGGAATCGTTTCTTATCTTCGTCGGTCGGTCGGTTGGTCGGGAGGCAATTTGCCATTCTGGTGGCCGTTTCGGCTTTTCGGTTTGCGCTGTTCAGTCAGCTGCTTTAGTTGGCAACGGAGGTCATTTCGTCCGCGCAACGATTCCCATTCATTAGTCATACGAGGGGGGATAAAGTTTGCAGCTCGGTCGAGAAATAATTCTTCAACCTTGCTTTAGTTGGCTGCGCAAGGCGAGCTTGGGTTGAAGTTGAAATGCTTGAACCGTTGGGATTTAATTTTCGAAACCTACTTTTTTGAAGAACAATAAAGTAAAGTGATTTAAACTGATTTAACACTGGGTAAAAATAAAATCTTGTGCCAGAAGCAAACAAGAACGTATGTGTACCAAAAATTTCACAGACATGCCTCGCAAATCATTATTTAACTATACATCATAACACAGTTTATTTTGCTGTTTTTTAGTTTTTTTTTATTTTCTAACTGTCTTTTGCTTTTTGACTTATTCAATAACATCTTAGTTTGTTCAATTTATGCTTATTATGCATTAATACTTAGTTCGAATGTTATTAAGGTTCAATTTATGCTTTATGATCAATTTTCCATGATCATATCATATTTTTATCTGTTGGTGCAATATGTTTGATTTGTATTTATCTGTTCTCTCAAATGTCTCTCAAAAACCACATTTCAAACAGCAAAAAATGCTTTCAAGAGCTCTTCAAACTTATCAACCTTTTCCGAAATGTAATGTTAATCATGTGTCTTTTCAAGTTGCTTTTCGTACTTTTGAAGTATATTTGAAGTATTTATTTTTCTCTTATTTTTTATTTTTTATTCACTCTCTTTATAACCATCAATGGTTTTTTTTTCATCCCTACCAACCTTATCCTATTTATCGATCGTTTAATTAATTATTTTAATTATTGATCGTTTTAATCCTATTTATCGAAAAGAGGAACACCCAGCCGCATTACTTGCTGCGAATAAATTACCCACAAAGCTTCTCTGCGGTGATTCGGCACGGTTCGATTCGATCGTCAACGCACGGCTCGCGAAGCGCCGAGTGATAAAAGCGATTATTATTTTGTTCTCGCCGTCAGCAGAATAATTAATCCGGCTACAGGCGCTGCTCGTTCCGCATCGTTCCGGGAGCGCCCCACAGGGTAGGCAAAGTTAAGCTTCAAATACTGCTGGCGCATCTCATCACGGCGATCGCTTGAGATTGATTGAATGATATAAATCGAATAAAATACAGTGACGCCATAAAATTGCAACACTGGTGGCTCGTTCGCCGATGTTGATCTTTAAGGCGGCGCATTTTACGAGGGGTTGCAACGGGATGGAACGGAGCGTGTCAGTGATAAGCGAATTAACGAGCACGGAACAGTTTTCTTATTTTATGCTTTAAATCGTGCGCAATTATTCACGAACAGCCGTGTTTCTTCCAGCGGCTGTACATCACCTTCAGTAACGCATCAGAAGCTACTTAGCATTCCAAGCGCTCTCGCTCTCCCTCTCTCTCTCTCTCTCTCTCTCTCTCTCTCTCTCTCTCTCTGTCTTTCTTTCCCTCTTTGCAGACCGTTTCAATTTGAGCCTGAGACGGCCCGCGCCGAAACACAGACACACACACCGTCGTAGCTCATTCGGCAAACGTGAAGTATATTCTATTAGGGAGCACTAAATTTACTCCCAGTTATCGAGATGAAACGCCGGCAATTTATTGCCGACAATAAGCACTCCCACCGCCCGGTGTGAAGGTGTACCCGGGGGCGATAACTTTCTCCAATTCGTTTGCGTTTTTCACTCGCACTTTGCACCGTGGCCAGTGCCGGTGGTTCGTCAAATAAGGGGGTGCATGTGGTGCGACGAGGCAGACAGGTCTGCCGCTACGTGACTTCCTGGCAACCGGGTGAAGGTTTGCCGTGCCGTGCGAGCGATGCGTTTTGTGACCACATCGGCACACATACGCACACACCCACACACATACTGCGGACTGTGCAACGTCAGGCGAACAAAGTGGTGCAAGATGGATTTCGCTGGATTGCGCTGCGCTGCCCGTCGGGCGCAGTTTGTTCTTTCGGTTTTGTACCGAACGGGTGTGATGTATGCGACGGTGATCGTTACACCGCATTACTTAGAAAAATGTTTTACAGCATGTTTTACCTAGCATTTAGTTGCCAAAACACTTTTTTCGAGAGTGAAACTAATCGTAAAGTCTGCGTTGGATACATGCGCCTCAATGTGTGCAATGCTTTTAGCAATGCTATGAATCGTGCGCCTAAATTTCTGCAATGCATTCGGATTAGTTGTGTTATGTTCGGTGCGCTTTCGGAGGTAGCACTGAATTACACACGGCACAACTTGTACAGTGATAACATTAAAACACAAGGACATTTATTACACTTTAAAATGAAACGATTTACGGGTGTGTGGCAGCGGTTGCCGGCACGTCTCAATGCGCTCGATGCTCAGGCTCGACTCCGATCGGGAACAGTCGGCTGACCCAACGGTTGACCTAGGTCAGGGGTCCCATCGACCTCATCGCGATGACGTGCACCTACACTAGTACATCGGCGTGTTGTCACACGACGCGACTACCCCGAGTACTAGGATATACCACGATGAGGTCGGCATCCACAACAAGTTGATTGGTTCTACACAGGTTATGTCATTCCATGAAAGAAAACCAGCAGGAATAATTTATTAACGTAACAAATAATCAATTATTTTAACAAAACATTAGCAAAATGCATTTTGCTTGATAGGGAAAGGCTAATTAGCAACAGTTACTCAAAGGTATGTTGTTCACATGGCAAACGCTCTATTGTCTTTTCGATTTCTTTCATACCCTATATGTTTGTTGAACCTCTATCACTTTAACTCTCTTTTGGCATTATCTCTTGCTGTTACTGTTAATCAAATCAAAATAAATTCATATAAAACTCAGTACTGTTTCACCAACTTTCAGAAAAATATGATATCTATTGAACATTAAGAATAACGCCATCCATGTTTTTAGTGTTTTTTGTTAAATTTCGATTGATCTCTGGAATAATTTTTTAAAACCTATTTTATAGGAATCCACCTATACAGCAAGTGCAACAAGTGAACCTATACAATAAGTGAAAATTTGCAACACCTTGTCAACGAGAAACTCAATTACGCCGCTGAGACGCTTAAGTTACACACCAAATATTTAACAGCTCTTTAAGAAATTCTTCGGACCCGTTCATACCTACACCCTTAACTGTGGCTAAGTTGTAGTTTCCTTTTGTTTCTGCTCCGAACACCCCGACGGTGCTGGCAGCGCTCTTCGACGGTGAAAATTTCACACCCATGCCCACTCTTCCGGAAAACTTTCCAACCCACGGTGACTTTGCGCCGGGAATTATGCAAATCGGGCTAGACACTAAACTTTCCGTTTACACCTTCGGGTCCAACCGACGGGTGTCGACGCATGATAAACTCCGAAATCTGCAGGTAAATGAAAAGTTTTCCCCTTCCTCGCTGCACTCCTAGCACCAAAAACACTGGAGGAGACACTTTGTGGCAGCTAATATGGAAGATGATGGGAAATGCAGTGACGAAACGTATGCAATTTTTTTTTGTAAAGTAGAGTAATATACCAATGAAATGTTAGTAGGAATGAATTTAAAATATAAAAATAACATTAATTTAAGTTAGCACAACACACGAAGACACACATTGAATTAAATAAACATGCACGCTACCTCATTAGCGGGGTACAAGCGTCAATCAAGCTGTCAAGGACGTTGCTGAGCAACACGGTTTTCCTTTCTGCCGTCCCGAAGCGAAGGCCACACACTTCACCAGAGGTCACCAGACGGGCGGGTTCTACAGCGGTAGTACAAAACTCCGCGCCACGATTGCCATCGATCAAATCAGCTAATGCATCAAAGCTCGATCAAAAGCAACAGCCGAACAGTTGTGCGAACTACAAACGCCTGCATGCGACGCGATTCGACGCGTCCTTCCCACCCGGCGGTACGGGTGCGAGCTTTCGCGTACGGGCATTCCCTGAGTCTGAGCGCTCTCACGGTACAGTCATCTGTCAATGACAGCTTTACCGGGGACCTGATTTGCCGATAACAGATAACAACGCCAATAACACGCCTAATAATGCATTCGAGACCGCGCGCAGAGTGCTTGTTTCGTCCGTGCCGCCCGGCGCGCGGAGGGTTTGTTCTGCGAACTCGTGTTCGGTCCCGCACCGGCAAGCCACCGGAATGAAATCTCATGTGACGCTTGTCAGTCAAATCTCGTTGCGATGTACTAACTCGACGTTGATTAATGGGGTGTCACAGGTTTTCTGCTCTGCCGCTGCTTCTTCTCCGGCTGCTCCGACGGGGATCTGCTCTCCGACAGCCTGCTGGTGCTGGGGGATCGACCGTCGCGTTACAAATGCGCGAATGCTGTCGCTGTTGGCGCCATCAATCGCCACGTTTGCGATACGCCGGTGAAGAAAAGCGGAAAGTTTTTCCGCCACCGATCGGTTGCAAAATTAAGACAACTTTTCGTCCGGACGCTGCGTGCTGCTCGTAAGGAGCATCCACGACGACGTGTCCTAACATGTTGCGATGATTGTACACGGGACCAGGGCCCTGTGCGACATTCGCGTACGTGCTGTCACATGTTTCCTGTTGTGTTTTCCCTCCCATCCCTCACCCGGCTAAAGGTGGAATAATTGTTCGGCAAACCTTAAGTCGAAGGTGAACACACGCACAAACCAGTGGCGACAGTAATTAATGAAAACGTCTATCCACGTCGGCCGATCGGAATGTTCCACCGGGCACGTTAATGGAGCGCGCGTAAGTGAGGGAGGCAACAGTTTGTCAATGATTAATGAAATTGTTAACGCAGAGCACCGGGGTGGCCTTTGGCTTCGTTTCACGCTTAACAGGATGCTGGTCGTGCTGCTTACAAATTACGGAACCGGTGGAAAGTTGATAAAACCGTGCCGGCAAGGGGGAGAGCTAAATTGATTATTATAAATTTCTACCCGGTCTCACGCACAGCCGGACCACGTCCGGGTGCGCTTATGGGTACGTTAGATACTGTTTCGAAACTTATTTATTCATAAACACAATTAATTAGACCCTAAATCAATAACGAGTCATGCAATTTTCCTTAAATCTGTTTCGTACGCTCACCAAAATCCCAACATTTAACCATCTATATTTCTATATACCATCTAATAATTCAAATTGTTATGAAGTATTTATAGTAAATAAAGAAGGTGGGAATGGTTTATGGGCGTTTGTAATGTATTGTTCAAGTAGATCGTAATGCGGCTTCTTCCCATCCTAAAATTGAACCATTGAGATGATTTTAAATTGAAAATGATTTTCGTACGATCTACAAAACTCCAAAATTGAACCATCAAGATAATTTCAAATTGGAAAAAAAACAATTTTAAATGTTAAAAACTGTTATGAAGTATTGATAATAATCAAAGAATATGGGAATGGCATATGGGCGTTTGTAATATATTGTTCAAGTAAATAATAATGTTGATTCTCGCGATAAAAATTAATGAAGGAATTATTTTCGCTTTCACATTAGAAAATTTACTTTGATCTTTAACATTTGGGGTAACTTTAGGACATCCTTTCTCCCTGTTCACTGTTTACATTCATTTAATGATTGTTTATCATAGGGTGTTTATTTTAATTTTAAACATAATTGTTTAAAACATTGAATTTGACAAGTATAAGTCAATTTTTCGATAAACAGTTTTCTTCACCAGTTGATGCTAGCAAGACCTATTGACAAATAGATTTAGATAAATACATTTAAATATAACAACTTCATAAATAGAAAATAAACTTGATAAAAACTCATAGAAAACACAGTAAAAAAACAAAAAAAACAGTAACTTGCTATAATAATGAATTATTTGTGCATTTAAGTAAAGGTTGTCATCAAAAAAGCACCGTTGAAAAAAGAACAAGAAAACAATGAACGAATTAAAGCAACAGTTCGCAAGTACGCCATTAAAAATAAATACTCACCGGAGACAGTTGTGCGAAATGGCGCACTCCGGTGCAGACCCTAGGCACCCAAGAGGGTATGAAACGAACGCGCTCCCCTTACGACTCTCGCGATCTTTGCAAGAGCATACTTTATTACGCAATGTGTGCGTGTGCGCGCGCGTGTGTGTGTGTGTGTGTGTAAGTGTGAGGGAGGGTTACTTTTTTTGTAGCGTCTCGCCTAAAACACTCACCGCGCTAAACCGACCGAAGGGGGTGTTTCGAAAAGTCGAAAACAAATTGGATGAGTACACGAAGGACATTTTATGTCACCAGAATCCTTAACACGGGACGGTTGGTTGCCCTTTCGCTTTCTCTCGTCCAGCTTCGCCCTTCTCCGCCCGGCCGTGTGTAATAACCAATTCACAATCGTCGTCAATTCCAGCGCGAGTGAAATGAGCGTATGTGTGTGTGTGTATTTCGTTCCGTGATGTCTGTGGTGTGGTGCTTTTCCTGTGTTCGTTGTTGTTTTCCGACACACCATAGCGTGAACGACAAATAGCTCGTACTTCCAGCAGGATTCCGTTCCGGTGAAATGGAATGGAGCCGCGCCATCGTTTTATGCTTTTTTATTGTCATTTTCCGTTTGCGTCTTTTCATTTATTTATATTGGCAGAATGCCAGTGGCGGGAAGCTTTTCCACCTTCTGCGGTGCAAAACGATGCCCAACGTAACCACAAAACGCGACGAGGTGAAAGGGGCAGCTTCCGCTTGTCCGGGACGCGCCTGACGTGAGATAGCTCTTCTGTTTTATTTGCTCCCGGCGGATTCCCTTCGCAAAAGGGATTCCCTCCGGGGAGGCCGTGCGGGCTCGATTGTTGCATGGGTAAGCAACAAAAATTGTCCACCTCATCGTCGTGCCTATGTGGGCGAGTGTGTGTGTTTGGGGCGCATATTGCTTTTCCCGTTGTGAGTTGGCCCTTTTTCTTCACGCTCACGAAGGTGGCGATGGCGTCTGCTGCCACCTTCCTTGCTTAGCGTCTATCGGGGCGTTTGAATAGTGGGAGATAGAGGCACGCAATACGCCAATCGTTCCAACCGCTCGCCGGACAACGTAACAAATAAGCTGCTGTTGACCGTAAATAAAATTGATGGCGACTTACTTAGCAGACGTTCCGCAAGTGCGAGGTAAAAAAGGGCTGCACTGAAGGTGGGCATTTTACTGCCGAACGTTGGTGATACGTGGGCAATCGATAGAGGAAAACCACCGGGAGGACGCACACTAGCAAGAACAACAGGGAAAAGCCTCGCCGATAGGTTCTAATAGCATTTGTCTCGAGCGTTGTGAGGCAATGTGTTACAAACGGAAAAGAAGATAGATACAACCGAAGTACAGCACAATCCCGCAGAGACTCCCGACACCGGATCAAAACTTCACTTAAAATGCATGCAAAATGCATAAATAAAACAATCCCCCGGGTAGCAGTGAAAATTGTTCAACGTAAGCTAAAAGGGGAAAAATAACATACCAAGGGATCTAATTTTCTTTTGCATTGGTTCGATGTGGAGGAAGCACACTTCAGTGGTGCAGATTGGATGTGGTAGGAGAAGCGTTAGGAAAGGTTTGATAACATTAACATTAACTCGAATGGTTTCGAGGTGATTGTTTGACACACAGACACAAATTCCCTGGGTTACTTTCTCATGGCTGGGTACCCACTTCAACAGTAGTAAAAGAACAAACACTATCACGGTTTCGAATTCAATTTAAAAGCATTTCATCATAACTTACACTGGGGTCGATATGAAAAAAACCTAGTTCCATTTTGATAACATCCGATATGAAATGAAGCCAGCTTTAAGCTTTCCAACCATTTGAACGGAGCTGCATTTCATTTCATCGCATAGCTTTCTGCCCCTTTCTGATTGGAATTCATAAACTAGCTTAATTGGCATTGATTGGTTCAAACCGAGTTGCCAGGCAGCCATGATTGTAACGTCGGAAAGTGATCGTATTACTGGTAAAATTCCGAAATAGCCTATCAGTCTATAGGTTTCTTGATATGATTGGAATGTGCTAAAAAGATCAATAAAAAAAAATCACCATATTCACGTTGATGTGCATGAAGCTGAATGGAACTGAGCAATTCAATCCCGATAAATGTTGTGTGTTAGAAAAATGTTGAGGTTCAGGAAGATTTCAATGCTTTTTTCCATATTCCAAGGGTAAGAGAGCTCAAGAGAGAAGAGGTTTACACTCGTTAGTAGTATGTAATTACATGTTATACATGCGTTGCATTACCCTGAATGGTTTGAGTGTTTTGTTGCCTGAGCTAATCACCCATACTGACCCAAGAGGTGACCCTTCCATCGTTAAATAAATTATAAGTAACGACACCTGCAAGCATGTAACGATGTGTGCGTCGCTGAAACGCATGTCGAAATCGAAACGAGGTATGCTTTACAAGAAAAGCTTTGTAACGCATTCCACAAACCGGCGATAGCTACGGGTACTTTAACCGATAATGGCCTTAAGTGTTAGCTAGAACAGTGTATTCGGCATCATTCGCCTTATCCTTTCACAGGGTACCAGCCTGCTAGGCTAATCCTCAATGTTATGCTCACGTGAAAAGAAAGTTAGTTTTTATATTGCATATTCGATGCAAATTTCACCAAGAATGAACTTCTTCGGGCTGGCTGAAACTCGTGAGTCGTCGCCCAAGGACGGACGGGACGGGATGTCGAAATATTCATCACATGCCTCAAATCCCAACACATCAACCCTTGTGGGTATGCGTCTGCGAACGATACATTTAAACCCGATTGCCCGATTAGCCTCACACACTAATCGGATCATATGGTGCAGGACGGATCTTTTACACCCTTTTCGCCTCGCGAAAAGTATCCCGAATCAAACAAATCTGACATCTGCTGGTGCCGAAGGTATCCGAGGGTTTACTGTCAAGGGTTTAGGAGCGGGCCCGTAGCTTTCGAGTGGTGTAGAAAGAAACGGGAAGCAACTTACAGCGCACGACAAGATCTGCGTTGTGCCGTTATTATTTTTATTCTTGCTTGGGCAATCTTCTTTGAAGCTTCGGTGGCTGTGAGCGTGGAAATACTTTTCATTGTTAGTGAGAAAGGCATTCAATGGTCGCTATGTCGTGCCACACGGCTTGAAGGCGAGCGTACGAGCCGTAGGTGGATACGCCGTTTGGCCTCCCCGGGAGATCCCATACTGGCAGACACACCCTCCCACACATACACACACACACACACACACGCTCGTCACAATTCCCGAGCGAGAATTCCAGCATCCTTGCCCGTCTAGCCCGTTTTATAGGACGGGCGCGATCAACAAAGGATGTACTTAAAATAAAGCAAAAGGAAAGAATATCTGGGACGAATTGTTCCGACGCGGAACAAAACGCGGGTCGGCTACATCCCCAATTTCCTTTACTTTTTCCTTCTCGCAGCGAGAGTTGGCTGTCTCGCGTTTTTACCGCGCGTCGTGTAACAAATTTTCCTTTATGTAGCCATCATCCGAGCCAACCCGTAATGGGATCGTTTCGCGTGGGCATAAAGATGGACGTATGATACGGTTTAACTTTGATGCGTTGATACTGCGCTCGCGTGTGTAGTGGGCCCGAACGTGGGTTTGAGGACATGGGAGGATCCGTTATGCGGTGTATGAGGGCGAGTTGATGGCTTTCCACGTGGAGGAGAAAAGGCGGAGCAATTGTTATTGGAGCTCAGAGTGCGTCGTTGCGATACTCATCTTGCCATGACAAAATAATCTATATTGCATGTGTTCGAATTCAATTTATAAGTGGATTTAATTGTTTCTTCTTGGTGATAAAAGTAATAAAGTATTGAAATCGCGACGTTTTCCTTGCTTAACAGTGGCTAACAGATTTTCTTCCACTATTTTCACTCAGCACTCTGGTTTCCGCTGTTATTATTCTGCATTGTCGCACTTTTGAAGTATGCATTAATTTATTTTTGTGTCTTCAATATTTAGTGTTCATGCTATGTCATATAGGTTTCGCAAAAGCTCTCTCATTTGCGCTGCTAAAAATGAATTTGTCGATTTGCCACATGCATCAATGATATCGAGTTGCATAATTTCAGGCGTAGTTTCCGCTGTTTTCAGTAGTTTGAAATTTACTTTTTGCTCGGCTACTCAATAAATACACAATAGTTGTCAAAACGTGGATTGTATGTGTCGTTTCGTAAAGAGTCAAATATGCTTTAAATAATCTAACATACTCATATAGTGAATCGAAGTCCATTCAAATGTGTTTTCCACGCTTCGGAATGATGTTTTCCGTAAGAGTTTCAGCCAATCTCCTTGTCACGATCTCCTTGTACTATAAGCGTGCGACGTTTTGTGGGACATTTGATTGATAGTTGTACTATTTTAGATTGTTGAACCATGTCAGAAACATTATGTGGTATCTGCTGCTTGAGCATAATGAAAACCTCTAATAATTTTAAAACGATTTCCACCCAACTCGCTTCACTCGGTTCGACTTTTAATCATCCTTGTTTAACGATCACGGTTACACACGCTTTACAATTCAATCCAACCGTCGTAAATGTTCCTTTGACATGGCGCGCACATGTAACCCATGCTCGTTCGGATTCTTTCTTCACACACACACACATACACACACTCACACACACTCCGGCACACAAAGAAAAAAAACATACCCTACATGCATTCATCACCGCAAAGCTTAAACACCGGGAAACCGACAGGGGGAGTGCAATAATCATGAAACAATCATAAAATATTTCGAATCCCTGTCGGTGGCATTGCTGTACGGGCAACGGCCTTCGGGGCCTCCCTCGGTTCCTCTTCCAGGACCCGGTAACCAAACCGGCCTCCATTTCAACGGCATTTTTATGCTGCACCACAGAATCGCACCCACCCGCGGGCCACCCAGCGCAATGACATGACCGGATGTTTCGTGCGCGTTTTGTTCGCTTTTTCGGCCAAAACGGCATGTGTGTGTGAGTGTGTGTGTGTATGTGTGTGCGCGTTGGCGCAAGTATCCTTTGTGGGATGTGATGTAATTTATGCTCATCAAAAAGCTTCCCGAGCCAGCGAGGTGTACGGTGAGTGCATGCGGGATGTATGGGTGACGGAAAATTGTACAAATTAAAACCAGCGCCGGTGGACAGGTAGCCCTTTTCCCATTTCGAGCGGTCGTTCACTCGTCGTTCGTTTATTTTATTCGTACTTACTTTGCCCGCCCGGTGGACGTTCTTTGGTGGGAATGTTTCTTTTTCGTTTTGTGTACGAGTACCAGCGTCCCTGCCCGAACGGTTCCGGCAAAGATTACCGAATGAAAAACCATCCGTCAATTATTCATTTCCCACACCGAAGCGGTTAGTGGATGGATTTATGAGTGGTTTATATAAGCGTCCAGCGGTGCGGGCTATCCATCCGTGCTGCTCCGGTGGCGCCACGTTTGCTTACAGTACCGGCACCAAAGCCGATTACAAACAATCCGGTTTATAATCACCGGTTCCTTTTGCTGTAGTATCGCGTTTCTTTCTTTCGCGTAGCACATACGGGTGTTTTTTTTTTTGCTTCTTTCACTCTCCCCGCTCTTCTCCACTGCACCGCCCCACCAACCCGGCCGGCAGTACACACCGGCAGCGGAAGCATTTTCGAGCGAATGCTGTACATCAGGTATACCGGTCGCTTACTTACCGCTTTCTTGCAGCAACAACTTTCGGACGCTGGGAGTCCGAGCACTTCATCCCTGACGGGTGAATTTCGCCACAATCCCTGATGATGTACGCATGCAGGCAGGGGACTCGGTTTGATGCTGGCCGCCGACGCTAATACCGGTGCCGGGTTTCGTGGCGCGTCCGTCTCTCCGTGTGGCCGTGCACGGTGCGGCATAAAAAATGCATACGGTTCCGAATGGGTTGCTGGCTGCTGGCTGGCCGCCAGCAGTTGCCGGACATTAACTGAATTCGGCTGATCTTTCCGGTTTTCAGGAGCGTGAGGGATATACGGGCACGAACCGGGTATCTTTAGCGTCCCGTTTGACGACGGCTCAGATTTAATGGTCTGCTTATAGCGACTCCAGTTATCTCTTGAGTTGATCCGCTACGGTCTGAAACAGCCCTGGTTATAACTTGGCAGTGAGCTGTTTCGCATGTCTCGTGCCTACTACAAAGTTATACAGTATACCGTCAGCGAATGTTTGCAAACAGACAATGAAATGTCATTCCTTGGTATTGAAATCAGATATAGATATCTGGACAGGACCTTGATTTTTGTGAACTTCATCAAACGATTGCCGATCGTTATTTAATTTAAAGATAAGTTGAGCGCCTACTGCTCATATCGAGGACAATAGAACAAATCCCTTTTTTGAAACGATCCGATAGTTGCCGCTTGTGGATTGATTTGGCTTTATCATTGCATTTTTGAATTGAATTAATTAATTTAATTGAACCTCGTACTCCTTCATAGGGTTTAGAGCGACGCAGCCCGTTCACATGTTATCGGCAAAAATATTGTTATTCTAATAGTTTTATGGAATGTGAGCAGGATTCCACATTTTAATCCAATATTGCATCCTAATGGTATGGTTGAATTTATGCTGCAATTGTCGAATTTGATAAATTTTACTGTCGAAAGAATTTGATTCATTAAAACAAAATTGTTCAAAATTGAACAATGGCTAAAAGATTTCGTTTGAATCGAATACTTGCACATATTTTTAAAAGATCTTTCATAATCAAAATTGACTTATCCTTTGTAGTTGAAAATTTACACTTCGAGCGAAATAACAATAATTTGTATTAATCGAAGTAACCATAGACATTCGAGACAACTTCGATTGAGCAGCTCCATCAGTTGAAATTTTTAGAGAGAATTAATTATTTATTCCAAATTTCGTCTCATTATTGTATAGTAATTTAATTAATGGTTAAGAAATGTCTTCTTTAATTTATAATCTATTTTTTTATTTCAAAACTTGCATCTATAAATACCATGACAACCATTGACTCACAAATGTTGTCAACACTTTCAAAAATGATCATAGCAACCTTAGCGCCAAACACAAACTTATTCGTAATAGTTTTTAATACTATTTTTACCCCACCACCTTTATTGATTTTTTATTTGTTTTTCGACGGTCTAAATTCTTTTCCGCAGTAAATTAAATATTTGCAACTCTTCCTATGTACCGTATCTAAGTTATCTCCCCCAAATATCATTACCACAGGGCATTTAACTTCAAATCTCATAGATTTCTCCATAGATTTAGTAGTTTTCTCAGTCACTGAAATCGTCTGTGCAATAAATTTTGCAACGATGCACGTTGCATATTTCGTGGCAACGGTGGAAATTAGCCCCACCCGTGGCATTCCGCGGTTTCCACATTCTCACCCGTCACCATCAATCGACGTTAATCGCTTATCATTTCTAATCAACGAGATTTTCCACCATCAGCAACCGTAATCGGGCTCGGTAGATAGATTCTCGGGGCCCGGGTGGGACAGCGTGCAGAACATTTGTTCGCTGCAACACCGATGCAGCGTCGGGGCCGAACGTTGGAATGTGCATGCGATCCGTCTTGTGAAAAGTGAAATGGAAAACGCCTGAAGGTATGCAGCTAAAGGGCGACTGTTCCTTGCCCGTCCGTACGCCTACTCGTCGCCGGTGTCGGTGGGTGGAATCAAGTGAGATGGAAAACATGAGTAATGAGCACCGACGAACGGTGGTGGGCCAACATTCTTCCGGAACGGGGGGAGAGAGAAAGAGAGAGAGAGAGTGCTGAATGCTGGTGTGGGCCGCCGCGCAGTCAGAAGGTCGACCCGGTCGGTGTTGAGACGGTGGCGAAGGGTCGTGGCCGATAGTAGTAAGCTGGAAAATCGACCCAACACCCCCTGTCGGTCGGCGCGTTCAACCGAGTGAACGAGTGAAAATTAATGATCTGGGATGTTTTACTTGACATCTCAAGTATGCTGCATATCGGTCTGCGTCTGCGGTAGGGCGGTCCACATCTGGGCGGCGGTCACCGTGCCACCGGGTCCGCCGGGGGGAGGTGGGGGACAAAAAGTGACCCCACACGCGTCCGAAGATGTATCGTCAGTTTCAGCTTAAACTTTCACGTCCAAGACGTAGTAAAGGGTTCGAATGGGCTGGGCTGGGGCGATTGAGTCAAGCGCTTTAATTACGGCATGTCAGCCATGTTTCACGTTTTATCCTCGAAATGCTACGGGAGACCCGGATGCGGTTGGGTGCGTTAACCCATCAGCACGAGCCTTTTCTCGGCGGCATCCAATCACCCAACCCAAACAACAGCGTTGCCAACGGGGAATGGCAAATGACAATAGTTGATGGATTTGTTGCCAACTTCAACTCCTTGCCTGCGATGATTAATGTTGGCACGATTGGTTCGGGACGATCGATGATGCTGCAGTTTACGTCCATCTGCGTGTCTGCGTGTCACCTTTCCGGCACCCCATTCTCTCGGAAACGGAAATGGGGTTAAGCTAAAGTCAAGCCTGCTTGACGACGGCTTGACGGCGCTCTTTTGTGTATTGGCCGTGGCTCTCGCTCCGATATGAGATCGAGGAAGTTGCTATGCGGAGATAAATCCTTTCGGTGGTGTTTTGTGTTAATTGTGCTAAATCCCTCCGAGATCCCTGGAAATCTTCGTGCTGTGAAGATTCCTGCAATGAACGGATAAGAAAACCATCAGGCAAACAGAGACGAACAATGCTGATTTGCTCGGACTTTAAGTATGATTTATTCGCTTATTTCTGAATGAGAATCAATTAAAACAATCAAAGGCCGTATTATTTGGAACACGTGGCTATTGTTTTCATTTTATTATAATCTTAAACAAATTTCAAACGTGCTATCAAACAAATACGTTTGAAGTGGTTTTTTAATAGTACACTCACCGCTCTCTTCCTAACGTTAAATTTATTCTCAACTTCTTATCAAATTCCCAGCTTCATGCAGCAAATACAGCAGATAATGAAATTTAAACTTATACCAGGATTAAATTTCCGCACAAGCGAAAGCAACAAAAACGTTGACCAACTGTTACAACGCAGGTAGCTAAGTCCCATTTAAATTTCATTAAAGTAAATCTCATCCACGCGGAATCACTTTCGACGTACTGGTACGGGGTACCGGCAATGCGATGGTCCTCACGGGGAAAAACGATTGGTCTAATTAATAATGGAAAAGCACAGCGCAGCCGCTACACAAATCCTTTTCCCCACCGGGGTGTGATATTAAAAAGGCGCTGGCTGCTACACAAAGCGTAACCCGGGAGAAAGTGAACGGAGCGCGATAATAAGTAGGAAAAAAGTGCTCATAAAGAGAACAAAACGTAATAGGGAAAAAAGGTCCAGACAAATGGAACGAGAAACACAAAAGAGAAAGCGAATTGCATAGTAAAACAGCGAATGAATCTGAGGCCATCGAGTTGGTGCGCGAACGGCTGGGGAATGAGTCGTATGAATATTTGATAGGTTTTAATGAAGCTGTGAAATCCAGTTGGCCACTTGCATCCGTCCCCTGGTGCCCTGCGTCCCTCGGCGCCAGGAGCGTCGATGCAAAATCACTTCCCTGCAAGGGTGAAACCGACACGTGTGAAACGGTACGGTACGGTTTGAAAAACACGACGCTAAACTCTCGTTCGTTACACGGTGCTGTCGAAGAAGCTGGTAAAGAATGTGTTTAGGGGTTAGGCTGTTGCTTTGACAGCGAATGGCGTCGTGCATGTCCGCAAACAAACAAACGCCGGTACGATACCGGAAAGAGAATGGTTTCGTCCGAAGGGTAAGGTACAAAAGCCAGCGGCATAAATTAACAGTTTTTTGTGCCGATCGGGAGAGGCGAGTTGAGTGCGTTCAAGTGCGAGAACAACTCAATTAAGGGAATGATAGTTCCGCAGTATGGGACTGGTTCGAGTGTGCGATGACAGTGGTTTTTATATTGTCTAGATGTGTTTTTTTTTTGCTGTAATTAAAAGTTCGTTGAAAACATTACTTGGAATTACGCGGCAGTTATGATCGTGTTTCAAAATGTGTTCTACCCTGTTTATATGTTTTTTTAATGTTTCTCATGTGTTCTAAAATACTCACCAGGAAGAATGCATCATAAGGGCAAAGAAACTGCACCATAAACCTCGAACAAACGTTGGTGTTGAGCGAACTGCATGCTGTTTGTTGTCAAAAAGTTTGATATACGCTTACGAGCATTTTATTCTTTTTTTTCTTGTTTTATCGTTCTTAGGTTTCATTATTTTAATTTGGATTCAACCAAACAATTGTAACGTAGAATTAGAATTTATTGCCCAATCTTTATCAGTATTATCGCCAGAATTAGGTACATACCTCTAGGTTGTTAAGCAGAATTGTCTCTAAAAGTATACATTTTGCTTTACATAAACTTTTATTTATGATTTAGAAACAAATTAGTCGTCTTTTTTTAACATATCCGTCAATCTTTAAAAGGTGTTTCGAAAAAACTCATTATTAATCTGTTGCAACGCAAACTGCATACTTTTAAACACGTTAAGCATATTTGCGCCTGAAAGTATAGTATGTGCACTACACCAATATGGTATTAAGGCTTGAATGTTCCTGTGGTGTCAGATTGACAAATCAAACAAAAAAAATATCTGGACAATATCTCACACAAAGATTGTTTGGTAATTCCTTTAAGACAGGAAAAATTTATGGAAAACTCTTCATTATAATAGAGTTTAGATGTCTGTAAGTTTGTTATTTTCATTCATTTTATAACGATTATTCCAACGACAATGAAAGTTCTCGTAAATCTGTTTAGCCTGCACCACCTATCGAGTCGAACGAATGCGATCAAAGGCGATATATTTTGCCCCACGCCGGATACCGGACGCGTCTTCCCGGCCAGGGCGAGCAAATGGCACGGAAATGAACCCTTTCGTCGTACAAAGCGCACCGGAAACCTTCCATTTCCTCCTAGCCAGGCACCGCTGCCGCTGATCGGTCGATACAGATTTGATTCTTCATTTTGCGTTAGCAGCCCCCATGCCTGGGTTGTGTCTTTCTCCCGAAAACACCAACGAGCAAAGAAAAAAAAAGACGAAACTACACCGTCCATCCCCGGTGCCAAATGTTGCAGCTTCACTAATGATCTTCGATAGCGTGCGGCTCGCGACGGTCCCGGGATGCGCCAGGGGAATCAATTTGACTTTCTCTTTCACTTTCATCCCCGACCGGCCGGCGCCACGGATACGACCCGACCAGTTCGGGTGGGGAGTTCGGGGTTTCAACCCTCCGCATTATCTTCCATTCTCGCGTGATTTCCCGTCGCGCCAGTCGCCGCACCCGGCAAAGTCACCCGACCGATTTGATCCATTTGGCCGATAAAGAACTCTCAAAAGCGATGGGAAAAGGGTCCACCCGTGCGGTTCCGTTTTGCTCGACAGTCACGGCACGGATGCGTTCCGTTACGAGCCCAACCGAGGAGGTTTTCTATACGTAGAAAAAAATAATAAAAAGAAAACAGAGGTCCAACATCGCCGAACCGGACATTGGGTGATTCGGCAGTGGCCATCTATCTCCAGTGAACGGGACGGAATGACAATTCGCTTTCCTACACCGCCGCTGCCTATCCTAACCGCTGGGTATGGGACGTTTTGATTTTGTTTTTTTTTCTCTCCCCCCCTAACGGGTTCCGGTAGGGAGCCACACGAAAGTGTCCTGCTGATGAAGTAGTCAGCATTTCTCGCCTCGATGCCATAGCTGATGGTGTGTAATTGATGTGAATTGTCAACGGTCACCCGATCCGTCGGTAGGATTGAGATTGCAAATGGCGATGATAGTGGCGGGAAATAGATTGCTTCAAGCACTTGGGAATTAAGTGTTTTGTTTTTTAGACTTTGTTTCGGTTTAGAGTTTTAGGATTTGTCTTTAAACATTTTTTTCATATTTGATCTGATTTCAAGGCTACTTACGTGCCTTGATTTTGATGCACGTTGGTATACGTGGTACAACAGTTATTAAGTTAATAACCAAAGCACTAGTAAGATGATATGTTGATTTTTCATTTATGTTCTTGCCACAAACCTTAAGAATCAGCACAAGAAACGGCTTAAAATCGTCTTTCGATGAGCTTTGCAGGTTGTTACAAACATTTTCACTATGTTGTTCGTTATGGACTGAATTAGTCATGGCCCCATGCAACATAAATATGTGACCAGTTAAGAAAACTCAATTTTTGCATACAAATAATCGGTTTATAATTTACTGACAGTTATTTACGACGTTGAATGAAATAGACATATTTTTGGTAGATTTCTTATCATCTTATGGGCATGAACATTAATGTCGAGTAGTATAAAAAAGTTGAAAAAATATTAAAAGTGTTTGAAAAAATGATCAAAAATCATGGAAGTATGTGTGTATGCATTTACTATAGCTGAGCAGAACATTACCCTCAACTATTTCTACGAATTTTCATTGTATTTAAAAAAGGTGGTCGTATAGTTACGAATGAAATATTTTTACGAAATACCTGACATGAAAAATAAAATATTGCAGGCATGCACCGTGAAATTTACGTTACCTAATCTGATGCATTCTTCAAAAAGTTCGTTGATGCCTCGCCAACATTGTGCTGCCAGATGCGCGATAGCTCACGAATCCTTCTCGCGTTCATTCAGCTCTCACTTGCAGCATTACGCATTGAGCGCCTTGCAGCGGATCGTCGAATAAGTATTTAAAAAAGCAATAACGGTTTATATCCACTCATGGAAAATTGATCGGAATTTAATTTGAAGTTATATTTTAAGCATTAGAAAGTTGGACTTGACGAATTCATGCCTCTTTCATGGAATAATGAGTTTAACTATACTGAACAATATGCTTCTTTATTCATACCAAAAAAAAACCCTCATTTTCCATAAAATACAAATTAATAATTTTTCCGAAATGCGACAGACACATCACGGGCATGCGGCCGGAATCGTAACGACCTAATTACAAACTTCTTGCATGAAATAAAAATAACCCTACATTCCACTGCACAGCATTTCGCACGATTTGCGATCTTCCCGGCTGCCCGGCTTCTTCACACAGACACAGCCAGTCACATCCGTAAACCAATTGACCTAAACTAATCGGACCCACCGCCGGGACCTATGGAAAGCAATCCGGAAATGGCTGCTGCTGCTGCTGCTGCTGCATAGAATTATCATTTCCGTGCAAACTTTAACCCTCATGCCCGGCCGGATAGACGTTAGCGTCGCGCCGATAGGGTGCGAGGGGGGGGGGAGAAATGAAAACATCAGCACAAAGCGCACACGCCCGACCACCTTCTCTATCACAACCGGGACAGCCTCATCTCCGTCATTACCATTATCGATAAATTCTGATAAATTGCAGGCAAAACAACAGGAAACAGGAATTCGTTTATGGCAAATCACTGCAAATTTCCCGAGCGCCACGGTCGCTCGGCACGAAAATGGAGCGTACGGTGAGCGCGTGCAAAAAGTCATAAATTTCGTCCTTTTGAGCAACAAAAAAAAGAAGAAAACTGCGTACAAAACATCCCCTTGCAGCGGCAGTAGGGCGGTAGGGCGGATGCGCGGGGTGCTGGTCACCATAAAAATGGCTTTATTTATAGGCGCCTGTTGTTGTGTTCGTGTGTGATATGCGTTTCACTGTTGGGTGGGGTGGAGTTTCGAGGACGAAAAAGTCCTTCCGGAAGTGAATGGGTGCGTGAGAGAGACAGAGAGAGCAGGAGCAATAATCGAACGTGAAGCCACCCTCGACGTTTCTTTCCCCGTTGGAGTGGCCCTCTAAGGGTGCGTGTCGCAGCGATGATCCACCCTCAGCACCGAGTGCTTACCCCGCGTCGCAATGTTCCGCAGCGCGAGATCGTTGACCACAGCCGTTCCAGCACGCCGTTCGACCGAGGGGCGAAGGTGGTTTTATTGGAAAGTGTGTGGCACTTTTATCTCCTTTTATTTGCTTGTTGGTTGGTGCCGCTTTCCGCTGCGTGCGAACCGTACGAACATCCTTCACATGCTTGCTCCTCGTTTGCCACGGGGCACATGCCCGTGTGGCGTGGAAATCATAATCAATCGGATTGACAAACGCAACGAGAGTGAACCCTCCCGGTTCTCGGTAGCGCGGCTAAATACTTCCCGGATCTCGCCAGCGTCCGGGCCATATCTCGGGGGACCGATGTCACACACTCACTCCGTGTCCTCCGTAGCACGATCCAGAACGCACGAAGGCAGGCATTAGAGCCCCGCGTCACCCACAGTCCGCTACGACAAACCAATAAATGCGAAACAGTTACGACGATGGAGTGGACCAAAAATCATCCAACCGGATCGGGCCAGCCGAGAGCTGAGGGGCGAGCGAGCGGGTGAGTGAAAAGAAGAAAGACATAACGACCACCCCCACCCATCAGGACATCGGTTACCCCACAAAACAAACAAACAATCGACCGCCGTCGCCGACGCCGCCCGCACACCGCACACAGGCGAACGGAGTCGGCCGACATGTACACGTCTTTACGGGACGATACTCCGGGCTGGGTTGCTGTGTCGGAACGGAACGCTAGGGACACTTTCTTCGGCTGTCAGGCGAACAAGGGGAAGGGGGACGAGAAAGGTGTGACCACGGGCGAGTGCGTGCGTGTGTGTGTGGCCAATTGGGCAGGGAAGTACGACGCCTCGTACGACACCGCCGTCATCTGCCGGGAAGGAAGAAGTTTTCCACCGTCCGACACCGTTCGAGATCCTTTCCAAATGGACACTAACGCAAACTTGTCACAAACAATGGTTTGTCTGTGAGCGGGGTGGGTGTGTGTGTGTGCAAGGCGTGCAGGAATCCGGCTCGAAAGGGGGGTTTTGCTGCCGTTGCCCATTTGATCTTTTGCTGGTGGACACAACATTTGCTTTGATGTTGGCTATGCTTCCTCGCAGACGGCAGGCTATTTCGATTCGTTTTCCACTTGTTTTCGGTTCTAAGCCTCTTCTGTGGTTTCGAAGCGTCTTTTGAGTGTTTCTAGTTAATGCCCTTCATGTGTATGTTGAGTTATTTTAGAAGCGTTATGCAACAAAGTACTGGTATCTTGTAGTTTTATAATTATACTTCTCAAACAAATATTCCTTTTCATTATTTCAATATCTGGCACATAAAATTGGTAAAGTTCGTTTGAGTTTTCAGTTATTGAAGTTTTACTTATTATTTTTATTATTATTTTTTCTTCGTTTGGTTTGCGGAATACTCATAACTGTACAATATCCTAAAGTGTATGGTTAGTGTCATTGTTGTTATTATTATATGATATGAAGCTATTGTTTATCTGCTTTGTTGTTTTGAGGCTATTGTTTATCTGTCTGTATTTTGTTTTTGTTTTGTTTTGTTTTACGTTGTTTAAATTCATGTCCGTTGTAAGCAAATACGCTGTCAATATTGTTTATATTCAATTATCTTATAACTTTAGCAGTAAAACATCTTTTACAATCACTTATTTTCTCAATGTGGTTAACGTTGTGGTGTACTTTTTAATAGTATATTAAATAATTTCATATTATTATTTACCTTTTATCTTATTTTACATATTTACTTATTTTGTCCACGTGGTTTACTTTGTACTGTGGTTTTTAAATAGTATAATAAATATTGTCGTACTTTTATGTACCTTTTTCCATGGAATTCTTTAGTATTACATTCTCAACATATCTTGTCGATTCTTCATGTAAAACACCCGCTACGCCAATGATCTCGCAAGCACTGTACATGCGTTCCCTGTTGGTTTGCTACCGCTTCATTCGAGTGTCTGCACGCTTGCACAGTGGCTCCCGAGAGTACGCCTTCGACTGCCAGCCGAGCCGGAGTCGAAGGAATCCTCGCATCATCTCAAAACCCACAGCCGTGTCATGTCGTTGCCCGTATTCTTGCGGTGTGGCAACATGTTCCCTATAATTGGATGTATATTTTCTCAATAAATAATAAGGTTTGTTATTTGTTTATCTCGTTACAGACCGGTGCGCAGCGTCGGCGTCGCTCGCCACCCAGAACTACTCCCGGTGCTCCCTGGGCGCCCGGAAAACTATCTCCACCCATTGCGGAAGGACACTTGTTTCGCCACTCACAGTCTCATCTTGCGGGCCGCGGCATCGTGCGCTCGTGAACGGGCTCATTGTTTCTTCCGCACTTACGACTTCCGAGAGGAGTCGTGTTTGATTTCGAATCGGGCATCATTATGTAACCGATCTCTCGGGGGACTCTCGGCAACGCGCCACGGGTGCTTGCTTTGAACTACGAGCGAACTCCTTTCGCCAAACCCAGCGAGTCCGTCGTTTCAGCGATCCGTCCGTCGCGTTCCGACGTTTGCTGCTTCGCTACCGGGAGAGGGCGCATGAATTTTGCAACAGCGTTACAAATAGATTCAACCAGCTGTTGCCTTTGCCAGTTCTTCCGCTCGGGTTTTCGCAATGACCGCAAAAGAAATCAATAGCCGTTCTTTGCGTGCACACATTTCTCTTTTTGCACACGTGTTCCCGCTCGTGTATGTGTGTGCACACTGGTGTGTATTTGGGTGGGAGAAGGGAAATAGATTCCCGGTAATGCCCGCTTTCGAACCCTCGCATGTCCTCCGCACGTCCTCCGCACCCGTTGCTATGAGTCATTTTTGTATTGAAGGCAAAAGTCACAACACTCGTGCGAGTCACAGCACCAGTTTATCGACATCAATTTTCAATGAACAAACCGGGCGGGGCGACGAATGGGGGCGGGGTGGGAGGATGTGTGTGTATCAAGCTGAATCGGACCGGTGTCGATGGGATCGATTTTTCCTTTCGCCCAGTCCACGCAACCACCCATCCCCGGCCGTTCGGGAGCCGGTGCCTTTCGTCGAGTGGAAAATTATCGGTGCATTTGTGATGCGATGTGCTTTTGTGAAATCGACTTTTGTGGCTTGTGCGCCTGTGGTGTGGTTCGGTTTGGTTTCGGAGCCGGGTTTTGGGTTGAAATATTTAATGCGGCGTAACCAGCAGCTAAACATTGCAGGCCATGTCAGGTGGTGAAGTGTGTGCATGTTTTTAAAAGTACAGACAAAATATTGAACCCGACGATTTTGGCGATTGTTTCGACGTTTCGTGGAATTCATTTATGAAGCGGAAATGAATGATGAAACTACCGACGTACCTACATAATACAACACGCTCTTTTGCAGTAAAGTAAAGCGTTTTTTTTTGTTTACAACATACACATTTGAACGATGATGGAGCATTTTTCAGTAAACAAGAATGTAGTTCGCATTTCAAATTGAACGTACAAAACCTTAAAATTGTGTTATATAGCAAGCGTGTGAAGATTCTAGATACATTTACCATATTAAGCACGATTTTTCACTCTGAGCTGTTTCCAGGAACAAATAAAGGGTGATCACTTCGATCGGATTTTTAATGTAACACTCAATTTCCAGTGTCACACGAAAGATGTAATGCTTTGATTTCAATAATAAGATAAACATGAGTGTAGTTGCAACATCTTCGTTTTACTTAAAGTAGTGATAAACTATATATCTAGGATTGTTAATTTGAGAAAAAATATAAAAACAAGCCTAAAATGAAGAAGGTTTAACCTGAATAACGCGAGCTAGCTTTAGACATTCGCTTCAAAATATGTACAACAAACTTGTAGGACATGAGTCCGTTTTATTAAACATTCAACAACTAAAGCGCTGGTAGTACATTTGTTGTGCAGATTGCATACTTTTTGGCTAATCAGGAAACATGCTTTTTGCTGTAAAAAACACAATACGAACACTTCAACGCTCTATTCATGTCCTACTGGGTTAGCTTCACAATTTGATATGTGTGTTGCATACTTCAAGGCGCTTATTATACATTAGTTTGCAGAGTATGCCAATATGCAGCACATGTGACCTTCTATCTGTCTGCAACAGCATAAAATCTCCTTTACGTCTTTTTTAATCAGAAATATAGAAGATACGTCATTTCATCACATCTTTCTAAGACCAAAAACAATGGCTAATCACTATCTAGTGTGCTTTCCCACCTCACGACACCGGACCGCTTTAACTGGAACGTCTTGCAAGAAGCCACAAACTTTCAAACGACTCCCATCTGTCTCGCCCGCTGTAGCCAGTCCCTGCGAGCCCGGTATTAAGAGCTGCCGTAATGAATTTCAACTCCCGCCGACAGCCGGGCTGACCCTTGGCCGGTGGCTGCTCCCTTTCGGTGGCGAAACGGGGACGAAACCTCAAAACCTTAAACTGTGAACTCCCGAACCGAGCCGAACCGGGCGTCTCTCCGCAGGAATTGTGTTCTTACATTATTCAACCTCCGACCAAGATTTATGTACGCTCTCTGAAAACCCCCACGCTCGGAAGGGGGGGTGGGTGCTCCCAGCACGGATGGGTTTTCGCCTTCCACCGCTCCGTGTGTCTCACCTGGCTCGGACGGGATTCTATTTATTGTCCTACGGCGCCGAAGCTGAAATTCATCTGCCAGCGAGCAGTTACTGTGTGTGTGTGTGTGTGGGGTCGCTCGTTTCGCCGGATGGGTAGGTGTCGGTCTCCACTCCACTGCACTAGAAAAAAAAACCACCCCGGAAGGGGCCCGGAGCTACGGCAACCGACCAGTCTGCCAAGGGTGGCAAGTAGAAAATATGTTTCCTGTTGAAATGGATATTTCCACTCATAAACAAATCACTTTCCTCGGTTGTACACACACCTACACATACGTACACACACACCGACGCAAGCACCATCGCCTGCACACCTGTGTGCTGTGTCGTAGGGAAACACGCACAAATACCGTTCGCGACATTCCACTCCGTTTTGAGGCCCGTTTCCTGCAGCGATCCGGGCGTTAAAAGGATTCCAGGCGAGGACGGCAGCGATGAGGTGTGTCCTGCTGTTACAATAAAAAAAAGAACGCATGCTTCCTGTCTGGCTGGCTGGCAGATCGCATGCTGATGACGACGACGCCGGCGGTGTGTGTGTGTGTGTGTGTATGTGTGTGGGTGGCGTCATAATTCTTTCCGTTTCCGCCCCGGGACTGTTGACGGGTCCTAGATATGCGTGTGTGTGTGCGCGTGTGTATGGGGGAGCTAGAGGGAGCGCGAGAGAGCGTTTGTATTAAATTTCCTTTTCCATCGGCCGTACCGTTCGCGCGAGGATTTTCGTGGCAGGAAAAGCAAAAAAAGGCAAAAAACAACCCCGCGAGCTTCTAATCGAAACAGGAAACGGCAATTCCACCTTCGCGCCCGCAGCGACCGTCCACGGTCCGGTACGTCCGGTGTCACCTGCGGCCCTCGGAACGGGCCGGGTCTTGTAACGAAATTAAAGAAAAAAAACACTCACACACACAACCGCCCCTCAAAAAAACAACTACGATCACTGGACACCGTACGCCGTCCGCCGGTTGCATCGTGTGCAGCCGCCGGTTCTAGTATTTTTTAAAAGGTTTTCCCTGTTTCGAAACTAATTTCCCGCGGCGTATAAGCCACCCGCGCGGTGGACACGGTGGAACGAACGGGTTCTGCTGTACAAGAAGAAAAACAAAACCGGGAAAGGGAAATCCCTACCATGAAAGCTTTCTCGCCCCGAAATAGGAGAGTGTGTTTTATGAAACAAAAACGTACGCCGAACAGTGTGCGAGTGTTTGTGCCAGTGAAAATACTGCCTGTTCACCTGGCGCGTCGCCTCCGAGAGTGGTTCGGACGAAGGAAAAAAAACGAAAAAAAGGGCCGAATGTGAGTCATATTTTTGTTCCTATTGCGCTGGACATTTTAGATTGAACAAAAAAAAAATAGTACTACTCCCATTTTGCACTATCTCCGGTGGTGAAATTTTGTAATGAAGCAACTTTGGCCGAAGCTGCGCGCGTGTACCGGCGAACCGGCCTGCTGTTGCTGAAATGGTTCCGCGCTGGAAACATATTAACCCCATGATGGCAATTAGCAGGCGGTGCGCATAATAGATGCGCCGCTGTTGGCACACAACTTTGTTCATTTGATTTATTTCCTTCAAACGCGCCCGGGCCGACGAGCGGACCATTAGTTGTTGGTGTTGTTGGTGGTGGGAGTGGGGAGTGGGTGGCGAGGAGGGCGGGTGGGGCGGTGTATTTAACCAAAAATCCTCTTTCTCCCGGAACGCTAAACGGGTTGCGCGGTAAATTAGCTGTGTCTAATAATATTTATCGCACAGACTAAGTGCTTCCGGTGGGTTCGTCGACCGATCGGAAAGCGTAATGCAATTAAGAGTGAGCGTTTCGGTTCATTTGGACAGCGCGCTTCCCGGGAGCTGTTAGTCGATCGAATCGTCACAATTGTGTGCCATTTTGGAAAGTAAGTTATCGGTACGTTTTTTTTTTAACGGATTGGATTAGACTGGATTAAATTGTATTGAAATGTTACTACTTCACTCAATCAATCCACAACTGTTTGTGGTTTTTGTTGTTTTTTCAAATTATGTCCACGAATTATGTCCTAGCGAATGCCCAGTCCTCTTTCGTTCTCTCGATCCCGAAATTTCCTCAGGCATTATTTTTATCCATTATATTTACAATTTCACAATTTTTCGTGTTTCCCGAGGGACTTGGTTTGACCTACTATAATAATCATAATTTAAAAGATTTTGAAGAGATTTTAAATACAGCTAAGGAACAATCTGATATATGACGACTGATGAATTAATGTACTATATATTTTATCTTACGAAGTTTGCTGTCGAATGCTTGGTCTTGATTCACTTGAGATATCGCGAGGGTTCATTGCAGCCCAACTTCTTGCTTATGCTGACGCATCTTCAGTTCTTTATGTATTCCTTTCCGAATTATTCAATTCCTCAGGAGCTTTGAAAAGCGGATCGTGCGCAGTAGAGCTATAGTTTATCTGTTTTTAACTTTTCTTGGCTTCAATAGTTGGTTTCTTGATTTCTCCTATGTTTTTTCTCGATCTACGTCATATAATTTCCACTCATTTTTTTAGAAGCAAAACGACTCCCTTTTTCTTTCTCCATTACTTGATCATTCCACACATCCATTCTTCAATGCCTATTTACCCCTCCTAGAAATAAACGGGGGAAATACGTTTGTTTGAAAGACGACTTCAATTTGCTGACTTTGTAATGTATATTACAATTTTTTGTAATGTAATAATGAAAAAATAAATAAACGTAAGTATTATGTTCGATGTATTAATTTTTTCATGAAAAATGCACCATGTTCAAAACAAATAACAAATAACAAATATTAAAATGGTTTAAATATTTCATCTAATCTTGATTTTAAAATACATCGACGATCAATGCGATAAGATCAACGCCTACCTTAGTCTGTTTCACATTTTCGGTTAGACCCTATTTTAGACCCATCTACAACTGATATTTTACGTAGCCTTATGAACTATATCAAGGGTGAAATTTTCAACGATGAAATTATGAAAAGAATGAAATATATCAACACAACTTATCCGTTTTTGCAGGCCTTTTTCCGCTAAAAGCTAGCTCAACTTTTAGTAGAAAACTATCTCGTTTTATAACTTTAGCCGTACGAGTGGGACCGTTAAAACATTTCAAACTTAATTAATCTTTCTCTCTCATATTAGCTTTATATTTCAAAGAGATGTTATGATCTTGGCTGCCATAGTTCCAGATTCAACTCCAGCAGGCAGATCCGTCAGTCAACCATTTAATTGTGTGTTTTTCTACGCACCTAACATGCATGACGCTTCACCTAACCTAACAAAATGCGCGTTACACAATTCATTTATCACAAATTTGAACCGAATTATAATGTTTTAGCACATGATCGCGTGTTAAATTGATCGGAAATCATCCCACTCAACCAGCCCATTTGTACTAAACGCAGTGGAGCTAGCAGGTCCCGTTCGGGGGACCACTTGTCCCACGCCGAAACAAGATTGCTAACAATAATCTGAAACACATTCTCCGAAAGCACCATCACCGGCACACAAAGTGCGAAATGAGGCTTCCAAATATTCGACAAAGACGCGTCACACCATTCCTGCTACGGTTGCACGAGATCGGCTCGAAGGAACCTGTCGCCAGTGGTGGTGGTGAATAAAGGAAGAGTTAAGGTAATTTAATCTGCATGACTGATGGGAGAGAATAGGTTTGCGTGCATGCGTGCGAGTGTCATCTGAATCGGCCACAGCCAACAGCTGGGTGCTAGAGACGCTTCCATCGTTCGCCTTCAAGATGTTTGTTCCTTTCTCGGCCACGGCGGACGTGTGAGAGAGATTGCCCCGGAAGGCAGCACTCCGGAAACGGGAATTCAATTCAGCTATAATAATTCATCCATAACTCAATCTACGGAACTTTCCCTTTTCCCGGACGCGCCTGGGTCCATCCGGGGAAGCAATTACGGACGAACGTATGCAAATGGGCTCACCGCTTGTCCCGCCCCGCGGTAGGCATCGCTTGGGCGAGACGGCATAGCTTGTGGAAGCGTGCGTTTCGCCTGCGGCTGTCAGCAGAAATGCAACCGGACTGCAACTGATCGAAAAGTTAGCACATTTCAGTGGGCGGACGATGGTCGAGCGTCGAGGTTTGCAGTTCGTGCGAGTGTGAGTGCGGTGAATGCTGTATGCGGTCGGTTGGAAACGGGCAAGCGCTGGCAAATGATCGATCGTATCGTCCGGCTGTGTGTTTAAGGAAGCAAGATGGATTGCAATTTAATTACAATTATTCCACTGTTAGATTTTGAAAAGTCCACCGGATCGAATCGGTGTCAATTTTTGGGAGGAAATTTTTAGAATTTTTATTTCTGAAAATTGTTCGACTTTTTGTTTTTGTTAATTTTTTAATTAAATTAAAACTCACCTTTAAAATTTTCAAATGATCGTTTTACAGAACTAGAAAGCTCCACTCAACTACCCGAGCACCACGCGAGCCATCCTGGCGCCGCCGGTAGCCACTAGCGCAAATTGCTCCGGAAGGGAATCCATCATTTATTCATCCTAATGAAAGATAATGGAGATATCGACAACAGTGGCCGGCATCCGGCGCTGTGCTGCTTGCGTGTCATCGGTTTCTGTGGGTGGCAGCATAACACGCACCCAACGTACACAAACTAACCCACACAACCGACCAATTACACTGTGACACAGGGCGGGAGGGAGAACAAAATGCACTCTCAATCATGGCCTGCACTCACAATGCTTCGTGATTACCTTCACGGCCCAGCCCCAACTGCCCCGGTCCGGGAGGGAAATCGGTGAACCGAAATTAATGAAGTGGTTCGCTGCACTGAAGCAAGATGATACGCTCTTCTCGCTCACACACAATGTTGTACCGCGTGGCGCGTAGCGCGACAAACCGGCAGCAAAACAATAGCAGATGGACCGGTCGAGTGTCGGTTCGTGGTGCTACGGCAATTAAAGAAGTAATGCCACGACAGCCCCATCGATCGGTGCATTATTGATTGCGCTCATTACGAATGGATGCACTTGTTGATTGGTCGCCGAAGGGAGCTGGTCCAGGTGCGGTTTCGCTTCTGCAGTTGCCATGGTACACGGTCGGCCTCTGTCTATTACACAGGTGTTACTATGGCCAACCATAGACTTAACTTGTTTCGAAGTGTATTACTTGTCAAAAGTCACTTATTAAATAAAAACGGAACAAGAAGCAAAACAAAACGTGTTTTATCTAAAATTAAGTCTTATTTTATGTAATTTATGCATTAAAAAAGCGATTTTTTTCAAACGCATAGTAAAAATAAACGGTCAAAAATTCTTTATGAAACCAAATTACATTTTTTTAAATATATATTATGTTTATTATTGTACAAACATATTTCTACGCCCTTCCGGGCCACCTGGCGGCAGTTGGCCAGGACTGTGGCCATATGTAGGTGTAAAACAAAAGTTTGTTGCCAATATCTTCAGTTCCAAGGTCGCTTTTTTCATTAATTCATACGCGGTTTTGGCCACGAAATGATTTCAATATATTCTCCTCTTCAAATTTGACCAAAAAATCCCAACTGCTCCTTTTCTTCCAGCGCTCGCTTGTAGGAGTGGAACGAAGCTAGACGTGGCCAAAACACCAAGCCGTCATCTTCGTGATATTTTTTAGGATGTAATGAACTTCTGGGAGGCACTTCGTACTATAAATCTCACCGGTCAATGCCAGCCACGAAGAAAAGAAGACGGGACGTGACATCTCCTTTTCGCTGATTGTGAGCCGCAGAAACACCTTCCTCGGGAACTTCGTATGGCCAGAACGAAGGCTTCCTTTCGATGGACTTTCTCTCCTCCAGAACTTAGATTTCTCTCTTCCTTAGACAAATTAATTTTCCTGAGCAAAACATGCATTGTCATCTAGTGGTATACGTCAACTATAATAAATCTTTTAAATTACAACCACATATTCTAGCGTGCCTAATCCGTTAACAAAGATTACTAAGTAATTCCCACTCCCAATCCTTTCCAATCCCAGCCTGTTACATCTAAAGGAGCATAAAATGGTTTAAATTTTGAAATTATTTTTGTGACTGATTGTAGAGTTTTTGAGAACCGTTTAGAGAATCGATTAATTTTTACTAACTTTAAAAAAAATCGTTAATCGCTAAAATTTCAACAGCCACAGTGTTTTCATCATTAATTGGCGCTTTTCGGGAACTTTAATGATTTAGAGTTACATAAAAGCGAATGCTTCTTTGGAACCATGGCAGACCTCCAGACCATGTAAATCTGACATGTTTGCCTGAAAACCGGCATTTTAGTAAGCTTACACACAAGGAGATACGAAGTACGCAATACACTGTTCGATGTTTGTGATCAAGTTTTCCACGAAATTAAACAAATTGAGCCATACCGAACCTTTTATCTTTCATCTGTTCCACACCATTCTAGAGTATAGCTGATTGGAAAGCGCTTCATCATAACGCATCCTGTGCTCATACAAACTGTCCACCTCGCACGCAGTTTAATTATAGAGAGCTCCTCTGTGTGTGTGTGTGTGTGTGTGTGTGTGTGTGTGTGTTTTTTTTAGCCCCGGCACATCGAAACCATCATTACCAAAACTAAACTGTCGCTCTTTGATAGCACCAGTCACTGTTGGAGCGGACGAGTTATTGATTACTTTTTCATCGCCACGTGCTTCGCCGGCGAAGGTGCACGGCCGCGGGTGCGCAAAGCACTATCATCAGCCCTGTCCCCGAAAGCGGTCGTCGGTCGGAGGGTGGCCACCACTTTGAATGCTCAGTTCGCCGCCGGGCTGGTCCCGGGTGACCATTAAAACACCTAATTTAGAGCAAACGCTGGAGCCCCGGCCCCGTGAAGTAGGGTTATCAAAAAATCGTTCAATCGCTTTCGGGGAGGAAGTGGACAAAGATGGAATGTGTGCACTGGCACCACCCCCTCTCACCACCCCCCTCCCCCGCCCTTCCGACCCACCCCCACCAGGCGACGACTATGACGCGACCAATCCATTAAGATAACAGTCCAGCGAACCGGTCCGTCACTCGCCCGCTCCTGTTCCGCCTGGGTGGGCATTGTGTCCTGCAGGAAATACCGTCCCGTGTCACGCACGGCACCGGCACGTTTTTGCTGCTGCGCGCGCACAAACACACAGGACCTCAGGGACTCCCGCCCCGGTACACTACTAATAATAATCATCCAAAACTATTACAAAGGAATGTCCCTGCCCCGCTGCCCGCGTCCGCTCGTCCGCGATGACGTGGCATCCTGTTTGACCTTATGCTTTTTTCCCCCTCGATATTGAACCCCCAAACCGAGCCGAGCGCTGGCGTCGCTTTGTTTTATCTAAAGAACTCACCTTTGCCGAACCCGAAATGTGATTTCACCGACCTCCGCACCGACAAATTGATAGCCAAACTCGATGCGGGAGGGTCGAGGCCCCACTTGCGGCCTCCCGAAAACGGAGCTAAACGGACCGAGTACGCCGACTACATAAACATAATACACAACGCGCTCCTAATGTGTACATATTAGAAACACTTCACCAACAGCCAACCGATGACATAATCGTATAATCATGCTCCGCACTGCTCCATATTCTATTTCCAGTGGTGCCCGGCAGCGGTATCCTTCCGGGACGCGCACAGGGACACACGCGCGTCACCGCTGTGTGGGTGGGATGCGGAAAAACGCGGCTCGTGATAGTGGAAAGGTGCGTCACGCAGACCACAAGACAAGGGGAAAAGTTTGGCCGTTGTTTTTCGGGCACGCGTAACTTCCCACAACTCCTGCTGACGATGATGATGATGCTGATGACGGTGATGATGCTCGAGGTTCATCCGGAGCGGGCATGAGTCACACGCGATGGCAACAGCCGTCCGGAGCGCTAACGAGTACGGGAAACGATGAGGTTTGGTCGAAAATGAGCATTTTATGACGATTATTACCGTCAGGTTTTATGGGCTTTAATGGAGTTGTGTCAGTGTTTTAGTCGAGGGAATGGTTCGGGACTGCGAAGGGGGGGGGGGGGGGGGGGGTGCTCAAAGTCGAAGAAAGGACAACCCTCGTCGGCGGCGGCGCCGTCTCCGTCGTCGTCGTTGTTGGTGCTAGTTTTTGGTTTTGATTTCGATTTTACGTTCGGTTTGAGTTTCGGTTGGAAACCCATCTAATGGCGGAGGTAGCAGAACCGTCCGTACGTGATGATTTCGATTTTTCTCCCCCCCTTAAACGAGAACATACCGTAAATGGGAGTCCGTAGGGTTGGATTATTCCTTTTGCCCCGCTACACGAGAAAACTTGCCGACCGAGAGTTAGATCATCGTTTCGATTTTCGCGTAAGATGGGCGGAGGTGGTCGATAGGGGGGTAACTTAGCATGTTGTTGATTTTGGAACGAGTCGTCTGTGCGATAGGCGTTTTGTGGGCCGATAAGGAGCGGAATTCCCGAGCCGAGAAGCCTCCGACAATCCAGGTTCAATCGTGATACGGAATCAACAGTTTGCAGTATCGATTGAAGGTTCAAGGTAGGCTGCGTGGGTTCAAGTCCTTTGACGATTGTATCTATCTTATGGCTTGCTCTATGGGCACTTTGGGGGAAAAGTTCCCGCTGATTGTCTAATCGGAAGGATGGTAAGGATTTTCTTCTCATGTTTTGTATTACACAATACATCTATCGAATTTATAAGAATGAAAGGAGTTTTGGATGTGGATGAAAACAAGAAAGAATAAAATTTTAGCAAGAACATTACGAGCGGCTATAAGCAATATTAGGAAACTACAATCATAACATAAAAAAAAGTTTTTAACGTATCAATAACCGTGAACCAGATTAAATAGCACTTTCTTGAATAAATCTATGTAAAAAAATATGTCATTAAAGTGAAGAAAATCTTATTTACGTCAATGTTCATTCGAAATAAAACGTTTGAAATAAAATTAAACGTCTGAAAAGCGAACAAACCGTTTGTGTTAGGCAGATTGCATACTTTTTGGCGCAAATGTAAAATTGAATTCTGTGTGTTTTTATTCCTGTGTACTGCTTCACTACAATCTTCGAACAAACTTTTACCAAAATAACCATTTGCATTTTTTTCATACCATTTGCAAGAATTGCAAGATATTCATTTCACGTTGTAACATGTGTATGTTATTTCAATATATTAATAACTTTTACAAAACAACATAGAAAGAAGAATTAAGATTCCTTTTGCTGCTTCACCAACAAATTGATTTTCAAAAGATCTTTGGCAGAATCGCAAACGCAAAACCAATAAGCCACCATAAAATATAATAACACGCTAGAAGACTCTTTTGATCAGCATTCAATGATGCTTACGGTCGGTTCGTTCGCCTGCTCGTATTTCTCCACCACGCGGCGCGAAACGATGCCAGGCGAAGCAACGATAAAGGAAATGATCAAACGACCATCCGAAGGGAAACAGTCTAAGGGAGAGGCAGGGAGGTGGGAAAATATCAATCGCATACCCTTCGCTCGACCATTCCCAAGTTTTTGGCTCAATCAATTGATTCTTTCATCGCGAACCTGGCGAAAAGCATCGCCGGCGTCGGAGGAAAAGTCGATGGCAGCCGGTGAAAGAACGCGAAGAACCCGGAGAAAGACCCGAACCGAAACCCCATTGAAAGATAGCAATCATAAACCATTTTTCTTCATTCAGAGATGGATTTCAAAAGCAGCATCCTTTTTTTCCCGTCGCTCCCTTTCACGGTGGAACATGCAGCAGCAGCGCGCAACAAGTGCCGGTAAACATAAATCAAACAGTTGTGCGATGGTGTGCCTCTTCCTTTTTTGCTTTCCTGTTTATTTTGTTGTTGTTCCGAGCGTTTTTCCGCTCGGCCCCGTGTGCGACCCCGGGAACGGGATGCCCCATAAACAGTCAATCGGGCTCGGACCGAAGATTGATGGTAAGTCGGAGCGTTTGAACGCGTGGCATCCGTCTCTGCAGTGGCTTTGAGTTTTTTTTTGTTACTCTCGTGTTCGTGTGTCCGCCGAAGACGCAAAAGGCAAAAGAACAGCCGACATAGCGGAAGAAGAAAATGCACGCCGATTGTAAATCGGCAATGGAAAAGTCCTTCTTCCAGGACGATTTATTTTGCGAAACAGCCGAAACGGGAAACGTCTTTCCGTGGCGTTTCCTTTCCCTCCCCATCCGGCAGCCCTTTGCCCTGTCATACGGGGTTGGAAGTTTATAAATAAAATTCGGCATGCTCTAAGCGGGCGGAAGCAAAATCAAATCCATCGTGCGGCAACGTTCGGACGGTAGAATCGATCGATTTTCCGGGTGGAAGGTTGCCGCACCAGCACGGGATTCAATCCTTCTTTTGTGGAACGATCGTCGGAACACGGATGCTTCGCCTCGTTTTGTGTGTATTTGTGTGTTCCGTTGAGTTAAAGGGCTGTTAACATGTTTTTATTCACTTCCTGTTCTTTTTTTTAAAGGAAGGAAATATTTTTTTCATCCCGAAAGAATTGAGTTTTTTGCTGATAGTAATTTTCATTTAGTCAGAAGAAGAAAACAACATCTTATGATGCAAAAATCCAGATAAAAAATTTCATTACCCCATCCCACCAGAGGGAAAATTTAATTGTTTTCTTACTTTTACGTAACATTCAGAAGGAGCTTCGATTCCAGTTCATTCCACTAACTCAGCATTGTTACGAGCTCGATTGGGCCCATGTTTCTTTCACGTTTGCTCTCGTACGAGACGAGATAACTGCACCGTTGTAACCTGGAATTGCGTTCTTTCACAGGGGACGAATTGTATGATTGTGCTTGTTTGAAGTGTTACTTACTTGCAAATTTTATTTCTATTTTTTATCTCCCACCCTTCTCACCGTATTCACATTGCGACCCGACGTTTTACAGCGTTTGTTTTTTTTACACACCCATTGGCTCGCTTGTTGCTCGAATTGATTTTGTTAAATGCATTCACGTGTTTTCTTTTCTCCGCATGTACAGCTACATTCTGCGTTTTTTTTGTTGTTGTTGTTTTGTTGGTGTAAAATTTATTACTTACGTGCGCCGCATGCTGCAGATTGTGGTTTCACTGTCTTTTGGTTTGTTTCGCATCTTGTAGTTCTTATTTAAAGTTCCTTTCCATCTTTGCTTCGTCACTCCTATCAGTATCAGCTCAGCGAAGGATTCGGCCTCTTCTTCTCTTTATCTCTCGCTTTCTATCTCTCTCTCTGTCTCGCTCCCTGTCTAGCTTACGATCTACTTATATTTTTCTGATTTTTTATTATAAAAAGGAAAAAAAAATCTTTACCCTGCTCTGACTCTCTTCCCTCCTTGCCGCAGTAAAAGCGGAAGGAACATGCGAGCGGTCCGGATCTGGGAGGGTCTGGCTGCTGGATTTCGTTCAGTGTCCACATTCGGATAGCTCGTGGACACTGCAAAATCGATCATTCCTTAGTACCTTAGTCGATTGAAACAGAGAATCGGATGTGTTCGTTCCTGCTCCGATCCCATTTCCAGGATCGGGACAAGAATGAGGGCGTGAGATGAGGTGTCATGATGAAATGGTGGTGGTGTAAGATGGGAGAGCGCGAACGTTCGTGAGGGTGAGCAGGAGCCGCCGTGCCGCCGTTCCCCGGTGCCAAAGGGTCTACAGAACAGAAACGCAAGAAAACGGCTCTCCATTCCCGGGCGGGGCGAAACGGCCACTACGTTACATTACTCTAATCGTGTATCGCTAAACGCTACGCAAAAAGGTTGGCAAAAAGGTTGTCCCTCACTGTTTCCACTGTATAATACATTCACGCGACGGATGTGTCCATTCGCGTCGCTCGCTTCCACGGTGTGTGTTTGTGGTGTGTGAGTGTTTAAAATGTCGATGAGTGCAAGAGTGCCGGGTTCCAGGTGGTGAGCGGTTTCAGTAAAACGGCTGCCGGAATCAGCCACACATCATGCACCACGTGACGGGTGAAAGCGACCATCGAAAAATCGAAACGAAATCGAACGGAAACGGACGACCAAAGTAAAGCACTCTCACTACGGTAAATAAGTTATCCCTTTCCTAGCCGCCTAACAGCGGAGTGTTCGACGCACGGCGCAGAGTCCCACGGTGACGAGCGCGAGCAGGACCGTACTGCTGGGGCTGCCGCTAGCGCCGTATCGATCGCCGGCCGCCGAGCTGTTCCACGACAGGTTGAACAGGCCCTTGGACTCGCGCGGGTTCGGATCGCCGGTCGGTCCGGCCAGCTCCTCCGGGCAGGGCAGCTCCTCGCGGCCCAGCTTCAGCACGTTCACCGTCTGCGGTGCCTCCTTCGCCAGCGCGTCGTTTTCGCTCGCCGAGTCGTCGATGTACTCACCGTTCTCGTCCAGCTGGCCGAAATCGTACGAGCTGGCCAGCGGCGAACGGGTCGGTTCCTCAGGCGTCTGGCCGAGGATGCAGTCGATGGCCTTCAGGCTCTCGCGCAGCTCCTCGTTGCGCGTCCGCTCGCTCAGATCGTATATCCACGACAGGCGGCAATCACAGATGAAGTGATTATCTGAAGCGAAGCGAGAAGAAAGGGAAAAAGACACAGTGCGTGAGATTTGTGAATAAAATGCAAAAAGACCAAAAAAAGCGTTAAACAACATCAACACTTAGGCACTGACAATACGGCCACCAAGGCCGTCATACTTATTAATAAAATAAAAAAAAACATCAACACAGTTCGTTTTTATTCGGTTTGCATACTTTCAGGCTGTTTTATCAACTGAAGGCGCCGAAAAGACTGCATACTTATAGAAGCCTATGCATACTATGTTATTTCTCTTTGATAATCTAACTTAAGCATGAATTTATAGTTAATTTAACAATAAATGAATGTGAGCTTAAATTAACTACCCGTTATCTATATAACTAGATTTTAGATCGTAAGTAAATTTGACGTATTTATCTCGTTTAAATGTTTGATATAAAGCTCCGAAGTTTTTGTTCTATCTATCTGTTTATATGTTAGCGGTTCTCTGAGTTACAGTCTTATTTTTCCAATTTGTTCAGCCATGACCTTATGATTGTCTTAAATACAGAAGACTGTCAGGAGAAATGTCATACTGTCAATAATTACTAACATAAATTATCTTATCTTCACTCTGCGTCTTGAAACAAGTTAAATATAATCGAATCTCATCAGGCAAGCATAGCTCATAAATCATGACTCAAATCTACTGCACATACTGCTGAGAAACAAATCTCGATAACTTCAACATGATTAAAACAGTTCATTATTCCAAAGGAACAAAAAGTATTAAGGCAATTCATGTTTTCTTGCTGTGTGCGGACAAAAACCCACTTGCCACCCCATTGACGAAAGCTCTGGAACGGAGTGCGTTCGTTGTACGAGGGTTGACTGAACTGTTTCGTAAATTCAACAAAAAGATTTCATAAAAATATGTGTGCAATGAACTGAATTGAACTACGAATGGATCTTGAAGCCAAACAATTTCTCATCGAAACCCCACTCATCAAGCAGTGCTCCACAATTTCATGCACCAAGAAAAATGCGCATACTATCTGTCCCGATACATTCACCGCATTCTCGAAAGAATGCACCAACTATCGTTCGCTTACGACATTCTACGGTAAAGCAAATTTGCCAAAACGGGTACAAAATTCCCGAACCCACGCACTGCACGTCCCTGTCAGTAAACGTCCCATTCAATCGAGTCCAGTGGCTGGAAACTTGAAAAGAACCTAACACACTGTTCCAGGGCATACTGCGGGACACAGATACAAGCAAAAAACTGATATGACTACACTGGATCGAGTACATCGAATGCACACCGTGACCGGGCACACCATCGGAACGAAAAACCTTTTCATGTGTCAGCTGTCAACGGCAGTATCAAATCGGCTTTCGTCGAGTCGCCGGTGGGAAGGATCAAACCTTTCATCGCATGGGGCAACAGTTGTCCCGGGATGGGCTCCGTTGCGCTCATCGAGTGAGTGGTCGAAAACGTCGACGGGTGTGGAGCACGGACACGAGCGGAGATGATTTCCATTTCGAGATCCCTTCAACAACAGAACGCCCCAGTTCGGTTGGAACCAACACACACCATAACAGCCTGTTCCAATGGGCAACGCTTCGCGTGTGGAAAGAAATCACCGAGTATCGCTTGCGCTGTATCTCATCGCATCCATCGCCACGTCCTGCGACCGTCGGCCTGCCGCACGACACGAGCACAGCGGGGCTCTGGGAATCCAAAAATCCAATCATATTTCGGTTAATCCAGCGTACGGAGTTTTACGGTGGCCCCGCTGCACCCCGATGAATGGACGATAAAATGTTTCGTTTAAAGCCGGCAGCGACAACTTGTCCCACCATGGTGGGGCCCGTTGGAGGGCGGTGGAATAGATGTTCCGTTCCGTGGCCCGTCGCACGAACACAAATCGATCATCCCTTAATCGTTCAGTAAACGCAGACTTACCACGCAACGAGAGCAGCGCACTGCTGTTGACCAGATTGTCCATCAGCGGGACGATGTGACCGTACGTCATGGTGGTCAGCCGGTTCGAGTCGAGATTGAGCAGCTGCAGGGCGGACACGCTGGTGAAGGTGGCTCCATCGATGGTGGTGATGCGATTGTTCTCCAGATGCAGATAGTTCAGGCTGGTCAGTCCGTCGAAGGCACGCTCGTCGATTTTCTATCGGGGAGATGCGAGAAAAAAAAAACTATCGGTAAGCACCCTCCATTCAACACACCCCCTCCTTCCGGAAGGTCACTCCGCAACGCCTACCTCGATTCGATTGCTATCCAAGAACAGCATCTGCAGACTCCACAGGTCCGCAAACACGAACGCACCCAGGTACTCCACGTCGTTGTACGACAGCTTCAGGATCTTCAGGTTCTCCAGACCCTTGAAGTACTCGCGGGCCAGCACCGCTATCTGGTTCGACTCCAGCCGCAGCTCCTCCAGCTTCGTCAGCTCCTCGAAGCCGTTGTCGTGCAGATTGAAGATACTGTTGTTCGCCAGGTTCAGCTTGATCAGCTTCGGCACATCCACGAACGCCTCCCGATCAATCTTCTTGATGTAGTTGTTCTCCAGCATCAGCTCCTCGAGCGACTTGTGATGCGCGAACGCGTTACCGTGCAGCGTGACGATCTGATTGTTCGGCAGGTTGATCACCCGCAGCTCGGTCAGGTTGCCGAACGCGAACGGGTAGATGTCGCTGATGATGCCGTACTCGATCGTGAGCGTCCGCAGCTTGTACAGCGTGGCGATCACGTCCGACGGGACGTACGTGAGGTTGCCCGACTTGCGCACCGTGAACTTCAGGTGCTCCAGCTCGGTTTGCGTGTGGAACGCGAGCCAGTTGTAGTCCTTGCGCGGCAGCTCACCGTCGAAGATGGAGCAGGACGCTTTCTGCGCCTTGGTGTGACCCTCGGGCGAGCAGTGGCAGGCGAGCTTCATGTTGATGTCCTCCGAGCAGAGGTCCATCAGGGGGGTCGTGATTGTCGGCGCGGACAGCACGGTCTGTGCGGATTTGCCCTTGCGCACGGTTTGCTTCTCGTAACTGCGGGCTACGGTGGTGTAGGGCAGTGTTGCCAGCAGCACCAGCATCAGCCCCGTCAGCGTTCGGCTCGTACTGACTGTTTTCATTGTGTGGCGATTTTAAATTTCGTTTGATACACCTGGAAAGAGAATCAATGGAAACATACAGTTCATGAGAACGAAAGACGGCACGAGCTGAACTTTGCATATGATTTCAGAAATACAGTTTCATTGATTCTTTGTCTTATTGGCTTCTTGTACAGCGATGCTATAAGCATTCAGAAAGACTAAACCCTTTTAGGAAATATTAATACATTGCTATCCCTTTTGCAAGGTTCCAATTATCATTGCTAGCATCACTCGATGTAACAACCTGCTTAACACGCACACGCCATCGACACCAACTGTTAACAGGCCCAAATTAATTCCACCAACGTTCGAAGAAGCTACGACAGCCGGGCACCGCGAAGCCATATGCGTGCTTCTGCGCTCCTTCAACGCGCAAGAGTTTGAAAAGGAGTTGTGGCATTTCAATTAAAGCAAATAAGATTTGTCGCATTCGTTTGTCGTTTTAGCCGGGCGGTTTTTTTTTTTTGTTATCAGACGCACGCCCGTGGGCTGAAATCGTGTTTGAGCATTCGGGTTGTCTGCTTGTGTGTTGTTTCGACAGCACCAATTTAGAGCACATCCCCTCTCATTATGCGACTCGGGCCGAATGCAAATAGACAAACATTTTAATGCGCTTTCCGTTTTTGTTTCGCTGGGGTAAGCGAAGGTACGCGATCAGCGCTATCTTATTAGAGGGTGGAAAGTTGTTTTAGTGGAATAAAAAAAAAACGCACACCGTAAGCCATTTTACGCTTCCCTTTGCCGGGTAGCGGCAAGACGCCTTCAATTGCTTTCTTTTTTATCTTTGATTGGTGGTGCTGCTCGTAGCCGGGATTCGATTACGCGCCCAGCCTTCCGGGTTATCGCTGTTGATACAGGCTGGCTCTGGCAGCGGCGACCCGCCCGCGGCATTAAGGTGGTGAAGTGCGCCACGCAGAAGACGATCGGGTTGAACGGGGACGCATTTCACTCCCTTCCGGATTTATTTATCTGCGCGTTCTGTTTTTTTTTTTGTTCGCCGTTACTTGTCATCACCCTGCCGGTTCGATTCAGTGCTATCAAATTAGCATCTGATTTACTTAAGCAATTTAGCAGCCAAGGGGAATTCGGTTGGCCCGAAAAGTGCTGTGCTGTGTGTGCGTGGGTAGAAGATAATGGGCATTAGTCGAACCCACCACCCCCTTTGGGATGGCTGGTTGAAAAGTGTTTTCGTTCCCTTTTTGGCACCGAAGCGTTTCGTGAAGAGTTGAGCGCAGGGATTCCTTTCTTTTGCATTAAAATAACGAAAAATTCAAACAGAGAATGCATAATGGTGACAGCTGGCCCGGCGCGGAAAGCCGAACCGATTCGTTCCACATAAAACGCTAATAAAATGCGACGTTGCCACCGCTTTCCAGCGGTACCAGCTGCTGCCATTTGGCCTCATCCAATTATTGGATCGTCTGTGCGCCACTCTCGTCCTGATCGTTTGCTGATTAACAGAAGTGCACCGTCGATCGGTGACGCTTTTCCCACAACCTTTTTCCCAGCACGCCGGTGCGCGCAAGTTACCTTCATCTCGTGCAAAAACGCACACGACAGTTTACATTCTCACGCAGCTGGGCATACCGTTTTCGGGTCGTTTTTTTTTCTCTCTCCCTCTCTCTCTTTACTGTCGTGCAACCCATCGCGCACTGCATTGTGCAATGCACCCCTCGCTGACTTTTGCAACCCTGCCCTTTTGTGCCCTCCCGCTGGGTGCATCATTTTTCATTCAATTAATGCGCTGCCAATTTTCTCTATCTCCGGTTGCAGTTTTTTTTTCCCCTCCAAGGGTCGGGGGAAGTCATATTTCACGCGCCGCGCTCGGTTCGGTGTTGCGTTTCTATTAGGAAATTAAAACGGGCAAAAACCCCGGCCCGGCTGCCCGGTGTGACCACCCCTGGGGTCAGTTTCCTGCGCAACGGACACAGCACGGTGCGATTAATGACCAGCAAGCGGAAAGGACAGTATGCTTTAATGTTTTTGCTCTTGCTCTCGCACACGACGCACGACGTTTCTGCAACCCGGTTTGGTGTGGTTCATGTGGTGCGTTCGGTTGGCCATTTTTTCGCGCCTCTCGGTGTTTATTTTAAACAGTAAAGGAAAATTTCATCTTGACCAGCCAGCGAAAGAAAAGCTGAAGTTGCTCAGTATGGTTAGAGCTATTATTTTTAATTATTGAACATTATACTGTAAGATATACGTAATTTTATTCGATATAGGCAAATCGTTGGGAGCATCTCTTCCGCTTCCAATATCAGTAGTAAATACAGCGTCAACATGTTAACACTACAAGAACTATGGGTTATTTTATACTAATTTGTTCCGAAAACGGTCTTTCTGTCATTACAACATTTAAAAAATAGCTATATTTGGTCGTTTTATACATTTTAGACTTTTTAAATCCAATTTTAGACATTTTTAGGATTACCCAACGTTGTTTTATAGATAGTTTCGACTACTTTGAAAATTTATTTCATGCATTATTTGATTTAGACTATTCCACGCTTGATAATTCAAGCGATTGACGGAAATTCGTTTTAAAACCATTCTAAAAATGAAAAAATGTCCAAATTGAGCACACAGCTGAAACAAGGAATAAGCTATTTACCGCATAAAAACACATATGGGTTAGTTCTTTTGAAATACATATTTAAATTGTTTCTCGTTATAATTAACCACTATAATTAATATTATAGTGTTAGAATACCAGTTCATGTGAAGAACAAATACACTCTAAAGGAGGAGTTTCAGCCATGATAAACTACTTTGTTCAATTATTTGATCATTGGCATTAATGTAACATGTGTCAAGGGTTTCATTTCAGGGACACATACTGCAATTTTGACTCCGAACAACAACAACAACAACAACAACAACAAAAACACAATATTTGTTCTCATGAACACATTTATGAGGTTTCTCACGTCCTTCCGCCACGATTTTTAATATCATCACGGCTGTGTGAACCAAAGCGCTTCCGAATTGCATTGCTCCTCCAATAATCATATTGCATCGATTTATTATTGCATTCAATTTTCCCCTCGTTTGTGCGCGATGCACCGAAAGTCAATAAATAAAAACCCACCATCGTGCCACCGTAATACGGGCTAAACGAAGGTAAAAAGGGATATTAATCAAACGACAGTGGATGTGGAGGCGAACGTACGCGCGTGTGTGTATCTGTGCCGGCTTCTGCAGGATGGAAAAATGTGTACCGACATGCATTTCCCATTTTCCCTGATGTGCATTATCCTCCCGGACCCGGTGCGGCACGAAAGTAACATGCGACAGCGTCATGCAATGTCGTAAAGTCGCGCTCGGTTAGTGCATATGTTTATTCGCGTGGCACGGCGAAAAACAACATCAAAAAACACGTAATGGCACATCGCAGCATGAAAGCGTGCGCACACGGCCAGCAGCCGAATGTATAATGCATCGGAACTGGTGGGAAAAAGAGGGCAAAAAACACACACACACACACCGAGTAGCGCTGCTTGCATACACGGTGGGAATATTTCGGCGGAACCGTGTGCCGAAAACGGGGGCTAATGCTTTGATCGAGTTTTCATCGATCCAACAGCTCGCGTGCATACTCCGGACGGTCGAGGCTGTGCCGTGCTGAAAAAAAAAATCCATGCAGAAAGCGTGCAGCTGCCGAAGGCGAAGTAAAGGCGCAATAATCAGGCAACTTTTCTCAGCCCGCTCCCAACGACGACGACGGTCCTTTAATTGTGTTTTGATACTCCGGGGCAGGAGCAGCAACAAACATCATCCCAAATCACTCCCCTCTCGCAGCCCGGAAGTGCTGTGCAGATGCAGAATGATTGTTGCATCAACAGCTCATTACATACAAGTGGCCGAAAGGACGCAGCGAGCGAGCGAGCGCGCGCGCGCTCGTCCTCGGTTTCGAAAGCGCATGGAAAACGAGTCCCTCTACTTGAGAAACAACTCGCCCCTTACGAGAGTATCTTAACGGAACGGGTAGAGGTTTCTTTCTGCATCAGCACGGGATGCAATTTCCAACCCCACTTTTCTCATCGTCCCCTTCGGCGGCGGGCTCCGGTAGTTTCGCTAGGAGGCATCTTCGAACGAATGCGGAGGATGGAGTGTCGCCGTCACTTCCGTCTCGCTTCCTGCGTTTTTAATGAACTAGCATGTGTTTTTTTTTCTTCTCAGCCACCTCATTTTTCCCCCTTTCATCACCACTTAGGAAATCATCCGAAGAGCCCCTCGCTGCCCCTCCGGTCCGACTGCAATTGGCGACAGGCCGGTGTCAAGAACAACAGGCCACTTCAGGCCGAGATCTCTCGAACGGTGGCTTCATCCCGGGCCTGATTGGAAAGCAATAGGAAAAGCCGTCGCGCCGCAGGGTTCGAAAGGCGATGCGCCCGCTCGGCAACAGTTGCACCTAAGGGGGGCTTTCTCGCACCGGGTCGAGTCAAGGCGAGTTCGAACGTAAAGAACTGTGAAGGGACGTAAAGAGTCCCTGCCTATCTCGTTCATTCATCATCGAGGGGACGCTGACTAGCAGATCCGAGTCAATACAGCCGAATAGGTGGGAACACTGCGACCAGAAGTACCATCCGGCACTCTGGGAGGGACAGCACCGATGAGTTCATCACGAGTAACGCTGTCAGCCGCTCGTTTCCGATACGATTGGCAAATTAATGATCGAGCGTGGCACTCGATTGGGGTTGGGTGTAGCGTCCGCGCGTTCTTTGTTTAGGTTTCGGTTCGTCACGGTGCGCTCCTGCGCGAGGGACGAGTGTTCTGCTGGCGATGCAATGAAAAGTGAGTCATTAATTTTACACTGCAACCAGAGAGCCGAGCTTAGAATGCATCCAATTAATTTCCAGCATCGGTGGAGGGTTGCGATACGAAGCGATTGGATATTGTTTTGGAAAATTACTTCGGCGGGATAGATGCGCAAAAGAATAACGAAGATGACTATTCGAACCACTTGTTATTCTTTATTTCTATAAAGGAAAAAATATGAAAGAAAAAACAAAAAAGGATTTAAAAACATCTATAAAACATGTGCCTAGGTTACATAGTTACAAACTGAGTAAATCTAAAACAATGCAGAATATTTTTTAAATATAATAAATATTTTTAATCTTTATAATGCCTTTCTACCTTCATCAAGATGCGATATTGAGTTCTAAAATCAGCTTATGACTCAAATAAATCGTCATAATTCAAATTCCAATAAATCGTCAAATAAATCATCAAAATTCTCAAACCATCAGAACAATTGCCCAACAGTATTTAAAGCAAACAAAAAACATTTGTCTCAACACCAGTAACTCCGATATCATCAATGTGAGAGCAATAACCAAAGGAAAAGATACCCTGCTTCCTCTCGAACAGACGTCCGACAGCAGCAACTGCTGTTTCGCAGGCAGTCAACCGAATCAACTCTCGATCTTTCATATCAAGGTTCGAGCTGTATTCGCACAACCCAAAACCGCATGAAAGCGATTCGCAGCGGAGTCGAAACGGATTTTTAAAGCACTCGCTGCAAAAGCAGCGTACACATGAGGCAAAAAAAGGTTTCGGGCCAAAAGTACCGGATGATTAAGCGAATGGAACGGGCCAGAAGGCCGGGATGGTTCTGCACTCACACTGCTTGTTGCTTTCCCTAAGCTCCTGGCCTGGCTGTCTGTTGTGATCGTTTTTTGTCCCATTCTCCCCGTCCGAGTAGCGCAGTTTTCCGTTTCCGTTTTCTTCAATTAGCTCCTAGCACGGTGCACAGTCGTTAAATTCTGCACATCGTAAAGCGGACCTGGGCTGAGTAGTTTTCGCGCTGCTTTCGCTGCGTGCAGCCTGCCGAAACCTGTTCATTTCCTGCCCGCGCTGTCGAAGCTGATTTTTCCCCTGATTGGAGAACCGCTAGCCTTCCTTTCCGCGTTCCGTGCTCCGATGGGTGGAGCGAAAAAGTTTTCCCTTTTTTGCCGTTTCTCGTGTTGTTGCGCGAGTTTACAGCTATCGCCGTCGAATCGAATCGCCGCGAAAGGTATGCCAGATGGAACGACAAAGCGTATTCCGGCCCTGGAACAACAAAAGAAAACCCACTGACGTACACACGAAGGAATGAAGAAAAAAAACACTCCCGCCAACGAGGGGAACTCTTTCAGCAACAATCAACGCGGAAGTGTGTATTCAATTTGTACAAGCAAATCCCGCCGCTGTCGGTGCTCCCGGTGGACCGATTCCGATACCGGCGAGGCAGTCGCGCGTGTACCGGTGGAAAACCAGATTGAGGCAATTTTTTCCCCTTCTGGTCGCGTTCGTACGCGCACGGTGTCGCGCGGACAGGACACGCTTTGCCTTGAGTTTTCCCCGTCCCAAACCACAGCTGCTGCTGCTTTAGCTGCAAATGCCAGCGCTCGGCCTCTCACTCTCTCTCTTCATACATAGGCCTTGCCAGCGCGATTGTCAGAATGCGTCCTCGGGGGCCACGTTGCCGCTCCAATCTCTTGATTTCCTAACGAAATTTCTAAATTCAATAATGCGCCATCGGGACACGGCAGCGAGGGCAGCGTGCAAACGGAACGCAACGCGGACGACCGTGCGAAAGCAAAAAGGAACCGAAATCCTGCGCGCCCGGCACGACGTGGAAACTCAAACCCCTCGGAAATTGGGTTGGGCTGAAGTTGATTACCGTTCGAGTGCCTCGGCGGCGGCACGGCCAGATGGGCGAACGCACGCGAAGTGGCCCCTCGGCGTGGCGGAGGCTTTCGCCCGACGCTCGAGGTGGCGATGATTGAATTAAGCTTTCGAAATGATTGACTTTTGCCAGTCAATTGTTGACTTCGATTATGTAGATCAGCTGAAAAGCTGCTTTCGCCGAGTTTCTCGGGTTCAGCAGGTTCGATTGGCGTAATATGGGATGGTTTTTTTTTTCGTTCTACCCCCTCCTCCTCCTTCTCCTCCTCCAGTGCTTCTCCCTCCGCTACCACTCCGTGGCTACATTATCTTGGGCCGGGATTAGTGCTCGTATGCCACTTACTGTATGCCACCTTTTGTCGGCGTGCCATTCCGGCGCACCTGACGTTCGGTTTAATCCGCGGAAAAGCGTACTCCAAATGAAAGTGCTAATACTGTCGGTGGTGGGAGGTGATGGTCCGTTTTCGGTGTGTTCTAGGCGCTGACGCGCCACTTCTGCAGCTGGGTGCGAATACGGCATGACCAATGGAATCTTCAGCCAATTGGAGTGTCTAGTTACATTCGCAGCGTGGCTCAAGGGGAAGTTTATCACGTTGTCCAAATTAGGGCCAATCTTCAAAGTATTACTTTGTCACTTCTAGCAGCGTTGATTCTATTGACATAAAACATTTCGAACACGAACCTACGAATGAGGAAATCAAAGGTACTTTGTGAAGTGGACGTCAACAGAAATATTGTTGTGGAAACATGATTTGTTGTAGAGTCTCCGATGGCAGCCATTTTACATCTTTTGACAGAAAATGGTTGAAAATTTAGCCTAATTTTGGCCTAACTGGAGATAAAACATTATTAATCCCTCACCAAATGAGAACACTGTGTTTCGAATGGATTTGTATGTAACTCATCACGAAGAACGTTTTATTATGTAAAACTAGAGTTTAAGTAAATTTTGGTTGAATTTAGCCTGCTATCATTACAGCTGGATGTTACTTAAGTGGTACAATGGACGAGCAACATATCAAAACTCCGTTTTTCACAGCACAAAGAGTTGATTATAATCCCGACAAACAATTGATTTAGTCTTACCAGATTCTACGAAGAGTTTGCTGTATCAAACATAGGTGTTAAATATGCTGTTATAACTCTTAAATCCACTGCTTCTCAATTTACTTTAAATGTTCATGCTAGTAATATCCTCAAACATCAACACGTTTTCCAGCTGACCTAATGTTTGGCCCCCCTCCGATTTCCATCTGTTTAGCCAGCTGTCAGCAAACGCAAGTGTCAAGTTCGTTGAACCACGCACCCAAAACTCTACGCACCAACAATGCTCCCCTCATGTCCAACAAAACTCGTGTCCAGTGCGATGATCCATCAAGTGGTCAATGATCCAGAAATGGACTGAGCATAACAGCGACAACTACAACCCACAAAAAAATACCCCCAATAACAATAAAAACCGCTTTACAAAACCACACCACCACCACCGTCGGTGCATTTATGATCCGTGAGCAATTCGACACCGGTGTGAAACCTAATCCGCGCACGAGAACCTTCCACCTTCCGTTGCGAAGGGACCGACCAGACAGTTTGGAAGCGCATTGAAGAACGGACCGACCCGCTGCCGGTGCAACCGCAGCGCATTAACCACCTCGAGCTTCTAGCATTAGTCACTGTGGTCGGGATGGTTTAGGTTTTTTTTCCTTCTTGCAGGAAAAACATTCTACAACATCGTGTTGCCCGTGCTGGACTTAGCCCCGGAGCACTACCACGCTCTCCGATCGTTTTGACAGATGGATGGATATGAAGAATTCAATAACGAATCCGAAACTCGAAACCACCTCAAATGGATCCGAGACGAGCGGACCGAGCGGAAGGTTGAGTCTTGGTAAACTTCACCGACCCTTCTCAAGCCGTACCGACGCACTCGCATTCGCATGACCTTTCAAGCTGAAGGATTCAATAACAAGATTTTCAAAGGAATTGGATTCGATACGGCCGGCTACGCGCTGCTTCCTCGCCAGCGAAGATTTAGCTATAAATTATGGCATTAATTTTCGATGGGCCTGTCCGTAGAATTAAATCATTCGCTTCGCTTAAAGTCTCGCATTCGCGCATGATGCTTTTGAAAAATTCGAAAATAAAACCCACCGCATGCGAGCTACAATAGACCACTCCACTAAAACACGTCCACGTAGTGGATAGAGGAAGGCAAACGAAAAATAAAACACAACGATCCATTGAATGATGTTTGATTAGATTTTCCGCCTTCCGTCCCGAACGGAACGGAACCGAATCGGCGGCGGGTTCCGAAAATATCCTTCAAGGAAACGCTGCCCGACCGCCCCGAACCGTGACCGATAACGATAATCTCGGATTGGCCCAGTCCATCCACACGGAGGACGGAGCGGCGGTGTAACGCTTGCAAATACTGGCGAGAGCTGTGGTTCGCATTAAACGCTTGTTAAAGCCATCGGCATCGGGATCTTCAATTTATCACGCATTATTGTACAGAGGTTCCCGCAGCTGTACAGTCAAGATTTAATGTCCGCACTCTGCTCCCTTCTCGACGATAGCAGCATCAGTGGGGCGCTGCTTCGTTGTCTTCTTTTTTTACTCCCTTTGCCGAGAATGCTCGGCACTCGGCGCTCGGAAGGGATTGCCTTCGGACTCGTGTTTCGAATCGAAAGCTGACAATCGGATTCTCGTTGGCCCGCCCGCTTCTCCCGGGCGGATCCTTGTCCGTCGGAGCGAGCTGTGCGTTCCACCCCGAGGGCGATTGTTTATTTATTTTTATTTCATTCGATTAGGCTTTCAACAGCGGCAGCAGCAGCAACACCATCACCCCGGTCGACAAGCGCCGGCCAAATGATGATGTATGAACAGATTATGGGAGCGGCCTTCATCTTCCGGACGGACGACAAGCGACCACCATCCCGTCGTGATGATTGCGTTGTGATGCGTTGAGACGATGGACTCGATGTGATGATGTGCCGGCAGCACAACATCACAGGCCACCGGGAGATGGCACGAGATGGGGCGGTATAAATTTTGCCGGGCTGCTGCCCGTCGGACAAAACGTTCCCGGAATCGGTGATGACGCAACAATTGCGCTTCCTGCCGTAACGAATCCTTTGCTGAAAGCTTTAACGCTGTGACTCGCAGTCGATCGCTCAATGTCTCTGCAGGCAGCATGTGTCCGAGGCAGCGATTGGCTATTCACTCAATTAAATTGATAATGAACCGTAGTTGGAGTGGGAAGGAATTGAAATTTACATTTTAATTGAGCGATCATCAATTGAGTGCTGGCTGACGACGGAGCAGACGTAGTCGAGATCTTGTCGAAACGGAGACAGGTCCTTTCTTCTGGAGCGTTGATGGAATGGAGACATTCCTTGTTGTAACACGGTGACCCAGCAACAACGTGGGACAAAGAAAGGACCGTCGCCTGGTAAATAGTTAATTGTACCTGATTCCTGCCGAGTCTCGATTTGCAGAATCTCGATTGGCTTGTCTCGTCTCTGTGAGTGGGATTCGGGTGACATCTGCTACTTCATGCGCTCGCTCTCACGCCGGAAACCTTGAGAACCAATTCTCCAACCAATCTATCCTTGAAGGCACACTCTCAGGGTCAGAATTAATTTCTTTCAGTTTAATTGCACGCTGCAAACCGTCCGTCGCCTTATCGTCCACCGGGGGGGAGCGTAGTCCATAAATTGCCCTCATCAGCCATCCGCAAACCGACCAATTGACTCCGGACCACGGGCGCGAGCACACGACCCGGGCGTACACGTTTTTGAGACTTTATTTGCGAATCGAAGACAAACAAGCTGTCCCGGTCGGTTGTCCCAGACGCTCCGGGAGCGATTTGCCAGCGCCTGCCCGTCCGTGTGGGGCTCCCGTTTAAATATCATGCTCGTGTCAACAGAAATTACGACCCATCTCGTTTGGGGAAATCTCATCAAAAAACTTTTGCAAACAACCGACCCGCGCCCAACCGGGTGCGTCACGTGCGTCACCCGGGACCCGGTACGGCGAAGACGTTGAAATGCGGCCGGTGAATTTTGCTTCCTTCCTCATCCCAGACAAAACGTCACCACGGAGCGCTATAACGGCGGCCGCAATAAATGAAAACAAACCGGTGGCGCAGGAGCGCCCGGTGTGTGCGCCGGTGTGCCGAATTTTAATCAACGTTACGTCAACCCACGAGCGAACATGCGGGAAGGGGCTTTTGTTTTTTGTTCGGTGGAAAATTCAGTGGAAATATTCTTTTCGTTTTCTCACGGATGATGGACGCGTGCCTGTTGCGCTTAGAAAGCCCAACAAGCCTGCATTGTACTTACCGAGATTGAGTTTAACTCCGGTGAGCTTGTTTCTCGATCGGGAGATGCGATCTGTGTGACAGAGACAGAGAGAAAGAGAGACGAAATGTTAATTAGTTCACACAAGCACAAATTGTTTCGAGGTGATGTCATTCGCATGGTTAATTAAATGGAAAAGGTGAAAAGCTAGAAGGTAATAATCACGTTGCATGATTTCTACACACACAGAGTGAATTCGGTTCGGAGAAACGATGTTTGAAAGTTAAAAAAACGCTTATGGGAAGTGAAAAGCTGGAGATCAAGCTAAATAATAATACGTCAATCAAGCTCTGGACAACTTGTTTTACATAATTATAATTTGGCATTTACTGCAAGAAATTAAAAAAAGTATTAGAAAATAAGTTTCATACGTTGAAAATGGTGTAACGTGACATTGAAACGTAATAGAAATAGGAAAATATCAATTCCTTGGAAAAAATCGTATTTAGATATGTGACTTTGTACGAAAAGATACAAAACAAATATAAAACACTAAGACACTATAGAGGTTTCGCGTGGCTTATACCTCTTTAGATATTTACTTGGCAATCAAAATTCGTTCTAAATTGAGAATCTGAAAAATTCCCAAACATATTCATCACAAAAGTTTATGTAATTGGCTCCGATTGAAAAAAAACTGCCCGATGTTACACGGTAGGACTATTCAGCAGAAAAGAATCCATCGCTCCATAACAAATAATTACACGAATCGCACAGTTCGCCCATATCGCACACGACTTATCGCTCTGAGTTCCGATATCGCTACCGCACCGCTCGATTGACGATATTAGGATAATGCATGGAAATTAGCTTCGATCGATCCGTTCCAGCCTCTCACCTCCTCCTCCTCCTCCTCCTCCTACGCGCCACCAGAACAACACGCGTTTAAGCAGCGCATAATCGATGGATTACATATCAAAAGCCACACTAATTACCGGCCGCCGTGCGTTCGGCGTGGTTTAATTATTCAGCAGTTATTCGCCCTCCCTGCAGGAACAATCGTTCCGTATCTCCGGCGGCCCCATTTGGAACTGACATCGATTTGAGCTGGTGGCGATGATAGAGCGCTCCGGCGCGTACAGCTGCTATAATTATATTCCACTGTTTGCGCACAGCGAACGGTGGCGCCCGAGGCGCTACTCTAGGTGCGCCCGTTTCTATGTAATGCGCCTAATATCCTTTTTAGCCCGGCGATACAAGAGGATAGTGCCACGGGTGGAGCCGTGGTAATCGTGGCGACAGTGATCGATTCCTGCCCGGAGAATCTCGGCTCGAATTGCACTCCATGCGTTTACATGCTCGCAGCGCCCTGGCTCCGTTTTCTCAATTCATCTTTCGCCCGCGGCTGACGCGTCGTGAAATGTTCAAACGCAATGGGTTTTAATCCGATCTGACAGCTTCAAGTGGTGTGTACCGCCGGCGGGCCATCGCTGTTCGGAACGGAATCAACACGGGGGGGTTAACGGTGCCTCCGGGGGTCGCATTACGTCGATGTCACAACAACGCGCCCCGCGTGTGCCGCGGATGCTTTCAACAACAAATCCCTTTTTCGGTACTGAAACATATGCAAGGCCGAAGGGGGGTTGTGAGGCGCCCGGGACGATCGGGTGTTCCTTGTCACCCCGGCATCAGCTCGTTCGCTGCTACAGTGATTAGGCTTGCTGCGGGTGCAATTGGAATCTTATTAAATATTTGCTATCGTCGAGATTTTTTCCGGTGAATTTCCACTTAACTTTACACGGTGCGACTGACACGGGCGAGCGATCGTATTGCCCTGTCCGGGCTATTTTTATCAGTGCTCTTTGCATTCTTTTACAATCTCATGTATATTTCACAGCACAGAAAGCAGCAGGACGCTCCACCGTCGTGGCAATCGGCCGAGAAATCTTCATCCATTTCCCCAGCCACTCCGAACGGGCCGAGGACATTAGGAAGAACACGAAACACAGGACCGAACATGGCACATGAATCTGTCTTCAGCTGTAAATTCCCAGCAAGCAGCAGAATCGAACCACCTCCACTGCCGGACTTGTGTTCCGGTAGCCTGATCAAGACAAAAAAAAACACGACCGTATTCTGCTGACCCGGCCCGGGATACCAAACCGGGGATAAGTAATTTTTAATTAACGTTCCGAAACGCTCGGTGCAGAAAGGCGCGGCGGGCGTGCCCGGTACGCTCAGGTACTGCTAATTACGGCCGGCATTTAAGTTAAACGGAATTCTACGGCAGTCCTAGTGGATCCGGTATCTGGATGGACTGTCTCTGATGTCGGCGCTTCTGGCGCACCAGGGCGGAGATGCGATGGGATGCGATTCGTGAGTGAAGATTCCATTCAGTCTCGCTCGTTTCTCGCTCATCGCCATGCCGGCGCAGGTGGTGCTCCTAATGGTGGCCCCGGCATGTATGCTGGGCGCGATAATGATTAACAAACACGGCTCTGGCGCGAAACGATCAGGAAGCTTTCCGTTTGGCTCCGTTTCCGTTTTGATGTGCGAATGCCTCAACAAGTAGAGCTTTTATACTTTAATATAGTGTTTTCCACGGAAGGCATTCCTTTAAAGGGCTTTCCACTTAATCTCTGTTGAGCGACGTGTATGTGTGTGAGCTTCACTCAAAGGATCAAGCAAATCAACTTTAATGCGACCCTTGCCCAATCACTCGGGACGGGAGTTCCCCGGAGGTGGCGCTCGTTCGCCAAATCTAATTGACACACGGACACAGGGTCGGCCTGAAAAATAGTGCGATCCTCATCACGTATGTTGGTTAAATATTTCACACCCGGCCGGGACACCGGTGAGGTCCGGCTGTGGCCGGATGAGAGCGCTCCGTGGGAACCGGCACGGCGGTTGGTTAATGTTTAATGCCACGAACAGATGGCCTCCACGAGATCGTCCCCCCGGTGAACTCGTCCGAGAGCCGGACCAAAGTGAGTGAGAAATATGAGATCTTTTTTTTCTCTCTCCCCGTGTAGTTCTAGCTCGCTCGCACTCACCCTTTATTTCGGAGGCATCTTCTTACGCGGAAGCCCTTAGACATCGTTGACACCTTCCACTCCGGGCTGCTCCGGACTCCGGCAAGTCATGGGAACTTTTTTCAAAAAGTAAAAAAGAAGGAACCACCGAAGGGTGCCCGTTTCCGGTGTTGAAAATCGATCGAATTTAAGCCCGGCCAGCAGTAACCGATTTCACGTCGACTTCAGATCGCCTTCGGAAGCATCCGCCCGGCGTGGAGACGCCGCAAGATTATCGATTCTCGTTAGGGCCATATGGTGGACGTGGCTTCTTAACGGTTCAATTAACGTTTAACGTTACCTGGTGGCCGAAATTGTGTTACCGGAGAGTCGGCTGATCTTCCCGAGCCGAGCCGGGTTAGGGTCGAAATAGAGACTGAAAAGCACTTTGTTTACACGACGAACGTACGACGAGCGGCTTTCCCGGGGGGGTTTCGGTACGGACCTTTAGGTGACGCGCTCGATCAACTAGCCCCTGGTGCCCAGGTTCGGTGCGGGTGCTTCAATCTAATTTATCGGATTAGCTGCGGGAGGTAGGTACCGGTCGACGGGTCGAATCGATTCCAGGTGCTCCGGAAAAACGAGAAGCGCGCGTGAATCGAACGAGATTTTCAAAACCCGGGGCCCACAGTGCCGTCCGGACCGGGGAGGTTCTTTTTTTGTTCGTTGTTTAGTCGCTGGATCAAACGATTTCCTATGGGTTCTTCACCGTCCATTCGATACGTGTGGCGCGCTGCCGCGTAGAGCGAGAACGGATTTAGATTTTCGGTGGGGCAATGGATGCCCAGCGGTTTCTGGTGACTGTAAGCCCGAACGCTGAACGCTAACGACCGAACGACGAAGCGATGAGACATAAGCCACCGTGTGTTTGGAATCGTAAGCTTGGTTGAGTAAGATTAAAGGAGGTGAATTCGATATGAAACTTACATTTCCAAACAGAGCGTTGCTGGTTTCAATTTAATTAGATTATGCTGTTCTACGCGCTCTGATTCAAGCAAACCCTTAAGACTGCGCAAACAGAATAGACAATAATACATTTATCACTCAAAGGTTTGCGTTTCATCCCAAAGTTTTGTTTTGAAACCGGGACGTTAATCCGTAATCTAAGCGTTTCCGGAAGCATTACTACCTGTTGCACTAACGCACCGGGCAGTTGCGATACGATCTCCACAAACTTGCTGTTTTGCATCTCCATTTTGCAACCCACAAATCACCCTCACAGGTGCTGCTTTAAAACCGGCGGAACCATCAAGCACTGGTGTGCGGAAGTAAAAATCACATGGAAAATTATTCACAGCGAAAATAAACGACCGAGAAATACAGAGAAAAAATAAATAAATAAAGCAACCCGAAACGTCAAAGCTCATCCTCAGCGGGCGGCGTCATAGAGCCAGCTTGCACAATTGGATAATGCCACAAGCTGTCATCATTAGCGTCATGCTTAGGTCGTTTGGTCGGGACCCACCCCCGACACCCGTCCGCTGGCAGCATCGCACACCCAACCGTGGCGCTTCATTAGAATGAAACCTCACGCGCAAAATGTCAAACACGCTGACACGGTGGGCACGACGGTGACACGGGGTGGGAACAGGAGCAGGGCACCGAGCGCGATGTTGAATGCATGTTTCGCTTTCGCCAATGCCGCACGCCATATCATGCAAAACGCCCGGTTGGCATGTTGGCGAGGGGTGCGATGAACCTTACGGAGCAGCGGGAACGGTACAGATGGTTGCAAAGATTGTTAACGGTGGGATCAGTTGCTTCTTTACTTCAAACTGGCAGCAAAAGTTTGAATTCATAATATGCACTAAGTTATCATAGAACAGTACGTAACAAAAAATAATGATCTAGCTCTTTTCCCATAGATTCGTTCAAAATTGATATCCACAAAATGTGGCTTCATTTTGCCTATCAATATTCTGTTCTTAATGTTCTAGTACAATTACAATATGCAACTCTAATACAATTCAAGGATATTATTAATAGTTTATTTCATTTTCCATAAAAAGACAGCACATCTTTGTAGATCCTCATGTATGTATGTATAAATGCACCAAATGATGTTTTTTCTTCATTCACTCTCTGTTTATTTAAGCCTTCTTCATCTGATTTCTTTTTCAATTTTATATTAGCTGTAACTTACTGATAATAATTATAAACAACTTGTTAATAGTAATATCGTAATATTTTTGTTTTTCTCTGTTTTTTTTTCAACGGCTCAAGTTAAAGTCAGGGCAGTTCATAAAACTCGTACCATTTTTCATCGTGCACTGTACGCCCGCCATTTGACGGTGGTGCACACGATGGAAATGGATTTGATAATGTTCGCCTCTATTTGTCCTTTAAGTGATTGTCCTCTGCGGGCAGCTGCTCCGAACCCGCATCCGTGCTCCCCGGCATCATTGTCTGTAATTAAAAACGGTCACGTACGCGTTAAGCCACGCTGATCTCGCAAACCGAGCTGGAAGCGCGACCATTTGCCATTTTCCTATCGCTTGCCCTGCTCTCCGGCTGGGAGAACGTTTTTCTCTCGTTCTCTCGTTTTAATAACGACGAGCCTCTGTTTGTTGTCACTCAATAACGGGAACAGACGAACAGTGAACAGTCATCGGCAAACAAGATGGGTCCGTTTCGTCGATGAATTGCAATTAATTGTAGCGCGCCCGTTTTGCGTGAGCGTCGCGATGGCCGGGCGCTGCAATCGAGCTGCACCGGCGCGAACAAACCATCGCACGGTGTGGTCAGAATGGAGCCGCGCCACTTTGATGGACCGCTGGACCCCGGGCCAGCTGGATACAGCGTGCAAATAGTGAAACGTGTTGATTGCCATCCGGAACGCCGGTGGCCTTCGGAATTTCACCGGAAGCTTCCCGGGCTCGGGGTAATGGCGCTAATGAGCTCTGGCAGCAAACATGACATGGCGGTGTGGCCGGTGCATGCTGCACGCGATTTTTCGCGATTTTGTTTTTCATTCGCGCTCTAACCTCAAGGACACACGCCGTGGGTGCACGAAACGAGGCCGAGATGCATAAATTAACAACTGCCGGTGGGGTAGGCGGCGGCGCTGGCTACCGGAGCCTTTCTGCCCCGGGAAGGTGGATGCGAATCGTAAACCACAATCACGCACGGTGTGTGCGAGTAAAAAAAAACGGTCTCATTCGCCTGTCGATGAATCGTTACAGATGGTTGTTTGAATTTTGATGGACGTGCTGAAGGATTTGTGTATAGTTCACAGGCGTAACATGTTATTTTAGGAGCTTGAACCTTATGCAAACCCTTGACAATATGAAAGATTGGTCGACATTATGTAAAAATTTGCAATTTGTGGTAATTGTCATGTCATCAGTTGTACTATAAAATAACATTCAATAAATGTTAAAACAGCACAGTTGAGTAATGAATGAAAACTTTTCTTTTTTTCAAACATTAAGTCGAATCATGTTCTAAAAACGTTTTTCATGAAAAGTCTCCCACCATAAATTGCAACGTTCGTTGATCATTAGGTGAAAACGAGAAGATTCCATATTTAATTTAATTTAAAATTAATATTTTGACTTATAGACTGCTGCGAAGGTTAGTTGAATCTTCGTGCAATACAAAAACATTAATCAAAATGTTGATCGCTCTCCAGCCTTGAGCGTGAAACAATTAGAGATGAGAATAACAACTCTTTTCAGGTGGTTTAACTCACTGTTACTCATTCACCATTGGGATTCGAATCGTTTAACAATTCTTTTGGGAATCGTTATAATTATAAACGTATTATAAACGTCACGAACGAGTCACCAGTAGCCAAAATTTGGAACCTTACGGCTTCTTGTAACTCGTTCGTGAACGTGTGAATATAACGATATTAATTATAATGACTCACTCCCAATCCCACTCGTTTAGCAACTCCCACTCGCTTTACGACTCTCACTCACTCTTTCGGGATGCGGATCCTTGCGGATTATAATTACTACCAAAAGAGTCATTGAAATATTTCATGAGGAGTAAACTCGTTTGTTTCATTACTCAGTACTCAGTACGCACATCTCTAGAAACAATCACGATTTTAATGTCGTAGTATGAGCTGCAGTGTTTATAAGACTTATCGATCCTGAAAACAAATATATCTAACATTTCCTAACCCGTACATGTTTATCGGTAGCTAAACATAGCTTATCAATAAGGAAATCTTTCAACGTTTGTGAAACCTTCAACCCCACAGGTATACGACCGTGAACCTTTCCGATCGTAATTCATAATATTAAATGCTTCTGCATGTAACATTTCCAACCGTTTCTCAACCTGTATCCGACTCGTTGGAAAGAGGCTTACGCATGTCCAAAATATCCGCGGCAAAACCGGACCTCAATAAAACCGATACACCGCGAACCCGGCAGAACCTTCCGCGAACACGACACAGCGTCTCGAATGTATTTCGACTACACTACGCCACTCTCTCGGCAACGGAAATGTCACATGTCATCCATTTTTGGGACGAAGGATGGAGCCGCAACGGAGCCCTAAACTACAGCACACATCGCAACACAAGCGTAACGGCAGGTTGCACCCGATGCCACGCTTGTTTGCTTTCCATTATTAATAATTATTAATAGTTAACCGGGTTTAATTGTTTACCGGGCCGTTCAGGCGTAACCGGGCCGGTGTAGTGAGAGCGCAAATGGGGCGGGGGAGAAAAATCGGAACATCGGAAAAATCGTTACCATGTTAATGTGCCCGCCCACCCGCAACCGGGCGCGTTCGGGTTGATTGCATACGCGCCCATTGGGCTGGGAGGGGGGGGGGGGGGGGGGGGGTTGGTTGGTGGTTAACGCAAACATGACGACGCGAGGCTCGATGTGGGCACCCGCGAATGGGGTTTAATTTTTCGGTCCAGCTTGTGGCGGTGGTGGTTGTGGTTCGGCGCCTCCCCACCCACGGTCCGGCCCCGGGGTGCAGTGAAACAGTATGCTTATTCATTAAATTAAACGCATACGACCCCGGCCGATTGATGGCGCTGCTCGGATCGATAAGTAGACGGCCGGCCGGTCCGGCCGGAAGACTGTAGCCCCGGGGGCGATACACTAAACTGAACTTTTATGTGTAATTACAGTTTTGTTTTTATTCACCACTTGTTATTGATCGCGCACTTTATGCCTGCCGGGCGTGTTGCACATCGCCGCTTCATTGTTGCACACGAAGCCCTTTTCCACACGCCCACAAGGCGCGGGCGGGCGACATTTTCGACATTGTGATGTTTTGATTTTCACCTCTCTGCCACCAGCGACCGACGACGGCGGCTCAAAAAACAACGCCCCCGGTCGGTCGGTTAGCCCATAAACGCATCCATTTATGTTCCAGCACATAACCGTTGTTTTTACTGCCAACCCTGTAAACATTTGTAATTGAAACAATTGAACCCGAGCATGTTGGGGTGTGTACGTGTGTTTGTGTGGGTGTGCATGTTTCGATGCAACCGCGTACACAAACATTAAACAAACGGTGGAGGAGGCCACACAGCAACAGCAACAACAAAAAAAAACAATGCACAGAAGCCCTCTAAAATAAACCGATAGCAATAATAATAATATTCCTGGGCGAGCCTTGGCCGAGCATCACCCACCCCTGCAAGCCTGATCGAGCGCAACCATAACAGGGAGCTGCAGCAGCAGCAACAATAAACACAACAAACGCACCCATTTTCCGAAAAGCAGAAAAAACCAAAACCAAAAAAAAATGGTCGAAACGCACTCCCGCTCGATCGCGCTTCGGACCAAACGACACGTAAAATATGCGCTCGATAAATCGGTAGATTTATTGTTCACTTCCGATGGGATTTCCTGGCCCTGGGGCTGGTGGGTCTTGGTGCACACACGGGCTCGCGCGCGCACGGGTGTCCGAAATGGGCTCGAATTTAGTGTAATGTGCTGCTCGCCGGACTTTATTTCGTTTCGTTTGCATGTCAGCCCTCAGACCCGGACGGTCAGAATTCGGTGTCGTTCGCGTGGCTTTTGTCGCGGTGTGGGAGTCGTCGTCGCATTGTACAGTTTGGGATTTGACCCGGGATAGGGCGTCCAACGGGAAGCTCCTTTCGGGACGGTGTTAAATGTGGTGCTAAGTAATTGAAATTAAAGCCTTGCGGAAGATTTACGATTGGCAGCGACGAATGCGATTTACGGGCGGGAGTCATATTTTGAGGCTGGGCACGATATGCTTTTTCAAACATCTCATTTATGTTTGGGATGTGTTTTTATCATGCATGCGCCCTCAGTGGTGAGTTATTGGGCATGAATGCACTATTTATGAGTTTTCAAGAAACAGAGCAGAAATTTTGATATAAACAACTGCCCAAGGAGCATTATTAGGCTTAAATCTTCCTTACGAAACCGACAGCCAATTGCATTTTAAATCAATGGACATGGTTGAAACGTCATCTGCATCAGATGCATTTCATTTGATTCACAGGAGTTTTTTTTTATTCACAGGAATACATTTTATCTACAGGATTTTTCATCCATTCTTGAACAATCTCCAGAGTTGAATGAATTCGTCCCACCCAATCACCCCCACCAATTGATGAAATGTATTTTCCCACGCACGGCTTTCGTACACCGTTTATCATGCCAGATTGAAAACTTTCAATGACTTGCAATTTAAACTACACGTAATAACCACTTCTACAGTGGGTGAATCGATTTCAAGATTGGGTGAAACGAATCCTGAAATCCTGATTAGTTCCTGCCACAAATACTTATTAAACTGGCAAATAAATCGTTTATAAAGCATTATTAAGGCGCTAATCTCCTGTAAATTACGCGATCTTCTTTTTGGGGCGACATAGATTTGCATTACTGTTTAGGAAACGCTGTAACTATTTTAATCTAATAAAGATGTATGGCTGGGGTTTATTCTCATGCATATAATATTTGTAAAATTAAACAATAAAACGACCCTAGTGACGAGTTGTACAAATTGTCCCATAATGCAATATGTTTTACGATGTATGCATGTTTTTCAAATGCATTTTACAAAGTGTGCTAGTAACTGGCTAATGATAAAGTTTTAACATTTCAGTTTGGCGCAGATGTTGGGTCCATAACGACCACAGCGATCGCCCTGAAATATTTCAATCGAATTCACTTCCCAGAAACGAAAACAACGCGCATACAAAACCCAGCGTTCCCACCAAACTAACACGAAACGGTGTACTTAATCGAACAGCCGTCACCGAACGCCGGGCGCATTTAGTAGACGGCTTTGTTTGGCTTCCGCGCTCGTTTGACATTTACCACTCGGTCGTACCGCACCTGTCAAAACAACGGGCTCGAGTGGTATTGTCGCCCGTCAAACGAAACGTTGAAAATCAAACCTCTGAGCCGGCGCGGCCAAAACAAACATCCGAAACAAATCTAGTACGCGTTGGCAGGGAGAGTGACAGCAACGAGGGAGAGAGAGAGCGATAAAAAAAGAGTTAAATCCAACGAGTAAAAATCACTTCCCGCGTAGAGTGGCACCAAATCGAGCTACTATCCCTGCGGTGCCGCGTGGAAGTGCCGACTTCAGTACCTCATTTTCATGTGCAGCGGTGTGATTGGAGTGCATTCACGCCAACGGACAATGAGAAATGACTTTCAGGCCACACCAACATTGAATGCTGCGCAACGGCTCGATGAGGCTCCGATTTAGGAATTTATTTATGTTTGTCCGTTCGACGTCGTCCCCGGGACACTCTCGTATGCTGCCTTCGGCTCCTCCCCAGCATATTCTAATGTTTGTTTGGCGCCTGTCTCAATGTGTGTGTGTGTGGACGGTTGCGTTTGCACGCAACCAGCACGCAACGCAGATTATGTAGCCGAAACGGTAAATGTTGTATGGAAAATGTTGCCTTTTATAATCCGCTCCTCGTGCTCCTCCTTTTCCCCTGGACCCGGGACTGGGGCGGAAAACGGGCATTCCGATGGTGAGCCAAAGGAACGGAATAAAAACCAACCAACGAGCACACACACACACACACTCGAGAACCCCGACAAAACCGTGCCAGCCCCGGTGTGTGCGTGCCGGTTTAGCCGGTGCGTGTTTATTATTATTATTTTCACTATTTATGTTACTGGAAAAACATAGCCATTTATAAACGCGTTCCTCGCGTTCCCGCCGAACCGTTCCATCGCTTCACCCGGAATGGTTTGGGAATTGCGTTTCAGTTCGTTTCAAATTAAATGGTCGCTCGCATGATTCGCTCCCGAATTTGGTGATGGTGTGTGGTTTTATTTCCCCAAAGAGAGAGCGACGGAGACGGAGAGAGAAAAAGGAAAACGAGAACGAATCATACGGCAGTCAACGACGAAAAGGACACGGAATTGCAGACGCCGCCGACGGGGCCTCACCTTTACGCGCGCGCCGCTCAGACACCTTCGCGACCCAGGTGGATGGAATCGAAATTGTGCGTGAAAATGTGATCTTATTTTGATGCGATTTCATTTATGCGCTCCGGGGCTTGGTTTTTTCCCGCTCCCGCTTCGAGCAGCAGGCATGTTTAGGGGCACATGGGAGGATATTTGTGGGCCCTACCTACCCGTCCGACGGAGCTGGCAGGAGAAATAATTCAATGATGAAACCAATGATACGCGCCAAATTTAATGTTGGTTTAATTTATTTTAATTAAATAAATGGGGATATTAATTTAGTCACGATCACCGGGTTTTCCCGGCTGGGGCTTGAGGCAAATGCGTGCTTCCCGAGGTGGAATGAGCGTTCCATTTTGTTTTATCGTCAGCGCCATGATAAAACGATGATAATTTCAATTATTTACATTATTAAACAGTGAACCGTACTTTTGACAAACAGTACAGAATAAAGTTTTCCGAAACCGGTTGACTGTAAATTCAAAAGGAAAACCTCATCAAAAAGCCATCACATACACGAATCATCAACCTCGCTTGTCGGTCCATTTTGCACATCGTCATAATAACTTCGCCAGCGTCGGTAATAGCATGTGGCCCGTACGTGCCGCGCGCGAACTCACGTGATGTGTGTTTGTGTGTGTCTTGTCTCGCGGGAAATTTAGAAAAGTGCGTTCTGCTCACAGGAACAATTATCAGGGAAAAGCAGAACCACCACCCCCTTCCCTGCCCATCTGCCCCAAAGGATCATATTCCCCGGTCGAATCAGGCCGACACTCGATTATTGATATACATGCCGGTAAGATGGTACACCGCGAGCCCTGCGTGCTTATGCTTCTTGTGCACGTTGGCATATGCTTTTTTCTGCTTGTTTTTTTTGTTTTCATTCCCTCCATTCGTCAGTTGATACCGGCATGCAGGGCAGGTCCATCGGCGCACCATGCCGCGAGGGGGCATTCGTCTATTTTTGGTAGCGCGCAAACCCATTTCCATTTCCCAGGAATAACAAACCCCGGCCCGGTCGGGTCGGCAGGCATGCATTGGTGGGGCCAGCCAGCAGCAGTGCAGCAGTGCAACAAGGGGCAGCCCGAAAGGGGGGGTTCGAAGCAGCAGATACTTATCGCGTTCGGTAGGCTTACGCCGGCAGCTGCACGTGGCCCGAACGGGCGTGTGCGCATGTAATGCACCAGCGATAATTACCTCCATCTTTCGGTGCACAATCGACTAAATTATTCATTATAACTGCATCATGCGCATCTCGCATACGCGCATGGCTGCGGACGCGAGCGGCGGAGAGTTCGGTGGAAAGCGTGAAAATGGTACATAATTTTATAGCGAATGGACCCGCTAGCGAGCAGATGAAGAAAAAACTTCTCGCGCGACTCGGGACCGTTCCCGAGTGTGTTTGAAGTGATGGTGGCGTGCATCCCGACGCAGTTTGCGTTTGAGGCAGCAAACCAGCCAGCTTCTTGACGCATTCCCGCGGCCGAATCATCCGCCAAAGTGCTGCTGGAGCGTTCGTTTTGAAGGAATTTATGGTGCTCGTGATCACTTTAACGAACGGCACCGAATGAAACTCCCGGCGAGGGTTTCATTTAGAGCAATTAAAAATGGTCCGCTCGTGTGTGTGTGCTGATTATTAAAATATTATCGTTCCAGTTGTGAGACGACAAGCACGTTTTATTGGACGCGATTGATGCTCGCGTCAGGCAGCGCGATATACGCCGAGCAGAGCGATCGATTTGGACGCTGCGTGCCGCGGGGATCAAATCTTGTTAAGGCCTGTTGCGTACATGAAAATGAGAATTAAAAGTTTGGAATTTATTAAAAAAAACTTGGCAATAAAAAAAACATTAAAAATCTAGAAGTATTAAAACCAATGAAAAAAGTTCACTGTTCCCTTTACACGTAGTAATATGATTTGTAGTATCCAAATACGCACACTAGGCTATCTGTCTCTGCTGTTGCTTCCCGACATCCAATTAGCCTAGCCCATCGGGTGTGTGAGGCTTTGGCTTAAGGTTTACTAAACCCCCAACGCAACCTTACGTAAAGCTTAAACCCTCTCGGACCAGCTTTAAGCGTAGCTACTGTCAGGTCCATTTTAAAGGTCAGTTTGTGCTGGGGAGGGTGCGTCTTTTTCACCCCACCCCCTCTCCTACCCCCCTCCCCCACCACTCTCATCCCCTTCCAGCATCGACCGGTTCGGTGAACCGGTGTAGCACACTTTCAGATATCCTTCCATCCTTCCATTACATTATGTGTCGGCAGTCGCCTTTCGCTTCCGAGAAAATCGCTCCAACACACACACACACTGCGAAGAGTGCGAGGAATTCTGTCTTCACATCGGTTTGCTTTACCTTCTGGGTAGGGATTCGCCGGTTGGATGGGGCCAGATGGGTGGTGGGCCAGAGTGTTTCTCGCGTATTCCTTGCTCGAACGTGGCCGGGAGGAAGTATTCACTCGCACGTCACACTGGCACGCCGATACGCATGCAGCTTGCTAAAGGAAGCAGTTGTTCTAGTTGCACTAGCCAGCACACAATAAACACCGAGGGCGGGAATCAAGCAACCGACCAACCTCACGGCCCTGCAGCGACCGGGCAATTGATGGGTGATTTTCATGCACTATTTCCACGCCGGACACCAGCAATATCCTGCCGGGCACACGTCGACTTCCTTTTCTCTTTTGGTCACACACTTGCACACACAGACACGCGGTGGATTAACAGCATTAACACATCCACAAACACACACCGCAATCACGATTTTGTTATCCTTTTTATGATAATTTTCTGCCGGACTTACAAAACATTCTCTCCTTTTTTTGTACGCTTCTCTTCAAACCTAACGCCTCTAATGCACCTGCAGTTTGAAAGCTCGAACGAAACAAAACACCAGAGCAAGCCGTGCGGGAAAGCGAGCACGCACGCAGCGCTCGGTTAGCGCGAATTTTGCCGCGGAAAAAGGTTTCGTCGTCACGCGGATACACGCACAAAACGCACCGACGCACGCCGGTGGAAAACGGTTGGGTCACTCCGCACGCACAGCTTCTTCGGGACTAAACTCTTGTTTTTCGCGTTCGAGGACGCGCGCGTATGTTGCTGCTGCTGCTGCTGCCGATCGCAGTAGGCTCTCTCACTAGTTCTCGGTATGTATTTCCCTCTCCATCGTGCGCGCTCTCTCACGCTCGCGTTGTTACGTGCTTTCTACTTTCTCTTTCCCACACGGAAGGCTCTCTGCGCAATGCAGCTCGAGGGCTAGTTATGCATCTCTCTCTCGCTCTCGCTCGCTAGCAGCAGACGGCAGCAATTTTCACACGCTCGCCTCCTCTCGCACGCTATCCTTCGCGGGGTATGGGTTTCTCAAAGCATAATAAATTCAAAGCATTTTCTCCCCCGAAGCATAGTTTATGCTCGTTCTCACTCTCACCCCGCTCTGCTTAGCTCGTTTCGATGCTCAAGTTTGCTTTCTTGCCTTCTTTATCGCACGCTGGGCTCTCTCACACTCTCAACGTCTTCTTAGCACGCGGTGGAAAGCGTTAGAAAAAGGTTTCGGTTTTAATTCTTTTGAAATAGCAACAAAAAACGTTACCCATTTTCACGCATTTTTACAAACGCTTTGCTGCTGTAATGGGTACCACTGCAGTCGGGGTATTAATTTCTCATGCAGTTTGGTCCTTTCTTCAAGGACTTTTGCTACCTTCATTAGCCAAGGGAATTGGAATGTTCCAGCAGAAGAAGAAACAAAAAACAAGGAGCACCGAACGGTGTAACTGCATCGAAATTCATTACAGTCGTGAACTTTTTCGCCTGCCTCCGGTCTGCAAGAACCAGGGAAGAAGAAACGCCACTATTCCGACTCGCCTCGCCCGGCTCGTGAAACCAGCGAGAGATATTGCAATTTAAGCGTGCGATTAAACCGAACCATCATTTGCATTTTGACCCCGCTGCTCATTCGAGAAGCGCGAGTTCCATCGTTCATCTGATCTGACGGTGTGGCGAAAGTTCCCAGGCACACGGTGGCGAAGTCGCCTCAACCTGTTCATTATACCTGCGTCCGGTGCTCGAGCGCAAACGGTTCGTAGCGCAGCGCGTTTCGGTTGCCAGCATCACACTCGCACCGGGCTCGAAAAAGGACTCATAATCTGGCCCTTGTCCTTGCGCTCTGCACCTGACCGAGTTCGGGGCAGGTAGTTTTCCGCCAGCCAGCATCGACCAGCTCTGAAACGAAGATGGAACGCGCTGGGCCGGTCGGCCCGGGCGTAATGGAAGCAGACGTAAAGTAAAGTATCTAACACTTAGCTCTCGGCGAAGAAATTGTACGGCGTGCGCAAAATAAAAACTCCACCAAACGCCCCGAAAACCATCCGGACGCCCCAAACAGTCCGGACAGTCCATTCGGTGGCGCAGTTTTTTCAGGACCCGCTGCGGTTTTCCTTTATTTTCAAGTAATGCCCGTGTGGGCGGAAAGGCTTTTACAACGGTGGTCCCACCGTTGTCCAGCGTCTTCAAGAGGTGGTTAAGAAACAAAAAAAAGATGGAGAATTTTTGCAGGCGGCACGTGAGAAAAGTTTTCCAACTGTAGGAGACTGAATTTTTCATTCCTTTAAGGTTAAGGTTTAAGCATTTGCAGGCTAGGGCGCTAGGGCGAATTTATTTATGAGGCGTTTTTTTGCTCTCTCTCTCCTTCCCCCGATTCATTTGAAGACGGGGGACAAACTTGAGAGTGAATCTGTTTTTTTTCCCGGAACCACGAAATAGAACCATCCCCCTCGCGTCTATCTGCGCCGTATCGTGCCGTCAACTTAACCCCCGGCGTGCCCGGGTGTAGCGAAATTAAATCGGGCACATAAATAATACAACTTGCTATTTCCTATTTTATTGAATCCGGACGCGCAGTTAAAGGGGTTCCACGGGGGTTCCAACATAACTCTCCACCACTGCGGGTCCGGGTTGCGAGTCGGGTGCAATTGTTTCAATTTTAAATCTGCCATCTTCACGACGCGCTCGCGGGAGTGGAATGGATGCGGAACCGGGAGCAAACCGACAGCGATCCTCATTTCGCTCCGAAAACCCGACATACATCCTCCGAAAGTGTCGTCCTCCGGGCGCGTACCGAGCGAGGAGTCGTACCAGCACCGGAGGACAGAATTTAATTCGATGTCGCGGTGCATCTTCCCCGGCACTGGGTTGGCTGCTGGAAGTGCTCGAAGGTTCGGTGCCCGAAAATCCCGACCGCAACATACCCGCCGGAGCGTAACAATGTGTGGGTGGCGTGCACCGAGCGAGGCACCCGAGGTTCCCTGGCAACCTCGCCCGGAAGGTTGGGCGAGCCGTGCGCCTGGCAAGCGGAGAGGAAAACTAATAATTCCTAACAAGACGCCTCTGTGTGTGTGTGTGCTCCGTTTTGCTCGGGCTCGGATGGAAAGACGTTACACAGCAGACAGCAGCGAGCGCGCTGCGCGGCGTACTTGTTGGGATTGTGGTTTTATTGAGCCGGACACGTGGGCCACACGAAAAGGTCGCGCGAGAAGAAGAAGTTTATGGTTTCTTTGACCTCCCGCCGTCGCGCCGTGCCAACGACAAGATTCTCGCGCGCCGCTTGACAAATTATCAATGATTGCGTTTCAGCAAGTGCGTTGTGCGTGCGCGTGAATGTTCATTCGGTTTTTCGGGTGAGGAAGAAACGAAAAAAAAGAACAAACTCACGGTGGAAGTCGTTTAACATAGCGGTAACAAACGGTTCCGTTGTTCTCGTCGCGTTCGCGGCGGCGTCATAATTTCTCATGCAACAAACTTCCCGGCGCCCGCCCCGTCCCGTTTGTCGCCACCCGTGCTCGACGGATTTTCTTCTAATCTTCAAATGAAGCGTCAAATTAGTCGTCCGAACTAATTACTGTCCTCCGCGTCCTGACGCGTCGGACTACGGTTGGCTGGCCATCCCGCGCACGACGGACGAAAATGACCGGTTCAGATGCAACGGGGGCACGTTTCTGCGGGTTCCGCATACCGGGGCCCGTTTGTTGATCGATTGAATCGTTCGTGTGTGTGTGTGTGTGTGTGTGTGTGTGTGTGTGTGTGTGTGTGTGCGGTGGGTGGGCCCTGATTTGGGGAGAAAGGAGGGGTCGGTTTCCTTATTGCGTAACGGCCGTGGTGTACCGCAGTGGGCAGTGATGCAGAGCGATTCCCTTTATTGAGATTGTTCGGTGCCGTGCATGCAGCAGCGGGCGGTGAAAGTGTGCTGGTGCCCGCTGCCGGACACTGTGGTGTTGGTGAGCCTTAAGTGGTGGCTAAAATTGACAATTTTAAGCCGATGCTTGACAACAAAAAATGGATAACTATTTTTGTTATTAATTTCAATGTGATGAAACGTAAAATGGGTCAAAATTTTGGACTTTTACTTTATTCTTTATTTATAAAGCATTCAATTTTGTTGCTCCATTTGATTTTGTTTTAATTTATTATTTCACTTCTAGATTCTTGCTATCAGACTTAAGAAAAGTTTTGTAACATTTATCAATACTAAACTAGTTGTCTATATACGTTCACAAAAAGTTTTAATATTCAAAGAGATCTTCAACAAAGACATCAACAGGACAATACTTTATAAGGTTATAAAAGCCAATAGAATGAACAATGTGGTACCGTAACAAGTGGAATACTCGATAATATTTTTCTAAATTTATTTACTATCACAATAAGCGAAGCAGAAAAACCTTGAATATGATTTGTGATTTATAAATAAAATTACAATTTGAAACATTTCAATCATTTTTAAAAAAGGAAATGAAATTGAAATGTATGGCACTACCTTTATAAAAACCTTCTAGAAGTATTTTTCATCTTATGTAATATTTTTGTTCATTTGTAACTAAATTAAATTGAGTTTATTTGTTTACTCTAAGGCATTGGATTCCATAATATGAAGAGATTCTTCTTAAAATTGTAAAAAAACCCACTTGAACAAAACTAGCATAATGAACAGTACAAAGAATGCTTTAATGCTGATTAGCATCCAACAACCTTGATGTGTTTTTTGTGTTTTAGTATCTCACAAGAAACAGCTCATCTTGTATGTTTTGCAGGCTGAAGAATTCTGGAAAGTTTTTGATCGAGAGGTTTTCCAAAATAATCCTTTTTGCGTTTGATTGTGTTGAAATTTTGCAAATGTGTGTTCTATTAATTATCGCAGAGTTATGATACGTTTGATTTTTAGCTACAATTTTAAAAATATTTGAAAAAGAAATGAAAAAAGGATTAAAAATATAAAAATAACACCACCAGCAACTCGCAATTTTGTCCTCTGCCGGCGTGCCGACGCGGCCACTGTTCACTACGCCACGCCGCACTCGAATCTCGAAGGAATCGAATGCGTCATCCGTCAGTGCACTGCACTGTGTGACTGTGACTGCAATTTCCCGCACATCCCCTACATTTCCCCCTGCAGCCCAACCCATCCGGTGGCGGTATCGCCAGATGGCGGCCACCATCACTCCGCCGTGCGTCGCTCGGAACATATGTAAATGATTTTCCGCGTTAATTGATAATGAATTATGAGTGCATTGTGTCAGTTCTTTTATGATCCTGCGGGTGCACTGCGCGTCGGTTGTGTGTGTGCATCGGGCGTGGAAACTGGCTAAAGATGATGATGATGCCGAGTACGTGCGTGCCTGTGCGCGTGTGTGAGTTTATTATCGCGCTGCGGTAGATGATCTGCCTGCGGGACGAGCTGGCGCGCGCGCGCGCTCGCGCTCGTGCTCACTGCGGGAGTAGATATCATGTAACAGTGCGCAGCAATTCGAAGCAATTCGCCCTCGTTTGGGAGGGCGGCTGTGGGAGGAAATCTTAACCACCGGGATTGATTCCGTGATCTGTGCTGCTGCGGGGCAAGTGGCGCGTTCAACCCCGCCCGGAAACCGTTGTCAAGCTCAAGCCTTTTATCGACGAGCGCGCGTCCATCCCTGCTCGGCGCTCTCTTCGTGGACGGACCGGCGGGACCGCTGTCATATGCCACTCAAGTCGGGGCGAGTCTATCGAATTTGCCTGCCGTCGAATTGCGCTGCCAATTGCTTGATTGATTTGTATGCGCCGGAAAATCGGCCCTTGATAGATTGTGCCACCGGTCCGGGCCGGTTCGTCCTTGGGAGGGTGGCGGTGTGGCGCGGGACGGCTCCGGTCGCTCTCCGCTGGCCTCCCGAGAACAATGCGGCATCATTAATCCAGCTGTCAATGTTAATTTGATAGCCATTTTAGAGGCTCGCCGGCGAAGCAAGCAATCAACTTGTGACGCGCCAAGCGGGATTTAATTAAACCGAACCGAACTCCCTGCCCCGTTTGATCCGGGCTGCTCACCCGGACCCTTGGCCCAGCTCCTGGTTTCTACGCTTAGGAACACGCGGTGACACTCGCCACAAGGGGAGCGAGAAAGCAGTTCGGAATCGAGCCGAGAGTGGTTGCTTTTTTCTCCCGCCTCAAGAGAAAATCAATAAATAAAAATCAGGATTTGTCATAAAAATATGTTCTCCAAGGGGAATTTATGGTGGGAGCAATCAAAAAAATAGGAAAAAAAACGTCAAATTGCCTATAAGATATGCCCCGGAGACTTACGGTCGGAGCTGCTCGACATGCGTCGAAGGCTATTGACTCGTTTTCCCATCGTCGTACCCTATCTTCCCGTGGAGTGGAGTCGTCGGTGTGACAAATCATTAGCTTCCCTAACTAGCGGACTATTTGTCGAGGTTCCCCCGAGGTGACCCCGAAATCTGGTCCATATTTTGAATCTCCGCCCCCGCACGGGTGTTTTCATCTCTTGACTTCCTCGTGGTGTTATTTGCAGCGTTCACTGTTTACCCCGCGCATTGGGACGGAGGTGTGTGTGGCATGTTACACACCTGTGCCCTGGTCGGGGGACCGGGACAGGACCCATTCGCTTTTGGGATCGAAAACCGGTAAGGATTTATTGCTGCAGGCATGCAAACGGAAAAGGAATCCCTGTAGCATGCGTTCACCAGCGTGTCAGGTACCTTTGGGATAGGTTTGGAAGCAGCAGCAATGAAGAAAAATCTTCCCTTTTCGCTTTGAAAAGGAAAGACGAAGCGACCCCGGGCCGGCCGGTGCAGAGGTGTAGAGCCTGTGCTGTAAGGTGACCATATACGCTGTGATACGTCAAGGATCGTATGGCAAAATCCTGACGAAATCCGTCAACCAGAACAAAGGACTGCGTAAAGGTCGTAAGGAAGGAGCACACACACGCAAAGGGCAGCTAGAAGATGACGATAGGCGAGAAACAAAATGTGCAGAACGGATCAGGACAGTGGTAACAGTGGACCCAAGCACGAGAGAGCACGAAAGAGGACACCGTCGTTGGGCATCAGTGAACCGAAAAAGTGTGCGTGCGTGTGTGTTTGTGTGCCTTGGCCTACCTTTCTTCTCGCCCAGGCCAGGTTCCGTTAAAACAAACGAATTTGTCCCCTCGGCATTGGGTTGGCCGAAGCTCGGCCTGGAAGATGTTCCGGCCGAGGCGCATCGTAAAACGATGCTGGAAAATCAAACATGCACCCGGAGCGTTCCGGCTTTGTGATCGTTTGTGGAAAAACAACAAACCTGCCAGGCGGGGCCCGTCGGCACGGTTTAACGGTGGTACGGTCTATAAACAATTTTAAATCACACCCAAAAAAGGAAACACGAAAAAAAAGCACACACCCGGGTGTTGTAACGTAAACGTCAAACTTATCGCAGCATCGACGATTTGATGGGTGTGTGTGTGTGCAGTGAACAATGGCATGGCTGTGTGGGTTTCTTAGTTGTCGTTTGGGAGGGACAGCGGTAAACCAATCCAGCAGACTGTTAATAACAATGTTTAATCACCGATCGCTTCCTGGTGCAACCTGGAGTACGGTTTGGTCGTAAAACTGGGCATCGTTAATTATCTTTTTTGATTGATTTTTACGAACTTTCGTTGGAACTGTGGTAGATGTTAGCGGACAGCTATTTAAAGGTGTAACAAAGTTGAGGAAAGGTGCAAAACTGTCATTAAATGCCCGTATACGTGTCGAATTCTTTGTTTACAGCTTGTTACATTCGCTGGAAATGTAAAAAAAACTAATCTTTTAGGTTGCTATACATAGATTGCAAATGTTTTTCAACGAATTTAAATAATGGGAATCAAAAGTTTTTTTTATTCTATAGAGTTATTCAATATTTCTTATATCTCATTAAAGTTTTTACAATTATTTTAAACTAAGTCAAGTTTTTATAGTTCTTCACTACAATAAAACATAGATCTATAAAGAAATACTTGTGCCTTTTGTAGTTTAAAATGATGCTGATACAAAGAAACAATTAGATAGAGAAATCATTACTGTACAATTACACGAGGCAAGATAATCAGAGCCGTTTATCCGTCCCGCCCTTCCGAACGGATGGTTCCTTTCGGTCTTAATTGTCGCTGAAATTTACACTCCCGACGCGGAAACTTTACTCCGCCGTGCCGGTTTCCCCGGGTGCTGTTAATTAGGGTCCACTTTGCCCGGCCGGTCATCGAATCAAATTGTGGGATTAAAAAAGATCCCTCGGCTTGCTGGGAAGGTGGATTTGGGGAAGATCAGAAAAAAGGCCGGCCAGAGGCCCACGTGAAAGATGAACCAGTTCCGGTTAATTATTTTGAAAACTTTCGCTCGAAACGGCCGGCTTAGAAGGTGGATTTACTTTCGACGGCAAGGATTTAATGGTGAATTGATGGAGCAAAAATCAAATTCGAATGTTTTTTTTTGCGTCACTCTGCTCGTTCTGAAGTTCTGATCTGATTTGAATATCTCGCCACAGTTGGCACCGAAGATTTTCGCCGCATTACGGTGAGCGAAGCTTAGCGGGCAGCTTATTTCACGCATTTTTAATTGTGAAAATCGTACCACCCGCTCGCCGCGCTCTGCGTATACATTGCTCGTGCCCGTGTATACTCACAGTTCACAAATAGCCATCAAAGTTTCGCCTCTTCTTCCCTCTGTTGGAAACTAGTTCCTCTTTCACAGTGCCAAGAAACGGGAACGGGAATGGCGGGAATATGTTCATTAAAATTCAGCACACAAACGCTCGTTCCGTCAAGCGTCATTCACCGGTTAAACTTTCATGCTAACTTTTCACCCAGATGACACCAATCCCCGGCATCCAATCCCGGAAGCACTGCAAACGCGTCCGGAATCCTTTTCACTCACCTTACTGTTCGGTTCGGTTTCTGGTGCGATTTTTTCTTCCCTCGCTCCTCCTTTGGCGCATACGTCACCTCTGCCCTGGCCGGCCGGAAGGAGCACCTCCTGGATATGGAAAAGTTTCCCGCAACTGCTGCTGCTGCTGCTGCTGCTGCTCTACTGTAAACAGCGACGAATAAGTTTGTTCTCACACTGTCATTGGTGGATACGATTCGATCGAGCGAGGTCGGTCGAAGCAGTTGACTTTTGGAGAAAAAAACACCCCTCCTCCCCCCAACGAACGCTAACCAAACACGTGATGACACTGATCCACTTCCGGTCGGAAGTCATTTGATGCGACAACCTTTCGACGGTAGCGGACTTTTCTCACGGCGCTAACTAATTTAGCCCCGATGGCTCCGGTAAACTATCGATATCAAAGATTGAGTTGGCACCCTTGTTGTTTACTTACAGCGCAGGAGGCACTGAATCAAAGGTGGCAACAAACATCCCGTTCGCCGGTAATGTCATCCAGCCTGCTCTGCGTGGTTGAAGCGAGCGGTCGAATAAAGTTTGCTTTCTTCTCGGCGCTCGAGTGTGGTTCGCATTGGCGTTGGAAAAGTTTTCCGATTCAACTGACCCCTGGGTGCTGGGTGACAAAGGATCTGTATTTTGTCGAACACTCACTTCCAGTTGGGGAAGCACGTGAAGCGTCATTAGCGGGCGAAAAATGTGGGTTGTAAATGGCACGGAATTGTTTACAGGGTTCACCGCAAAAGTCCTGCAAATAGTTCAGTTGAATAGTTGATGGAATCGATTTTTTTTTTGATGTAGTAATCATTATTATTATTCGTCAAATATATAGGATAGTTTTTTCAGTAGTAGTAGAAAGTAGATCTTCGTTATCTACTTTCTTTTCCATCTTCATTCCTCAAGTGTAAGAAATGGCAGGCTTCTAGACCTACTTAAGGCTGTTTTACGTATGAAGAAAAAGAATCTAGTTGAAAGGGATGGATTTGATCTCTCCATAACTGATTTTCTTTATTATAGGACAGGTCCTGTTTGTTGCATTTAACACTAAGGCATGATATTGTCTAGAGATTCCACCAGCTTTTGTGAAACATTCATTCGAAGTAATTTATCTATATTGTTAAAAAGCAAATAACGACTATATCGATCGGTGAAATACATATTTCTATATTTTCCGAATTTCTGCTATAATAAGGGTTGAGATAGAAGAAAAATATTGGAAAAGCATCACACTCAGTTGAAACTCATTATTGTGATTAGTTTGTAAGAACTCAACTCACACGGCTGCACACTGCGGAGTCTGCAAAACCGCGAGTGCGTTTTCTAGGCGTCCCTTTAACCTGACCACTCTCAGAACCGATTATATGCCCGCTGTCGCGTCTCCAATAGTAAGAAAACCCAATGAACTTATGAGTCGTTGAAATGAACGTAAGTTGCTCTGCAATTCACATGTATTTGTCTAAAAGTGAAGAGCTATAACACTTGACCAACCTCAGCGTTGCGAGAGTGTCAAAGTTCGTCGTTCGGTGGAGATGAAACAGATTTAGCAGCACGTCGTGTGTGTGCATGCGTCGTTGAGTCAGTCAACGTCCTTGAGTGCAAATATGAAGGAATGATCGCACAAAAAATAAAACAAACAAAACGCAAGAGTTGTCCACAGAAGTTTATGCGTTATTATGTTTTTTTTTTCACCGTGGTTCATCTCCGGTTCGGTTGAATGGCTTCAAATATTCAGTAACACACATATTTATGATGTCCTTAGTCTGTTAAAAACTAGAGAGTGGGACGGGAAAGAGCTAAAGAATTGAAGCTGGAAGTTACTCGTTACTGATTTATTCAGCATCGGACCTGGGGTTTTGTCCTACCTGGTCGGAAGTGAGTGTTCCGCCCGACTGATAATGTGTTTTTGTTAGAGATTTTAAAACTGCGCTCAAACTGTGATGTGTTGTTTGATGGAGCGAACGATGATGTGCAGAAATGTAACAGACTAACAGGTAGAAGAAAAAAAAACAAATAAAACCCGATAGCGCATCTTCTCGTGCGGTGGCATTCTACCCAGTCGGTGTGTTATGAATTTTCCTCCCCCGCTGTGGTTCCCTCCGCTGGGGTCGGTCGGTTACCTTTTTCTTGGCTGAACCGTTTTACAAGCTTAAGCAGAAGCCTTTGTTTGCGTGGCGAACCTTTGCAGCAGCCAGCAGACGCCGATAAGACGAATGAAGCCGATCTCGGAAAGGAAAAATGTCATAAAGCAAAATCGGTAAACAAAATCCTTTCAAATTCCGCACCGATCCAACGGAGCTGACCGGTACGCGATTCTCATAACGCTGGGGGAATAAAGAATCGGAACGGTTAAATAAAACTGAACCGGAGGGACAGGGATAACAACACCAGCAGCAGCAAAAAAAACGAGTGAAAAATACGATCATAAAGTCTTGGCCAGAATGGTGGTATGATACAAAGCTGCCCTCGAAGGTACCTGCACCCGACTGCGTCGGTGTCGGTCTCTTCCTTCGACTCGAAGGAGGATAAAGCATATAAAGATCAACCCAACAGCGATGACCCGTCCGTCCGTCCGTCGATCCGTCCGGTGGAAGCAGGAGAATATTATTTTCCTGTCACTTTCAATGCTCGGTTTTGATTTCGAAGGAAGTTCGATTCTCACCTTTCGGGAGCTGGAACCCGCACAAACAGAAAAGGATGTCCCGCTTCCTTCCGTTGACATTCGGGTTCCGATTAAAGGATGGTTCACCGCTCTAAAAAATACTTGAGCTGTCGACTCTGAACCAGAAACTGGTCACTGCTCTGCGGGAGTAATGTTTTGCTCCGAAGAAATGGTATTTAAAATATTCAACACGCTAAGACAAACTTAGTTGGAAATACTTTTAAATAATTCAACTCTCACTTTCTGTTGGCCGCGCCGTCGTTCTCCTGAAGGGAAATAATAAATATTTGAGCCCAAACACACCTTGGATGCTTTGCATGCAAAATTTCCAGTTTCCGTCCCATTGCGTCCCCACGAGCAGGTAAATATGAGTACAATATTTTCCTAAACGTGGCGGAATTTGTTTAATGCAAGAAAATGCTGACACGTCACTGTCCGCACCCGAAACCTCGGGACCAGCCAATCTCGTGCTTCACAAAAGCGTTTTGGAGCGCACGCATGACAAAACAGCGAGACCCCACCGGGATTTGGGTTACCGCCCGGGGCCGGTTTCAATAATCATTGATAGCTTCTTTGATTTCGTACACGAGACATGACTCCCGAGGCCCACCCCGCTGCAAAGTCGAAGATCCCTGCTTCCCGTGCACAAAGGCATAAGCATAATTTTTGCATCGAGCAAAACACGAGAGAACGCAACCCGTTGTCGGAAGGGACTTGATTCCGCTCCGCTCCCGAGGACTCAAAATGTGTTTTTAAAACGATGATACACAAACAGAATCCCTTTCCCCGAAGGGATATAGGGGCCCGTTGGGTGTGGAATTATTCAGCATGTTTGCATGCACACATCGAGGAATTCAATATTTTAGTGACTGGCTAAGCCGCTCCGGGTGGAATGTTTCGGGTTCCGCACGGCGGAGTGTCACTAAAGAATGGAATTTATTTTGAAAGTAATCCTCGGAGAAGGCATCGGTGGGGCAGCCGATGAAAATGGCACGATTCTGGTGAATCAGTTGAATCCGTCTGTGGCGAGCGGGAGGACAAACATTCTTGGCAGATATGATTGGAAGGTTCGGTTGTGGGAAATTGATTTATCAATGTGATATTTTTGGATTTTTTCATGTTTTGGTGGAAAATCAATAGATAAAAATGCTTTCAAATGTATAAAAATCATTTTCGACTTGAACGGAACTCTTGATTTGTAACAGAAACATTATGTTGAACCCTATAATCGACTTATCGACTGCTCTTAATGGTCACATTTAGTTTCAATTGACACAGAGAGGGCTATATTTTATATTTGATGACTGGTTAACCTGAAATTAGCAATAGTTTTATACAAACTATTTTAGTTACCTGATCCTTTTCGATGTTCTAAACCCTATCCGTTTTCTCTTCAGAGCTGCTCTAGTAAAAATCTATCTTTCAAATCATCATAAAATCATAAAGAACTGAAAGTGACATTTGTTAGATCCCGAAATTGAGAGGTGGTCAAGGACCTTCAATAAAAATATCGAAATCTACTCATTAAAATTTTTAAATTAACATCATTTCATCGTTTTATATCGAGAAACTCCGGAACGAAGTTCTAAAAGTAACAATAAACACTTAAAATCATTGTCAGTGTTCTAAAACTATGATATCACTAGAGAGTTTAGATCATTTTTCTTAGCAAAAAAAGTTAAAGCATTAATTTGTGTCTTAAAAAATTATACCGCCAGAGCACAATTTCCTGTACGAAACTATTTCACCAGACCCCTTTCACCCACGTCAAAATTAAATGCCCCTTCACGTAGGAAAACTCAGAATCATAAAGTGGTATTATTTGTCATAAACATGCCCAACGCGTCCAACGGCGGCTTTTTTATGATTAATGAATCCAATTCCTGTCCCTGTGTGCGTTTTCCGCATCCCAATTTCAGATCATCTTCGGATGCATCCCGAAACCTTTCGCGTGACTTTATCATAAAACTGTTATTGGCAGGATCAGTTTTTGTGTGGTGCTGCTGTGTCCGAAACGAAAAAAAACATGTATTCCTTGCTATAAAGCAAGAAACCCAACAGGGTGCTTGCAGGGAAGTAAGATAAAGAAACGATATTGTAGACATTTGTCGGTGCGTGCCCTTTGCGAGCCCGAAGCCGAGCCCCTAAGAGTAAAAGCATAAACTCCCTCACGCCCCCCAAACTCTACGCAAATCCCTGGACCCTTCAAGCGGACACTTTTCAGCACACGCGCGTCCCGTCGGGCGGAAGGAATCCTGCGTCATCTTCAAACCCGAGCTAAGCAAATTCCAAGGACAACTGGGGAACTTTTTGCCCGCCCTTCGTGAAGGAAGCCAAATCGTAAAGAAAACCCCACAAATCTGTTTCGTGTGGGTTTTTGTGCACCATTTTTCGTGCCAGGCGGAAAATGGCGGCGGAGCGCCACTTCGTGCCGTTTTGGATAAATATGTTGAAATGCGAGATTGTACAACATGTCCGTGTAGGTCGTAGTGGAGACGTGTCAGTGTGTGTGTGTGAGAGAGAGAGAAGAGAAAAAAGCTCCATGCGACGCGCTAACGGCCAGCTAGTTAATATTCCTCGTCTGCTGCATCCGGGGCACGCCCGAAACACACGGGCGCAACTTTCAGCCCACGATGGATCGTCCTGCTTGCGGTGGTGGAAATATATGGCGCGAAAACCTAACCCCCCTCTCCCCAACATCTTCCGACCCCTCTCCCTTCACCCATTCCAGACGGATGGGTTTTCTTGGTGAAGGAAAAGTTGTGCACAAGAAGTTAGCGTAAGCGTGCTACAATCAGCAACGAAAGAAGAAAAGGAGGCAGCGACAACGAAAACAAAAAATCACGTTTGCTAAGGCTAACTCTTTTGGCCTCGACTCGCCGACCGGCGGCGGCGTCGCCCAAGCTGTTTGCGTGCGGTTTATTTATTGAGACACTTTATTACCTTTCACCGGCGCGTACCGGCGCACCGACCTCCACCAGGCCAGTGGGATGCACGGATTCCACCGCCCCCCGGGTGGAAAAGAGTGTTGTCCACTTTGCGCCTCCCGGTGAGCGGCCGGCGCGCGTGTGTGTGTGTGTGTGCAAGTGAGTGCAATCGCGGTTGCGGGAAATCCGACGCAGCCGGGATTGTTTGCCCTAAAGTAATCGAAATGAATCTGTAATGATAGAAACCGTTCCTTGGCAGTGGGGATTTTCACGGGTGGGCTCCCACCACCAGGCCCAGCCGAGGATGAGTCGCGGACGGGAGTCGAAAGGATAGAACGGAAATGCTTTCTTCGCCTTGCGGCCTGCACCGAACCGGTCCGGACCGATGGCGCAAAGAAGTTCCCGAAGCTCCCGGAGCGACGAATCTCATTTGGTGGATGCATTTTATTCTCTCCGCCAATTCAATTCCAACTATTCATTGCTTTTTATGGGACGCTGTAGCAGCTTAATGGTCACACGGTGCATCAGCGCCGGGCGTGTGCATACTGTCACCGGCAGCTCAATCCGTGCGGCAGCGGCGGGCCGCCTGGTGGGTGTTTTCAGTATGCACAAACACACACACGTGGACAAACTGAGCAGCAAATTGTGAATTGCGAAAGAAAGGACGAAAACGAATGCGTAGAGATAAATAGGATGCAGCTGTGCTTCCGTGTTGGACGTGTTGCTGTTTCTCTCTCTTTCTCTCTCTCGCTTCTGTTGAGCGACGAATGATTAAACGTAATTTATTTTCTTCCTCAATATGCAGTAATTCGATGAAATTTTCATTGGACATTTTAAATGCATCAAAACGTACGGGGGTCCGTTCAGCCGTTAAGCAGCTTGCGAGCGTCACAGCTATGCGCCGTGCAGAAACAGCTTACTGCACAGTAAGCACACTATCGTTCTGATACGGTCATAATTTAGATTCAAATATGCAATTATGCAAATTAAAAAAAAATCGTGTGCCATGCAAGATCACTTTCCACGTTTACTAATTGAGATATGACTTTTGACAAGGTTTTCTGCTGTTGTTTCTTTACTGTGGATATCGTCGATCATTTCCCAGAACTATCTATCACTTGCTCTATCTTATGTTCTCGAGTAAAAGAACTTCCCAGGAGTTTAATAATAGTGCTATTTGCAAACTTATAGGATGTTTCAGCTCTTTACCGCCTGAAAATATGCAACGTGCGTTTCGCAACCGCCTTATTAATGCTTTTTTAACGCCTCATTGAACTTTTAAATGCCAGAATATGAAACAATCCAACTGATATCATGTTTTCCTTTGGAAAATCAATTATCAATCATCAATTATTATATTACTTTTATATTATCATTTTTTTATCCGTGCGTACAGTTATTCAAATCTGTAGATCTGTGCATTCGATTCTGCACAACCAATCTTCAATACTTTATTCAAACTCTTTCATTATTCGTTTGCTTTGGCTTTCATTATTCGTTTTATGAGACAGACATATTACTTACAATGGGGCATTTTTGAACAACCTATGGCGGATTTTGTGTCGATGTTTCTCAATTTGCACAGTTTCTGGTACAAAGTATTCAACATGTTGATTTTACGCCAAAAAATAGGCAACTGCCTTAACAACATGATATTTTTATTGTTTTTTTCGGTTACCACGCCAATAATGCACTTACCTTTAAAATATATTTATTGAATAGAATTGCTGCATCTTATCAATACCTATTTAATATTTTTGTTTCGAATTCAATGACATCAATGATGCGAATGATGCGATAATAATGTGCGTGCTTGATTTAAGTTTGCCAATATTGCACATAAAAACAAGATCGCTCAACATTCCGTCTTTGAGCAGCCTTTTTTACCAACTGTGAAGCCCACCGTACGATACGAATAATGCTTGCCCGTTCTCATCAGCATGCATCACCCGCAACGACCCGGGGGCGGTGGGTGCGACCTGTTTGTATGATGAAGCAATTTGAAATGGTGTAGTTAAAGTTTTCACCCCATCGGTGGACCGTGTTCGCTCGTTAAAGGGCGCACCGTGTTCGATCGCGAAGTTGCCGTTCGCGTTACCTCGCGCAGTACCTCCCGGGAGAAGCGATAAAGGATAAAGTTTTGCCGAACGCGCTCCTATTCAATCTCGCCCGGGCCTAGCGAGGCTGGAATGTACAACTTCCTGAGTGGGTGGGCGTACGTCTCCGGGGCGCTGCTTGTTGCAGGCTTGTTTTATGTTATGTTATGCTTTTTTTCTCTGTTCGTTCCTCGCTCTCGCTCTCCATCGCTGTGCTGATATATTCAATCAATTGCAAATGGAGCAGGATTTTTATGTGGTAGTTGTTGCTTGCATTGCTTCTGCCTGCTCCCAGAAGGGGCACGATGCAACCCGGGTGCCTTTCTCCGCCCTGAAAGCGCTCGTCCGAGAGAACAATCCGAAGTGGATCTTGTGGGACGTGAAGTGTTGCAGCACAAATAAAAACGGAACACTCGGGCCCCCCCACGGCACTGTCCGGTGCTCAATTATTTACGTTCCAGGTTCGCTTATTAGAATTTTAATTAATTTCTAACGAAGGTCGAAGCAATATTTTCATTACTTTCGCCCCGGCCCGGCCAGGCCCGGGTCGCACACGCTTCGCTTTTCACAAACATTATTTCCATTTTAGTTGGAGCGCTCCGTGTGGCTTCCAAGCCGGTGGCAGGCGGTTGGGAAGCTTTGGGATTGCATTTCTTTTATCCATCCAGCGCACTTCCTTTCGTGCGGAGGCGCTTCCGGGTGCTTCCGGAAACGGGCACGGAAACGGAAAATTAGTGTTCGTGGCAACGGCCGTGGGTGGGGTGGGCGTCGGTCGGGGTCGGGAGATGGAGCAATCTTCCGTTCTCTCCTGCTTCGAATGTCGGCTTCCCTCGGACGGTGCTGCGGTTGGTGCAGCTTCTTAAGATCCTTTCCGATCTGGGGGTTTTCTCCCCTCTGTATCTATCTTCTCTAAGGATTGCAGCATCGCCCTTTGAAGACCTCCGATGGGCGGGGGAGGAAAAAATGTTTCCTGCTCGTTCGAAAAACCGCACGGGAGAGCATAAAGTGCAGGACGCTCGGTTCGGGCACACGTTTCACCCTGAAATCAAGGCGGGAGAGTCACTCGCGAAAGCGTTCCGAAAGCCGCTCAAAGGAAACGACTGATGTTACCAGCGAGCTGTTCGTTAAGACACTTGCTGACTTTCTCCTGAGCCGGTATTCGTTCTTTTTCAGGGAGGGATTCTTTTCGAAAGCACCAATATATGCTCGTTAGCGGGATGCGCCAGCTTTTGCGTTTGGGTTTAGGTTTTTTTTTGTTTCACCATCAAACGGAATCGAAACGACGCATTCGGGCTTTTTATTACAATTCAAGCACTACGCTCCACTTTTTGGACGATGGCTTTTTCTAGTTTTTTGCTCCACAAAAGATGGGGTTCGATTTGATCAGTCTCCGACAGTATCCGCCCGGGTCTTGCCGGATGCGACACACTTTTATGATCGCTGAATTATGCCGGCACCGTTGCTGGAAGCGCAGTGCCGATTATTCCCAGCTTCAACTGCGAGGTTCATGCGCCCTTTAAAGTAACGGAGGAAAAATAAACTCTACCGAAAAGATCATTCCAATAGGGGTCGTACCACCCAATTAATTCACTGCAGCTCACTTCCTTCCTTCCGCGTTTCACGATGCGATGAAAATTGAAAATTCTCCGCAGTGCCAATTTTTACAACATTCCAATCCGAAATAGCTCCCACGGCCCGGCTTTCACCGTGCCTCGCTCCGTTTTGCGCGGGACTCGTCTCGTGTTTGTCGATTTGAGCGTTGAGTGCCTGGCAGCGCGTTCCGTGTGCAGGCAAAAGCACACTTGTTACGAAATACTCGCCACTCTTTCACTACGGGGGGGAACGAGTAGGAATGCACGAGGTGCGTTATAAAATTTTATTGATGATAATTTTTCCAAAACCTCCGGTACGCTAACACCCCGGAATCCCTATTCGCGCACACCGTGGGGTAAACGCTGCCCGGGAACAGGAGCGCCAAACCCGTGCGGGTAGTTCGGGTTTCGGTAGTTACGGCGAATTGAATTATATCGGAATTAACAGTCCGCAGATTGTGTGCTTTTTCGGCACATTTGAGTGGCTTTGCGGGGTTGCATTTGGGGATCATGTTTACTAATGGTTTTTTTTTCGTATGATATGAACACCCAATTGCAGGTTGCATCGAAGAGAGGGCATGCTGACATGCCACCGGTCGATGAAATTGCGATGTACATGTACACTACTATTTTTGCATCTCTTTATCTAGAAAATACTAACGCTCTTTAGACTAAGTTTACTGAACATAATGATCATCATACATTATTGAAAGTTTTTTATTTAAAAAATGTACTATTTTTGAAATTATAACAATAAAAACCTTAAACCTGTGCTTAACAAAACATAATAAATACAAAAACGCTTACCACCTTTTTTGGAGAATGAAACAAAAACTTGAAAAGATAGATGAAAATGATGTTCTAATAAGTTGTAGATAATAACAACATCGTCTTTTAAAGATTTTATCACAATTTTACACACTCTATTATTATGTTGTTCACCACCGTCAAAATCGCTCCTTGTAACATAACTATACGCCCACTTACGAACAATAGTTTGTTTCGATACAAACAATCGTGTCAAAATTCGATTAAAAATATAGGTTAATCGACCTTGAATAATATGAACATATTTTTGAACGATTTTTTAAAATGCATTTTGATTTCTTTTACGCACTTTTAGGCTAAGCATGCAAAATTTCCTATATTTCAAATTGCAGTATTTTTTTGGTAGCATGTTTTGACATCAATGTTTTATGTCATAATGCCGAAAACATCATTTTTTCAAACCATTTATAGCTATTGCTGATGCAACACGTGTAACATGATAAATGATCAAAGTTGCGGGAAATTAACTGAGTCCAAGAAAACCTTAAATGGCAGGCCTAAGCAAAGCCACCCGATTCAGGTTGTTGTGCCAAAGAGGAAGAACCTTTTCTAGCTATGCAAAAACAACAAAACAAACAAAACATAAACATTCTTAAAATTATTCAGACATTGGCATTGACGTAGTAAATGGCAATCGTGAAACCAAGACCATTAGAAATTAGTGAACGATTGTAGGATACTAAAATCCTAAACTAAATACCACTATAGATGTATTTTATCAGGCGAATTGAAACCCAATCTCGTATATTACAAATCCAAGGGCAATATTTTTTAGGAAAGAAAATTAATATTTATAATGCATCATTAACATCAATTTGAGGAGCGTTAAAAGTAACGTCATATCGTGCTTTCCTTCACAATCAGATCTGTCGGCTAAACTCGCAAATGCACTCATCGCTACTTCTTTATTCATATCGATACTTGCCACGTTCGGCGACTCTCACACTAGAGATGTGAATTTCGGGGCGGACGAATCAACGTCAATTTGTATCGATCGCAGACACACATACAGGATCGCGCCAGGCACTCCGGCGCAATATCCCGACAACTGCACCGGATTACCGGATTGCACCCTTCCAGTGTTGGACGTTTGATGTGCAAAATCTTCGATCCTTCCGAACGCGAAGCGAAAGGAAGCGTGCAGAATGCTTCGCAAGACGGCCTGTCGGGGATACGTCTGTCGATCGAACAAGAAATAGCGCACGGGCGCACTTTCGGGAAAATGTGTTCCCGGAAAACGCGACTGAAACCACTGGAAAGCACATCGGGGCAGACAAACGTAAGACCAGAAGTCACACCGAACCGGCGGTGAAAGTAAAAGCAGGCAAGCAGCAAGTAAGCTCCTTCTTGTCTCGTCCTTACGACGCTTTTTTTTGTTTTCCTTTCTTTTTCTCCAGTGGAAAACACACACTCGTCAAAGCTGTAGCCGTCTGCCGTCAGCCAATTGGCCGTTGGCTCATTCACAATTCAGCGAGCAGAGTTCACCCGCCCCGTAGGGCCAGCGCGCGCTCGATGGAGTGTAATCGGCTTATTCCGGTTGATTTTGCCCTTGTAAGTGTAGCTCACTTGCCCTTTTTTTGCTGCACGTCGCCCGCTTCCTGTGCTGCCGGGGCGGATGTGTCGATGTGCTTTCTTGTCGGGTGTCGGTGTTCGTTCTTCCTGCTCCGTTTCACTTCCGGGATGGGTGTTTGGAGCCACGCTCGATGGGGGCAGCAACGTGCTGCGTAGTTTGTTGGACACGTCTCACGGATCAAGTCGGCCAAAGTGTACCCTCGCGGGAAATCAATCTTTGCGCAAAAGTTGGTGGTCCACCCGATCGGCAGCAGGCGATCGACGATTCCGGCGTCTTAAGGAAGAATTACCGTGTTCGCGATTTTAGTTCTTGCTCAAGTTTCCCTATCGCCTGCTGGGTGTATTGCGATTCGCTGTAACCGTCTTCCTGTTTGAACGCTGAAAGCGGAAGTGCGATTCTTTCTTCGTTCCATTTTCTCTCTCGCTCCCTCCCTGTCTCTCTGTCTCTCTGTCTCTCTCACTTTCTATTGGGAGGGAAGTCGGTAAATAGTTTAAACTTTTCTCGTCACGTCACGAGTTGAGGCTGGACGCGGCGATGGTGGCGGATGGTATTTTCATTGCATCCTGAGCTCATTGGGATCCTAGGGAGCGTAAGTCCCTCACCACCGTGATGCACGCGGTGGGGTTGACTGTGGGCAACACAGATGATCGCTCTGTTCACAAGCGATTTCTGACGGCTAATAAATTGATCACGATAGTTTGGGGAAACTTCTTCCTAAGCTGCCGCTTCAACGGATGATACTCGGATGAATGGGTTTCCAGCAGACAATGTGCTCGAATGGACCCGCATTGCATGCATGATTCCGAAGGCTTCTTTTTCATTTCAACAACATAATTCCACTGTGTAAGGTTCTCCGCCGCACTCCTCCGATTGGACCGGAGCAGTGCTTCACATCATCAGTGATGCGTTAAGAAACAATCTCATTGATGGGCTCACTTCTTTTGTCTCACGGCGGCTGTCATCAGAATGCGGTCCATTCGAAGTCACTCGATGGAAGCTTTTGTTCTTGTGCAGTGAGCAACGGAAAGCTCGGCATGGTTTCGTAACGTTCGTGTTACGTCGAAATTGTCACAATACGAAAACAATCAGATACGCTGACCGGTGCCCGAAGGGGGACGGAGGAATCGAAATCCAATTTTTCTTCGAATCCCGATAACGAGGCGCCCACAATTTTCTATAGAAGTGAGACAGAGCGAGAGAGCGAACTAGAGAGCCCGAGAGACAGCATGAAGGAAACGAAGACAACGGGCAACGGCAACGAAACGAGACACTTGGATGGACTCGGGTGATCGAAAACGTATATGCCCTTCTCGAATAGGGCCACTCCAAAAATGAAGCTAAATTATTTGAAGATCCATCCAACCGGGTTCTTTCGGGCAATAGTTTTCCGTACCGTGCTCAGATGCGAAATCATTTGTTATCTTTCAGCCCAAGTTTCGGGTCGCTAGAAGATGGTCTCCGTCCACGCCACCGTTGTCCACCGTTGAGAGAGCAGGATGTAACAGGAGAAGCGTCTACCTTACCGAGGGCAATACATACAGGCAAGTCGATGTCCAGCAATGCCCGGGACGCAAAACCTTTCGATCATCGTGCGAAAAACAGATTGCGATCGCGCAATTACTGCGGGAAGATTGTTCGCAAGCTGTCCTGCAGGCTCTCGGGTGACTCAATCACGGGCAAGATCCGACTCGCAAGATCCGATACGACGGCTGGCCTTTTTTTTTTTGAGGGTGCCGTTACGGTCGGGCGTAATTGGAAACCGTTCGAAAATTGATCGCCTCATTTACCACTGATTAAGGATAATGCCGGGGATGAAGGATCGGACGCCGAGACGAGGGTGAAAAAGAGAGCGAGAGTGAGGACAAAAGCTGAGCGAAACTGGTCGAGTTTTGTCGTGAAGAGTTTTGGCGTGAGTGGTGATAACAATTAACCGAGAACAATCCTTTCGGTGTCCTGCGTACAGCAGCCTTCCGCTTCGGTTCCGAACTTGGATTGTCGGTCATAAGGCTTTCTCCACCGCCAAAAACTCGATAGTGTTCGTACGCTTAGGCGGTGGTTTGTGGTCGTCCTAATATTCCACAAGCCTTTCCCCAGCAAAACACGAACGTTGCGAAGATAGACTGTAGTACGATGAAACTCTGGGCGCTTTTTGAAGGTCTTCCTTCTCGGAAAGCGCTCAACGCTTATTATTCGCCACAAGCGCTGCTCAGGCCCGGAATGCCGTGCCATCTGTTTGAGTTGATTATTTGATTTTAAAGCCGAAAATCGTACCACCTCAGCCGGTTGCCAGGAGCCAGCTACCGGTTCATAAATCCCGGCGAGAACGTTGGCAGTGGAGAGTTCGACAGTGCTGCTTGTGGGTTGAATGTGGAACACCCGATTTCGAGAAATTACCCGCACTTCTTATCGTACCCGTGGTCACCACCCCCATGCCAGTTGGGAAGTTTTTGTACGAGACGAAAAGCTCTTCCTTAGTTTTAGCTTTCCCGGTAGAATCGATTTTTCTCATCGTGAGACCGCTCATTGCAGCCGCCGGGCGGGAACACGTCCCGGGGAAATGACTCGATCGGGCGGTCTCGCCTGCGGTGTCGAACCTGTCCGACAGGCTCAGCACCGTCGTTTATCGTGGATGGGGGAGGGCAAAAATCACACCGAAATTGCGGCACCACCGTCCACCGTCGTCTTTCTGAGTCATTAAACCACAAAATTGCTGCCACCGTCGTCGTTGGCTTGCTCATTGAAAAGTCATTTCGGCTGCTTGGCAGCCGGACCGGTGCGAGAACAGTACGTTCCAGCGCTCGCCAAAGGTGACAGACAATCGGATGGATCTGCCACACGAACCGTACCGTGGCCGGCGTTATGAGTGCGTGATGCGAAATTTAAAATCGAAAATCAAAAATGCATCTTTCATTGCAGCGGCAGCAGCAAAGCGAAATCGTTCTTCATTGTCCATTAAATTGGACCAATTGTCAAACCGGGCACCGGGCGCACGGTGCACGGCCCACAGGACATCCACTTTGCAGTGCACCAAAGGGGCAAGGGGCACGCCAACGATTAAGAAGCGCCGCCCTGGACGCACGTGCCTCCGTGCATATATATACGTACCTTTTCGACCATGAAATCGACTCGTACCAGCAGCATTATGATATTACGAAGTTTAAAATTCATGGCCCGTCGTATAATCGCTGTCACGGCCCGGTCGGCGTTCGGGCGGTCCGGCTCTGGTCGTCGGTTAAGTCGATTAAAAACGTGCTGGTAAGTGTCGCCTGCGAACCGGCACGGGCCAAGATTTATGTCTCAATTCGCCAAGGGTTTAATGTGATTTATCGGTCGGATTTTTCGATCCATAAAGCAGGCATTTGAGCGACAATGAATCACTGTTCTTTTTCCGAGCGCCGAATGTAACTGGCCGGGGTAGAAACATGCGTCTTACGGTGTGGTGATCGTGTCCCATAAGTTGTCTGTTGTCACCATGGCAACACTGTTGTGGTAATAGTAATATAAGTCATATCCCTAATCCGTGAAGGTTCTTGTTATGCGCAAGAATTGATAGTAATGCACATGGTCCAGCGCAAGTAAAATGTATCGGTATTGTTGCTCACAGAGTTTGAAAATTTAGAACAATCTTATTCTTGTGCAATACTTCTAGGACAATGACGCACCGGTTCGAAAGTCTCGAACAAGTAACAATTGAATCTAGGTACTCCCGAAAGGTCGATGAGATGACTTGTTTCTGTTCTCGAAGGGATCCTTCATCACAGCACTATTCCCAGCCTCTGCCTCTCTCTCTCTCGCTCGCTCTCTGTATCTCCGGTCTCTTAAGACCTTAATTAACATTAGAAGTCTCATCCCTCCCGAAATAGCCTTCTACAGTGCGTGAGCATTTTTCGCAAACAGGCAGATCGCAGCAGGAAAAGCAAGGCAGGAAGACATAACACAGTTTCATCAACATCCCAAGACGGGCAGACGTCGTCCTGCCGTTAAGCTTTTAATCTCCCGAGCTGAGTGCAGGCAACAGGGGGGACAAAAAACAAATCACAACATATCGACCACGAGCTCGATCGGACCCCGCCCAAGGGACCCAAGGCCGGAGTGACAAATGAAAATGTACCGTACCCGTGTCGCTGCCGGGTTATTGCACGAAAGCCGGCCTAATCCCTTCCCGTTTGGCCGTTTGTTTGTGGAAGCAGAAGTTGAGTTTTCTTGTCTTTTTTCTGTGCTGCTTCTTCCTCTGTAGTCCCAGTTTGCTTCGCCCTTCGATAGGTAACGAGCGCGTCTAATCAGCATACTCATCACGCAAAATCGCACCGACCGATCGATGAGTGCGTGCCATAAATCTCCGAACGTTCCGTCGGAGCTGGGAAGATGTTTTCGAAGGCAGGGCCCGAAACCAGGCGGCTCCATTACAGATGTCCACCGGGGGGATGATTGGCTGGCCGGGTTTCGTCAAGGGCCCCGCAGTGCGTTGGGACTTCCGTGGGCCGAAAAGGGGTCCACCGACGACGTCGCTTGATGTTTCGGTACTAATAAGCTGACCCAAGGCGGTTCGCCCGGAGTTCTCCTCAAAGCCCACGCTCCGGAAGTGTAATTTCGCCGAGACAAAACTCATCCTTCCGGGGTTGGGTTGCCGGAGCCGGGTGTCGTCGGTGGAGATGTTTTCAATAGCAAACAATATCGGCCAGCGCACATGTTGCCGTCCGGCGTCGTGCACGTCGACAGACCGCTGCGACATGTGAGAACGTGTAATTGCATGCCATCGTCGGTGTCGGATCGGTTCGGCGCTCGGTGAAGGTGTACCAGGCCGAACAGGAAGCAACTGCACAACGCCCGCCTCGGTGCTATTGTGCGAAAGGCGACGAGGAAGAATTAATCGTTTCTAATATCCTCATAACCCGCTCACGGCGAGAAAGGGCGACCGTACGGGGTGGGTTCGTGCTCCGTACGCCCAGGACGCCTTTTCCCACCCGACCGTGCACGGGGTGTTGGCGGCTGCGGCAGCTCGAAGGTACGTACGGTCGCACAGGCTTACATAACCCTGTACCCGAGTTCGAGCTATTCAAACTTAAACTATCCGTATCAAATGGCACATAAACATGGGCATCCAATATTGGGTTGGTTTTGGGTTGGCGCACGGCGATGCGGCACAGTGGGCGTCCGCCGTGGGTTTGATGTGGCTAAAATGTGATGCCGTGGCGGTTTTGGGTGGTTGCTTCGTCCAGAAATGGATACACCTTTCGGGCGGTGGGTGGATACAGCAGAGTGTGCTCATCCACAGGCCCCTTCGGAGAAAGAGATCATGAGGTAACTTTTATGTTCCATTTTCCAGAAGTGGTCTAGACATTAAAACCCCCACATAAAGCCTAACCGCTGCGAAGCCCTTCGCTTGGTTCTGGTTTTATTTTCCCGTCCAAAATGTGTACAACTCTCTCAGGCAAATGCCATAGTGAGCCGCTCCTGCCGGTGCCCTATTTTACTCATGCGAACAAAATCATCCGTTGTATCGCAATTGATGGTAGGTTTCGCAAATGCGGGGGCCCCGTCGTGCAAGTACAGGGAGTGTCGGTTACGGGACGAAAAGATTTGCTTCAAAATAGGTCCCAGCGGAGTCAATCCATGTCGCAGCACCGAGAGCGGGCGCTCCGATATCCTATCGCACGGCACGGCATCCCATGTGGGAGTAGCGGGTGGCATGCCATGGATTGCAAGTATCATGATCACCGCAACAAAGGTGCTAACAAAACATACGTAAGTTGATACTCTGCACAACATAACCGAACCGGTTCACCCGATCCGATGCTCGGCTGCCGACAAGGGTGGCAGATAATCACGGCTGCTGCTTCTCGGAGAAACGTTCACTTCCAGCAGCACTGGCGCCGGCAGTGGCAGCGATTGTGTAAAGCTGGTATCCTTCATACTGCAGCCGAGCACCGGGCGTTACTGCGTTACTGGAAGTGAGTTTGTATCCGAACCCCGGGATACACACCGTTTGAAGTGGCATTGCGCTGTTGACGTCGGATTTCCGGACCAGCGCCGAGATGTCCCCGGCCCGATTAGCTCCCGGGGTTAGGGTAACGTCCAGGGTGAGACTTTGTTTGGAATAGAATCGATTTGCTGCCAGATTTTTTGCTGTTATTGCTGTAGGAAACGAAACCTATTGGTTTCATTCGGTTGATTACCTTCCCCGGTGAGAGTATGAAGTTTGTGGCTTGCCCGTGTGGACCTGTGTGGACTAATCGGAAACTTTCTCCGGCAGTCCATTATCACACCACCACAATCAAGGCGGAACCCAGTGGGATCCGCCGTCCATTTGGGGAGTTTTGATAAAGGAAACTTTTCAGCAATACGGAGCACGGTACTTACTTGATTGTTTTCTGGTGTGTAAGCTGGCTGTTTCGGAGCTCCTTGTTTGGCCCACCCTCGGATGCACTTTAAAACCACTCACAGAACACTCTCTTCGCAATGAAATCCTGTCTTACTGTCGGCCGGTGCTATGTAGGTTAAATCTGCAATTAAAAACAGAAAAAACAGAGGAATTAGGTCGGGATCGGTGTTGGCAAGGCGCACACATTAGGGCCACATGAAAGAGAATAATTATGATACGAATGCACCCATGTCAAACAATTGTAATTATTGAGAGAGAGAGAGAGAGAAAAAAAGAGAGAGAGAGAGAGAGAGAGGGTAAACTCTGTTTCGAGTTATTGTACTTCCGCCACGAGCAGGGGCCGATTGCTATTTCTCGCCCTCTACGCGCACTTTCCCTGAAGGTCGTGTCACGTACCAGCCCGGACCGCAAACCCGGCGGTGCCAGAGGTGTAATTAAAAGTAAATTATGAGCCCCGCGTACGATGAAATCGAAAACGACCGCTCCGGAGGGATCGTCAGCTGGGCCTGGGTGTTTTTTGTTCTTCTTCGAGTTCTTGTTGTTTTCGGCTCTATTTTGCCACCCGCCAGCGAGTGGGTGTGTTCAATCAATTTCATACACCGGAAGGGACTACTCTTTTTTGTTTGCCCGCGACTGAGGCTGAATGTTGTTCTCAATGTGTGTCAGACATTGAAATTGTTGAAAAATATTTAGACTTCCGCCAGTGCAGCGAAAGGATACGATTGAAGCAAGTTTTTTGTTGTTCGAAAGGCTAGTTCATAAAAAAAGCATTCTTTTCCATTCTGACACGCTGCACAACAAGAGCGAAGAATGCTTCCGGTAGTTAATGTTTTAGATAATAAAGTGAAAAAAGGACCTTTTGGGGTGGATGCCTGCGAGTTGAACTATCGACCCGAATTAATTACAGTACTATTGCTGGCGCTTTTTTACCTGAATTGTGGACAGGATGCTGTTTTTGTGTTGGATAGCGCGTCACAATCGATGTTATGACACATATAAAAACATTAAACATTGAAATATAATTCTTGTTATTTATTAATTATGAGTTATTTTTATGAGCTGTCATAAAGTGAAGTTCCGCATAAGCCTTCCAACACTTCACCTATCTTGGGACAACTACACGAAACCTGGCACCTGTTAGAACTTATTACAGTCTGAAGAAACTCTACCAAAGATGGAACTACATAGAGCTTTCATAGTCCCAGCACTCACATACACCTTACACATGTACCTTGTTCGAATCTATGACTAGCACGCTGTCCTTAATACTGTGCAGACTCCGGTGGACTCAATAGATTCACACCGGACAATCCAGCCCAGCACACCAATATCACGAAGCGGCACTAACACCTAATAACATATAACACATCGTTGGAAAACCATTAGCTACGACTCGTTTTAGAATAATTATTTAGTTTCTAAGGTTACGATTTTTATATGGATCGAGCATTGTTTGGTTTAACGTTTTTCGCAATGGGTTTCAAATCCTTGAATAAAGCTATAATCCTCCAAGGATTTGAATGCTCCACTGAGGGACAATCTGAACCTGCACTCGTGCCGCGCTCCCATCGTGTCGCGGCCAGCAATCAATTTCAAATAGCGTTCAGCAAATCTCACTTTTACTACCGTCTGATCCGATCGTAAGCTGCAACGAGAAACGAGAAACCATACAACAACCCGCACTAATCCACTCGAAACGTGTGTACAAAGCATCGGGTTGGTACCAACGAACAAAAAAAAAACTGAGGTGCCAAACCTAACCTCACCCGTCGATACACAAATATCGATTTAAATGGCTGTCACACGGTGGAATGCACGCCGGTGGCCCGATAATTGATATCGAATATTCCGATCATTTTTCATAAACCCCCGGCGGGAGGGTTCGGTGTCGCGAACGCTCGGCGTTTCCCCCTCCCTGGTGACGGCGTTGTCCAAGCAACACATCCGGTGGACCGCGTGGAGCGGCCGTCCAGCGTCCAGCGTGGAAAGGTGACACGGTGTGAGCTTTTGCGGTTGCGGTTCGCGTTGATTGATGCTTCCCTTGACCCTTCAACGGGACGGGCGCGTCTGACAGGACACTCGGACGCGCGCAGGTGTGCGTTGTGTTTTCTTTTTCGCTTTCGTCCGACCCAGGACTAACACACACACACACACACACACACACACACACACACACACATACACGGGAACGAGTTTTCGATCGCATTTTGATGAAATGATGAATGACTGGCGCGGTTGCGATCGGAGCGCTTGAAAATCAATAAAACTCGTGTGCCCGCGTGGTTTGAGGCGGCAGGAGAAAAATGCACCTCCGTACAGGGCATGCTTCTTCACGGTTCAAATTTCCTTTTTGCCTTCACCAATCCCCCCCCTTCCCCTCCTACCCCAGTGCCGGGGAGATTTTGACGGGTTGAAACGTTGAGTTTTCGGGATCAGCGGTTTGAGCGACGGAATTGATCGAATAAAGAGGTAGCGACGGACCCACGATGGAATGGAGCGGAACGACGTTTCTACGTTTCACGCTGCCGTGAGGATGCAGTTTTGTTGATTGAGCAGCTGTCCGCTAGAGGCGGCCGTAATTTGTATCACAAGTGGGTGTGGATTGGTTGGAAACTTGAAATATGTTGAAGTTTGGTCCGTTGAAGTTTAGATTATGGCAGAGGATACTTTTTACGCCACTAAGCTTCTCTATAGCAGCATCTGGTTCGTGAGTTCGTCTGAACGGCAATAAACCTAATTTTGTAAACACTTCTGTTAGAAACTATAATGAAGTTTCAATGGATAGCGGAAAATACAATACAAACGTGTGGAAAAAACGTAACCTTTTTCCAAAATTCAGGAGACACTTTTTCAAACACAAATGACCCTTGATGATTCGAATTCTTCTGTAAAAATCTGGATGATGATAAACCATCTTAGCCCAGCACAGGTTTGAGAAGGAGGTAAGTATCGGAATCGATCATTTGAATCAGATGTTGAGTTAAGCTACTAACAGTAAAAGGTACGAATAAATTCACGCTGAACATTATGGTACTCCATAGTAACCGTTACAATGCGCGCCATAAACTAGTGCCTGCAAAGGGTTCACTAAATTTAGGATACAGTGTTCATAATTCCACTAATACCACCGAGTAGGTTTCAGGGCACCACACTCTAGTAGCTGGAGAATAATGTATAACGTGTCTGAAGTTGCCACAAATAATAGTCATTGCATGAATCTTGATGTGACCTCTCAGATTGCGTGCACACTGTAGACTCTTGAAAGGACATTGTGCCCTGTTGGGCGCGTGTGTCTAAAATCTTATCATAATCATCAAGATCGTGATGACATTTGCAGTTAGATGGGATATCTGACGATTGATTTCGAAATTTATTGAAATGCAAGAATGAAAAGTCATTTTGATAGCTGCATGAAAATTGCAAACATTTGCCATACCTTATCTGCACAAGTGTCCCGTCGATTGCACTTAAGCGCAATGTCAAAAGCTTGATCCGTTGAGCCGTTGCCTGTTCGCTTCCAATCAACCCTGACGGGCACACTGAATACCACGTGCTTACAGATTCTTCCACAGCTCAGCCATCAATCTCGCTACGCCTATATTGCGTCCTTTTCACTGGAAAACTTTTCTACCGGTTCGCTACCACGGGTTGGGACGGGTTCGCAGCCAAAAGTTGATAATCATCGTGTTCCCCGTCCTTCCCGGGACGACTGCTGGCTCCTTCACTGGCCCATCGATTCCATCGTCGGGGCCCGATAATGTTGACGTGCACCGAAAGGCGCACCAAAGGTTTTACCTGTTCCTATCGCTCTCGAAAGCGGTCATAGCCACCCGCACGGAGTCGCAGGGAATGAATGGCCAAAATAGTGCGATCGGCACAGATACCTGTCGGGGGCTTACGAAAGCAGAGCGAACGAAAAGGGACACCAGGGCGCTGCACGCTGGGGAGGACGTTCGAAAGGCACGGCAAAAAAGGATCTATCGACATGTTGCGCGCACAAAGCCAATGTCAGCAACAGGAGTCAGCGCGACCTTTGTGAGTGTGTGTGTTTCGACGAAGAAACAACGTGCAACGAATGTTTTTCACCGAGGGCAGGGCAGGATCACCGTCTGACACTCGCCCACACACAACACACACACACACTGACCTATCTGCAACACGGCCAACCGATTGACTGGTTGACTGACAGCTGCCGTTTCGGGAAGGGCGAAAACTTTCGATCACCGCCAACGGAGGGCAACTTTGCACTTGGACATCGTCGATTTTCGTCAGGCCTGTCTTCGGCAACACACGCTCACCGTCGTCCAGCGGCAGAAGGTTCCTGCTCCGGACGGATTGCTGGCACCGTTTGTTTCGAGGCAATCTTTTGTTTTCGTTCGAGCCAAAGTTTACGGTAAGCCGTCCGGCACATTCTCGACGTTCTTTCGATCGTGAAACGGTTCTGCATGCACCGCGTTTCGTTGGCTCGCGCGCTAAAGAAGAAGGTTTTGCTAAAAAGAGAGAGAGGGAGGTTTGCTCCACAAATAAAACCCGAAAAACAGAAGAAAGCGCCACGAAAGCTGAAAGATCGGCAGACGATAAGTTCAACGCATGCTTTGGTTTTGCAGCTGCAGGCGAACGAAAAGGAAAACAATTTTTACCACCAGTGTCGGAGTGAGTGGCACACGGTCCTCCTGCCTGCTGCATTCGATAGAGCCTCCTTCGATCCCCGGCCGGGATTACCTTGACAAGGGACTAGCCGTACTCGCGGTAGGTCAGTTTTTCCCCTACAGACTCTTGTGTGTTTGATATCTTTGCAAAAAGCGAACCATTGCACCAGATGCAAAAGGAACCGTCAATCGGAAATAAGAAACCAAACCGAGCAGGAACCGGCTGGTTCGTCACAGAGGTGAGCGAGAGGACAGCCGGTTCGTACGCCGGCGATAGCAAATGGCGAATAAATAGCATTAAAGCTAATCTGCGCACTGTGGTTTCGATCAATCCGGGCCCGGGTTGGGAAATAAGGTGATTGCAGCTGCCACGGCATCGGCACGACAATTGGGGTCTGTTTGGGTTGGTATTGATGTTTAAGAGGACATTTTTGTGCACAAAAGGCACGCGGATAGCCACAGGAAGGAAGGAAGGGTTATCCCTCGTGTTAGGTTGTTAATAAGTTTTACCGAGCAGAAGCTTGAACGTAATGAGGTTTATTTGGCCGTCCAACTTCATTATCAACGGCTTATGAGGAAGGTTGCGATGTCAACATCTAAATTAAGATTGATTTGAGGTAGGATCGGAGCCGCAGATGAGTTCTTGTTTGGTTTTGTAGCTTGCTCCTTCCATCATTCTAGTTTGATAGAATAGTCATCTATTTAGTTAAAAATTTCCGATTTACCGATTTCCGATCACGATTATGTTGAGGTAATATTTTTCTACTACTGACTTCTTAGCAACTTTGCAGTGATGATATAATTTTAAACTGAGAAGATATCATTTAAATAATCTTCAAATGCCTACAAATCCTAACTTTTTTCTAGCTAGGATTCAAGTATAGCTCATAGCCGTTTAGTAGTGATTGTATTTGATACATTTTATTGAAAGTTGAGTTGTGTAATTAAGGAGCTTCTGAAACTGCTTGTTCGTACATAAGGCATGTCCTTCATGCTTAACAGTAGTTTCATAAATTGAAGATCTATCAATTATGATTTATGAAATCTATAATCTCCAAAACACTCTTATAATATCCTAATATCACTTCCAATTATGTTAACGTTGCCATAGTTAACCCTGCTGACTCCTACTAATTCACATTCCAACCACAACTTACCTCAAGCCGTCGATTACCGATATTTAACCAAACAGTCGACCACAACGCACAGCCACGAACTGAGCCTTTCGTCCCGGGTTTGAGACGAAAAAATGCCTCCGATTAAAATAGGACACAATCAGTGGGAAATATTACACAAGCATTAAACTTTACGACCCAATGAATCGTTTGGGGAATTACCGAAACGGTTGGCCCCGCGATGGGAGAGCAGGGCTCGCGCAGGGTAATAGGAATAGTTTTATAGCTCAACTTCTGCTGTCGCCGGGCGTCCTGCATGAGACCTGGGCTGCTCGTGGGTCGGCTCGTTAGCCTCTGGTGTGCCGTTCAGCTCCCCCCCGGACGCACCATAATTGAGACGCATTAGCCCGATCGTATCGGGCGAGCCATCTGCGGAAGCGGATGAAAAATGGGGCTCCATTTCTTGAGCTCGTAGGCAAGAAAAAAAGGATGCTACCGTTGCGTTGTGGTCACGAATATTAACCCGTTCCTGATTTTTCCCTCCCTTAGGTGTATTTGTGCGGCAGGGAGAGAGAGAGAGAGAGAAGGAGAGAGACGGTCCGGGATGGGTTCGGTCACGCAGTCGATAAATCACCGTCCCGAAAATAGGTGAACCATGAATTAATTAACGCTCGAGTGGATTCACTTTACATGCCGAAGCTGTCAAAACTCGCAACACGTGACCCACGTTATTAATGATGGCGGGACGGTCCAGACTCACCCACGAACGTGTTCGTCGGAATTTGCCATTTCCTCCGTTTGGTCCCGGCCAATATGGAAGACGTTCTTTCGCCCAACTCGAGCCCGATTTCCTCTCAAGACGCGAACAGATTGTGCCGGGACGAACCAAACAAAAAAAAGGGCTGGAAAAACAAACCCCGGCTAAATGAAGCGAGAAAATGGCCGGCTGTGTCAGCTCGGAATGTCGTTATCGTTATTTGCTGACCGGTCGTCACTTTCTCCCCAGCGGGCAGAAACGGGGGAACATTTTTGCTTGTCGCTTTGTCAGGGGAGGGGGAAAAAGGTTGTTGTTTGTGTTTTCGGTAGCACCACCAGCACCACCCTCGCACAGGGTTGTTCGCTTCGAATTCGGCCGCGTACAAATTACAACCGCCAACACAAATCTTCCCGCTTGGTGGCACATCGAACGGCAAGTGTTTAAATTTAAATTTGTAGGTGTCACTCCCGCGGAAAGGCGAAGGCGCTCGCTGGTAAGCAAACAGACCAGAAGGCAGCGACGGGCACGGAACAGAGCGAAACAGGGCATGGTTAGGAAGGGGCGCCCGCCCTATCCAGCACGGCACGGTGGCGCCAACAGCGCTCGGGAACGGAAGCCGACCCTGAACGGAAATGAAGAAAGAAACGACGAGGCAACGGGTTCCATCGAAAGTCCCACGTCGTTCGTTCTGCCGCAATCACGGAGCAGACGGAGGCGGCCTTTTCCGTAGCCTTTTGCAATTGGGCAGACTTCGCTGCCCGTCGGATTCGGGTTGCACCGGAACAACGATGCAGCGACGTACGGCGCGAGATGAAAAATTGACGGAAGTGATGTTTGTCTTATGATTTACGGTGGTGTTTCGGGGTTTGGGTTTTTTTTTTCGTTTGGGCCGGGTCTCGTGCGTGCGTTTTACAAACAGATGATGAATGCGGGCACTGTCTGTGCTACAACACAAATGGGGGAAAAAACAGGGGAGCTAGAACGGAGTGGCGAAGAGAACATGTCTTGAACTTTAAATTGGATGGCAACGTGAATGTGAACGACTGTTGGGTAAATAATAGGAAAAACGGAATTGATTTCAACAAAGAAACACATAGAAACATGGAAACATGCAATGATTTTTAGTTTTTTATATTCAAAGGCGATTTTTAAGTTATCATTGTAGAGAACAGAATATAAATGAACTATTAAAATTGTTTCTTTTGTTTTTAAATTAAAGAGAGATCATTGGCATTTGTAAAGGTTAGGAAGAAGGTTTTTTATTTAATTTTCTTGTAAAGGTTTCAAACACATTCAACAAATTTACAAATCATACAATACAGAACAGAAAACTAATAAGCTGCAAGGCTTAATGAGATAGATAACTTTAAGGAAAAAAAGTGGATAGAATTGTAAGTATTTTCCAAGCCTGGCCAATCTGAAAGAAGTGTGGGTTTGTTTTTAAGAGCTCAAATAGAAAAAAGGCTTTTTGTTCTATTGATAATCTTATCGTGATTCTATTCCTGGAACAAGTATTATTTTAATAATTATTTTCTATTTTATTCTTCTCAGCATGCCTTTCATCTCATAACAACCTTTCTTTAGTGTTCCTAAAAGTACCGATCTTACACAAATCATATGCGATCGTATCAAATCGAGAATATTTAATAATGTAAAGCCATAGCAGATTTACCAGTTTATCTTACATTTTGTTCGAAAGAAAACCACCTCTTTCAGTTATATTTAAGAACCGCACATAGGGTATGATCAGCGAATGCATAATACTGAAATAGATATTCGAAACTATTCACACCAGTTGAAATTATTCATCTTGGGATTAAAACAGCAGAACGAATTTACAACACACTATTATAATGTTGCAAATGTTTATCTCACCATCGTGTCACCATTATTTTCCCACGCCTAATACTTCCAACGCTTGCATTATAAGGGCCCACGACGGGTTCAGCAAAAACCCAAGCAGAACAATATCCGTTCTTTTTTTTCCCTCGTCTAGCAAGCGCAACATCTACTCCGGCCTCCACCATAACCCTAATTTGTAGCCAAAAGTTGTTTGACAGAAAACACCCACAGCGTTTATTAATTTTACTGCCATCGTTTTATTCACCAGCCGGGTCGGTTCACACAGCCTCACCAACGCACACCACCGAAAAGGGTATCCCTCTTCGCGGCTCCTTTTTGCCGCGTGACGAAGAGGGGCGCCCCAAATGTCATTCATTTGCGTGGTCCCTAGGGCGACGAGCGATGATGCCGCTGCGTTGGCGGCCGAGACCGAGTGCCGGCGCCTTCGAAAGGGCCGTCTTGGCGTTCGCGCGAACCCAACAACGCGATTGTTTGGGTGGTCGGGAGCAGAAAATGCGTGACAACAGCAAAAAAAAAAAAACACGCACACACACAGACCAGTCCACCGCTCGACCTCCTACGGGAAGCGTTGATTTTCCGTCCGCTCGGCTTCATTAAGGGCACAGGGCGATGCGCGAGATATCCCAGCGCAGCATTATGTTACTTCTCTCTCTCTCCATCGGTCGCGACCCGCACGAGAAAATCCCCGCCGGCACGGGGCTCGGCGCTTCACCACCATCTGGTTTCGTTTAGCGACGCGGCGGGAAACTCCACCCGGGAAATGGGGCTGGAGTTCGCTTTTGGCTTGTTGCTGCGGAGGAGAACGCGCGCGGGACACCCGGGAGAGTCGGATAAATTATTTATGTTGCCGAGATTTTTCTCGTTCCGTTTTTCCTTGTTTACATTATTAAAATGTCATTACCAGAAAACCCGGCCGCAAGTCGCGTGAAGCGTTTCGGCTTTTGTCCAGAGTGTACGTGCGTGTGTTTTCTTTGTCAACCTCCGCGCTGCTGTGTCTCGGCGGCGGTTCGCGATCGCCTGCATCTGCCTTCAATGAACTGCTGCGACCGTGGCGTTCGTTACACTCCGCGTTGTGTGCCGGAGCCGTACGCCACAACAAACGGGCGGGGGTGATAATTATTGAAAGGATCAAAAGATGGGGGAAAACTGCGTGACAAGAAAGAATGTGGGAATGTTTGGTACGCATTTTTTTTGTACCAAATTCTTTTTTTTTCATTATTAAAACTGTCATTTAAACGAGTTCGTGTACAAAATGTGATTCTGAAACAAGTGGTTAGTATTCATTTTCACCCTTTCATTGACGGGGTAATTAAAAGTGAAATTCATTTGAAATAGATGAATCTGTCAGGAAAAAAATATAGTTTTTTTCCAACGATTTTCAACAGAATTTTTATTATTAAAGTTTTTTATGCTACATTTTTGATTTTCGAACCCTATTGCATATAATAAAGCATAGTTCATTTAGAAATGAGGCACTTTGTAACCCGTGTATCTTTTTAACCATTATTCCAATTGAAACACATTGTTAGAATGGAACGGAAGTATTTATAAACTATATTGTAAAAAAATATTTAAAAATCGTCCTTTTTGCGTCATTTTTGGTCAACTTTACTATTGATGCTGCTCATCCACCTGCGCACAGCTGCTTCTGTCACTGTTTTGAATCGTTGAGTAAAAAATCAGGTTTAATGTCCATTTGTTAACTCGTTTCTCCAGTTGGCGTGCACTCATCGGCAACCGTTTAATGCCACATAAATACCTCATTTTAATTAAAATACATTGCACAGTTCGTTCCACCAAACGAACAGACCAGCCGGTAGCATGCCGGCGAGAAATTCCGGGAATTAAAGAGTAAAGTGCAATTACATACAAATATGCAAACGATGATGGGCGTTGCATCGGCATGGCGGTAAAAAATCATTGCAATATCACTGTACTGCACAAAACGTTTGATGTGAATAATTTCAGGGACAGGGCAGGACAACAAATCCAGTGCGCGTGAACTCGTTCGTTTTTTCTTCCGCTATCAGCAGAAACTAATTTAAAACCATCTTTAAAATCCGAGCTCACCAAGCCCGCTACCCAATCGGACCGGGCTTGGGCCGTCATAAGCCACCCGAATTGGCGCTTAATCCGTGCCGCAAAATAATAATCAATTTTCGATCCTAGCCCACACGCGGCAGCTAAAGCACCACACCGCATAATGAGCCAATTTGTGAGCCGCGTCTCTGTCATTTCCATATAATATCGCACAGCGGAAAAACGAGCAACCGGAACCCGACGATCCACGCCACGCCAGGCGCTCTCCCCCAATCCCCAGCGGCTCGAGCGCCGCGGACCTGATAATGATTGATGAGATTTTTAGGCTCCCCCTCCCAATGCGCCCGGCTAGCAAATCTCCAGCTCCTCCAGCGCTCAAGAACCGTCTAATTGGCGAGTCGAAACGGGACCGGGTTTGCTCTACCGCGAAGGGTGGTGTTTGTTCCGAGCGGTGGCTTCTTGGGCCGGGAGGTATGCTGTGGCCCGGATCGTTATCGGGTGCCCTGTTCGTGTGGGAAATCCTGGATCGCGACTCCCGGGGCAGTTGCTCGGACCTACTTTGTAGGCAGTTTGTTGTACAAGCCGCAAACGTCGAGATGTGTGCCGAGATAACATTGACAGCGGGAGTGTTATTAGGGCGCTGGTGTTGCGTGCGCTTTGTTCCAGCGCGCTGTAACAACTCCCAGGGCCGAAGGAGCGTCACTGATCCTGTTAATAATTTCTCCTCGGGCACGTCATGTTATCCAATGCACGCTCCGGAGGATTAGGTCACATGGTTCGATATTTTGGTACAATATTTGAAACTATTTTTTTTCTCTCTCTCTCTCTCTCTCTCTCTCTCTGTCTCTCTCTCTCTTCGTATCTCGTTCGCTCCTAGCGGCCTGACGATCGACCTGGCGTGTGACCTGTGTGGATGTGTGCGGTCCCGAGGGAAATTATTGTGTTCCGGTTTTTCGGGACACGCTGACCTTCGAGCCGGGGAATTGGGAAGTCTCCGGAGGGAGCGTGACATAATTGAAAAATTAACCTTGGCAAAACGGAAGCCAGAACGGAGCTTCAATTATATTAGAACTAGTGTTTTTTTTTGTTGCTTATTGCCTTTCTCCTATCTCCTCGATTTCAATCATATTCCGTTTGATGATGGTGAAATCGAGAACGCGCCTAGAATGTATCCAAAATCGATTCGATCCGATATCCGATATGCCCGTTGCTTATGTGGCGAGTGAACGCTTGGAATCAGCACGGGCTGGACGGGTAAAATAATTGAATATTTGCATAACATCAGCGAGGGCAACAGCAGCAGCCCCAGCAGGAGCAGAACGGCCTTTCGATGAATTCAAAAACGTTGCGTTGAGCGCAAACAAAACACCCCGCATGAAACACACACACACGCACTGCATTCGCTGGTGCTGCTGGCGTATAAATCATGTCATGTGTTTTAGAAAGCCATGTGCACGTTAACATAAATGCGCGCTTCCCCGTCGTGCGCCGTGGCTGTTCCAGTACGTCGTTAAATAATTGAAATGTTTGAACAATGGTGTGCCATTGTGGGTCGATTTTCGGCTATCGGGTCACGTTCTGGATTTTTGTTAGAATGTTGCCGAACGGCGGCCGGCCGGAGGCCAGTGGAGCGGCTGGGTTCAACGTACGCCAACGTTCGGTGTTATGGTGATGATGGTAGCTGCTGCTGCTGCTGCTGCTGCTGCAGGCACGTGTGGAAAGCTTCGCTTGCAGCATACGCACGCCGCCGTTTGATGGACTTAGATTTAATCGTTTTGCAATGATATTGATGAGGTGGAACGTGCGCCGTTTGATGTGTGCTTAGGGTAATGCACGGTGGGTGTATCACATTTCTTATGACTGTCACCCTTGCAAACGATCCTGGCAATCATGGTATGGTAACACATATTGTGCATATATTGTGTGCAAGCTCAGTTGTAACATAAACTATTTACAAATAGGAAATAAATTTGGGGAAAAAGTTTTGTATAGGTTAGAATAGAAGCTTAGATAAGAAGCTTAGATATGAGTATTGAAACACGTTTTCATTAGTGTGATGACTCTAATGCTGTGTAGTATCCCGATGTGTATTGGTGTTGAATGTTTTCTTAATCAGTTTTTAAGACTTTAATCCCTGGAGGAATATGTAATGATTAATTGAACAAAAACGAAGATGTTGTATCGAATAGTGATCAACCCATCTATTAGCAAATAATAAATTTAACAAAACATTGCATACATTTAGGCGTGGTTTAGGCGTTCCTCAACTGCATGAAAGCATGCGAATGGCATTTTAAAATTTTCATTTGTTTCACTTTTGTGAGTGATTAGTTCAACTTTTACTTCAAGCCTAGATTAATAGCAGTTCTTTAAAGGTTTATTTTGCACAAAAAAGTAACAAAAATAGTCACAACGAACGAAAGTCGACGAAAACAAGTCTGTAATTGTTGCTGGCGAAATGTAGTGTTTCACCAAATCACGAAAATCACGTTCACAATCACGCGAAAACTCTTTCATGCCTGCACCGGCAGGCTGACGGTGGGCGATAAATCACAAAATTCATGGCACTTTAAAGCGGTTTCGCAAAGCTTCATAAAGCGAGCACCAGCACGGTTTCGTGCATCGATTTTCCACTACCCAAAGCGTTGCCATTGGCTTCCAAAAAAGGTGCCCCTTGAGCGAGGCACGGATCAACCTCTAATAGGGTCCATCACCTTAAACGGTTCCAAAAATACTTCCAACGCGCGCGCCAAAAGAGAGAGAGAGTGCAGGCAACGAAAGAACGAAATAAACCCACCGGCAGTGGGTCTGGGGAACGGGTTAAGAAAACCGACACCACCGCGGCGACGCTGGAGGCGAGAGCTTAGTCGGGGATTTCGTGTGCCTCTAGGTCTCTAAGCCTCTGCCGCCGGAAACGCCCGCCCGGGCGTCCGCCAGTGGGAGTTGCCCACCCCCGAGGTCGGATCTCCGATTACTGCGCGTGTGACACATTCATCCCTAATCCTTTGGGATGCGCGATTTTCAAGCAGTTCAGCGAGCAGAGGAACCAACGGAGAAAAAAAAAACAACCACGAATCGCACTGATTTCATATAGGCAAGAAAAACAACGAATGACGAAGGATGACGGTGATGGTCTCCGGAAGCAGTCGAACAAATTCCTCGCGGCGTGAAGGGTGCTAAGGGGAGCAAAAATTTATTCTAAGCTCGTGCGGATCGGGTGCAGAGAGAGAGAGAGAATGAGAGAAAAAAACCCGAAAACAACCTGCGCCTGACGCCGCAGCCGCCGCGACTTATCGCTTGAGCGATTTTTGAAATATTCAACGATGTCAAGGACGCCTTTGGCGGACAGAAGTGTGTCCTGTTCGGCGGGGGGAGAGGGGATGGGGAATCCAGCTGGAAGCGGGGATTCGAGGAAGTGAGTTTCTTTTTCCTACCTCCGAACACTACTAAACCCCGAACTGACACGATACCGAAGGAGCCGGATCGTTTTCCTCTTCACCGTCGGTTCCTCGTTGCGGGATGCGGCTCTGGCGGGTCTGGTGGGTGCGGGATATTTTACACAAACTCCACCCCACCCCACCCACCCGCAACATTTCGTCACAGTTCATCCGAACAGGTCCTCGGAGTCGGTGGGGATTTCAAGGGTCGTTTGAGCTGTCACGGCAAACACCCGAACCCGAACCAGCCGCGCCAATCCTCACCGGCAGCGGCATTGTACGACGAGTGTACGACATTTCCGCGTTGGCCGCGTGCGCGTGCCTTCGGGAGGGGGAGGGAAGGCATCATGGCACACAGCAGCCTGCACGAATGCAAATGAGAAGTAATGGGGAGGATTTGCGATGATAAATATTGAAAAGCCATGTATTTTATGAGCGAGGCGCGGTGTAAGAGTGCGTGAAATTAGGTGTAGATTATTTGCTTAGCATTCATTCATTTTTCTCCCGCCCACCCGCTCGAACGGTACGGCGAACGGACGTGTCTAGCTTACGTCTAGCGGCAGTGGTATTCTTTCGTGCCCGCTGGAACACCGGTGATTGTGTTTGCCCTAGTGCGAAGGTAGTGTCTGTGCGGCTGGGGATGGAAATGGCAATTCCTTGAACGCGCGTATCCACCGCCTCCCAGTCTCACTCACCCGGAGCATATCAATTTCATCATCTCTCGTGCGTGATCATGATGAGCTTCTTGTACCCGTCGGCGTCCTGCCCTTTTCTCTCATTCTCGCACAGCTCACGGTGTAATGTGCTATTTTCTATTCAATTGCTTTCTCTCGCGGGCGTCCGCTTTTTGCGCTGCCGCTTTATGATAAAATGGACGATGCACATAGAATTTCAAATTTGCCGGCGCTTATTTCCTTCCACGGGCAGGCAGTGTGAGGGCACTTTTTCAACCCTTTCATCTTCCCGGCGTGGCCCGTGTTTGCGTTCGTCCAACGTATGCGCAGGGCACATCGTGTGTATGGGGCGCGACGCGTGCATATTGATACAACGGCAACGGTACACAATTCATCGCAATGAGATTAAAGTTGTCGCACGACACACGCGTGACTGCATAATGCATGGGAAATCGAACAGCGGGAGGGGGTGCTTTTGGCACACTGTTTGCGAGCGTGCGCTCCCAGTTCGTCCTTTTGTCTCATGTTACGCCTGGATACATTCAACGGGGTTAGTGGATATTTGGCTTTTTGTAATGGTTCGGGAATGGTGGATGAGAATTTTGATGATGTGGAGAAATTCTGGTTGAAATATGATAATACTTCAACCGGTCTGCAGAACGTTTTACTTAACTGACGATTCTTTGTTCAGAAGGTTCAATATGCAACTCAAATAACTTCTTCACATTTCGTTCTGGGAATAAAGTTCAAGAGGCCGTTTATATTTTAGCTTTTAAATGTGTTTTTTTTTATTTTTCGATAAGACATACTAAACATTTATATGCACCACAATTATTACCACTATTAGATTATGGAATCGTAAAAATAATAAAAAATTACTATGTTCCTACTATTTTATAAATATTATCTTTTTTACACATTTGTTTATTATGTGAACTGACTAAGCTGATTAAGCCGATGAAGATTCGCTCAAGCAGTTAGGTTTGAGCTAGATTAAGTATTGTTATTCTTTTTTTACCATTTTTTGCAAATACTAAATGTGAAGTTTCACTTTCATGCATTTGGTTTCGTTTCGTTATACTTAATCTTACTGGCTTAAAGCTAAGAAAATATGAGCTTAAGCCTAAGAGGTGGAACTTCATCACTGTTTTACGATGGTATAATCGGCTGAACTATCCATGCAAACTTATGATGAACCATTGTTTTTACCCTATAGAACAGCACTCACCAAATTTTGATTAACAAAAGTAGAGTTTTCATTCCAACAATCGAAACGATATTTGTTTCTCAAACTTAACCATTTTAAATGAAATGTAAAGGTTGTTAAAAATGTCACAACATGTCGAGAACTCGGTCTGGTTCGTCAGTTTTAGGTTACATACTTTATTTATAATACATTTTGGAGTATATTATAAAAATTAATGCTGTTTATGCAGAAATTGGGAGAACACCTTTCTGCAGTTATAGTGCTGCTGTTGTTGTTGTGTCTACTGTACTAAGAATTACTAAGTCATCTAATAATATGCATCGAGAGAATGAGAAATTATCGGTTAGAATCTTATTTTTGAAAACTGCGGAACTCCTGCCCAGTTTCCTGCCAACTGTCAAGTTGAGAGCAACAGAAGTTTAAATTTTATAATGCCCTACCATGCAATGGCACAAACAGGATTGAAATCTAAAAACAAACAATGTATTATAATAATGATTTAAAAATATAATGAATTTATTCTAAAAAAAATCCTCCATAGTGAATGTCGGTTCCCGTATGCGTGGTGAAATTAAAAACGTATGTAGCAGAAAAAGAAACATTTTCAGCTTTATCAATCGCTAGTGAAGTGTCAATTGGTAGGAAAAAAATATTGTTGAAATTGATTTTTAGAAACTATCGCACAACCGAATAAATCACATCAGCAGGCATGAAAATATTTGCCAAAACCAAAGAATGGGACATAAAAAATCACTCCACAACTGCCAAAACACACACACACACACACAGTCGCCGGCCATCAATTGTGGGGAAGGATAAATCAAAAACCCATTAGATTTCCACTCGAGCTCGTGCGAGTTGGTCCGGTCTCGGTCCGGCGGGCTCTTCAAACCGCCTAGCTCCACAAATCAAATTGAAACGGTTCGCTTTTTCCGCACAATTAGAGTAACATACTGCGAAAGCGGGGGAACAATTAAACTGGCACTGATTTATCGCCCGGGGAGGCTGTGCTAGGTGTGTGTGTGTGTGTGTGTGTTTTTGTTGCCGGCCATTTGCTCTTATTTGCACTAGTTCTTGCAGGTGAAAGCACCGCGCAGGCGACGTTGGAAGCTAAATTGATGCAATAAGCGTAAACTTGTCTTCAACAAGCAACGCAGCAGCAACAGCAGCACGTGCCCATGTTATTGTGCTGGGTGATGTAACAAACCCAGATGTTTCCAAACGCACGGCTCACGGTTCACAACCAAAAAAAAAGCGGGGAGTATGATTTACGATCCGTGAGCGGCGCACGATCGCCCGCTTTGTCGTTCGTCCCGTTTTTTTTTTTGTTTTCCCTTGCAGCATTCCATCAATCTCCGATCCCTTCTTTTGAACTCGTTACCGGGAAAAGCCGTGATTCGAATTTCCCGGCCTTTTCCGTGGAGCGAAACGCCACAAACATCAACAGCCCGGGCCGGGCGGTGCAAGTGCACCATGTTTGGATAACACCGAAACCGGCCGTCCTTCCTTCGCACCCGATCACTCCAGCACGCCAAAGCTATCATCATCAACGCTGCCGTCGCTGTCTTTTCTGCCGTTTTCTTGCCTTTTCCGATTATCACGCTCGAGTTTGTTTTGATGCATCTGTCGGGGCGGTTTTTCTGTTTTTGCCACAAGAAACGTCCCACCCCCACGCCATGGAATCGCGCGCGGACCTCGCGAACCCTTTTATGTGTAGCGTGGCACAAGTCAAAACAAAAGAAGCGTGAAGCACCCCCCGGTGGGAAAAAGAAAGAAAAAGTGCCCGGTGCAGCTGATGCACATGACGCTCGCCTAAAAATAGATCAATCGAAACATAACTGCGCGCGGTTGGCACGTTTTTTTCCCCCCGTTTTTGCCCCCCTACCAGTTTCGTTTACGACGAACCGACGAAACCGAGAGGGATGGGAACTGAGCAGAAAATGCCACACCATATTTTCCACCGCCCGTGGAAGCCAGTTCGCGGTGGAACACTCCCGGGAAGGACGAACGACATGAGCGCGTGGAGTGGACCAAATTTCGCAGTGTTTGTATCGAGCCCGGCCTAATAGTCAAAGTGCTGCCACTCAAAATTGGCTGAATTTCTGGCGGCATATACCACCGTATACGCTTTACTATTGAATCGGCCCCAGATGCAGAAAGCATGTTTTGAGTTGAAGTTTACGCGAAATTGTGTAACCGTTTTGCTTGTCGAATCATTTTTCTTCCGATGTGTTCCTTCAAATTGATGATCAAATAATGTTTTTTTCACTCACAATTATCTCTGCTGTTATGCGATTAAAATGATGCCAGACGTAGCTGAATGATTAAGCTTTGAGGCATGAGTTAAGAGTATTAATGAAGTAAATTTAGTAAATAAATCATCAATACTCCATAAAGTCAAACTTTAAAAAGTAAAAAAAGTTTCATGTCGATTTGCTATAAGATGATACAATAAATAGTTTATTTTACTTTCGTTTTTCTTGCATCATTGCTGTTTTGAAGAGTCACCATGAGGATATCTTTGCCTACTGTCTGGCATGTCGCTCAAGCGTAAACAACATAGTTATTGAAAGGAACACAAACTGTCATCTTTCTCGCGAACCAGAGAACACAAACGAAAGAACTTTTAACATCTTTTACAAGTTCAACCTGGTTTATCTTCAGATTTTATATGTATGGAGTTTGACAATTACTCCTTCGTTTCCACGGTCGCGTTCGTTCTGGTCGGCTTCGAGCCTCTTTCACATCCCGGGCCACCGGTCAACGTTCGCTATCCGAGCCGATTGTCTTCGGCTCGCTCGTGTTTTCGCTCGCTAGCGATACAGACAAGTTTCACCACTAAGGGGCTGCTGTAGAATAAGCCTGATGGGACAAACGACAAGAACAAACGTATGACACTGCATGGAGGGCCTCATACAAATCTGGTTGTTTTTGTCGGTGACACACCTTGGCGCTATTAATCTTGGTAGAAAACATGCATATGGCACACCTTTCAAGTTGGAGCATGGTTGTGAAAATTATCTGATGATGAATTTTGGATACAATTGTTGTAAAAATATATGAATGTTGCTTTAGATTTCCACAAACTAATTTGGTTTAAACATTAAGTGCCTGAACGGTACGGTAAATCTCTATTAAACGGATGTTTTTGTTTCCTCTGCGTGTAAAAGCGACCTAATTTTGTTTGACAGCCTGTCGGACGACAATTTTTCTGTCGACAAATGCTAGAGCACTTGTGAAACATGTCGTTGTCGTTTGTTCCATGAAATTTATTCTAGAACAGCGCCTAACATCGTTAAACTATGTTTCACCAATTGTTTTTATGAGCTTCGAAAAGTGGCAAATTTTGTTCCGGCTAGTGTCTAATCAGCGATAAGTTCTGATTCATTGTATTAGGAGTCACTCATCCGCAAAGTAGTAAATATTAGTTGCAGTTTATGACTTTACTTTACTTTAGTTTTTTCTCCAGTTACCGCAAGTGGTTAATTATGGCAATTAAAATAAAAGTCTACCTTCTAAGAAGCCTCTTGGAGTAGCTTAGCCATCTATTGGCCAAAAAATCAAATCTCGATGAAACGCCTAACGATGTTATTTGTATTTCAAAATCATCTTATGAAATTGTTCAAAATTATGTTTTATGACTGTTTACATGTCAACCCCGGCGAAAATAGTATGAGTGTAGATAGGCGCGATTATTATGCGATAATGAAACGTTTCAGGCGAAATGTTTCAAATGAGAGCAATACGGGAACGAGAGAGAAGGATCGACCTTTGACCAGGGAAAGATGCGGTCACAGCGGTCAAGAAAACGGCAGAAGCAAAAGTAGCCGCGGAGGCAAAAGTATAAAAATAAAGAAGTAAATGATTTAGAATTATCAACGCTCCTAAGACTTACGTTCTCGCGTTTACGTTTGCTACCGCAACAATGACTTATTTATTAAATAAAAAACTTTATTGAATAATAGATGTTTTATTTATTAAGACAGAAAAAATCTTTGAATACGAAATAGACTCAAAGCAACTATTAATTATGACCAATTTTGGAAAACAAAACCTAGAATGCAAACATATATTCAATATTATGAAAAAAAAAAACGTTTAAAGCTGAGACGAAATTGAATGTGTGCCTAATGCTTTGCGCTCATTCCACGTCCACGCAGAAGAATAATATACTGGGTTGAAAAATTGCAACCGTTTCTGGTGGCTTGTTTTCGACCGACAGCAAGACAAACATTGCACCGACGTGCCCCTTAATATGTTACTCTGGTTCAAAATCAATCGAAGCGAATCCCTTTCGCTCATGTTCGCAGCATAATATTGGTTTTTCACGCTACACGCGCACCATTAATCGGGCGGATTAATTTTTCAGCACCCATTTCAGCCCGAAGCGTTCGCCGTCTGGTACGTGCGATAATAAAATTCCAATGCTGTCGACCGACGGGCGCGAGTCACTTCCCTGCCCGCTTGTTAGTGTTGCTCGCGGGATGTTGAATGTTAATATTTTAAACTAGCCACAGAACAACAGCGCATCCCCTTCTCGCAATCCTCCACAACCCGAACCCGGCTCATCTCGGCTGATAAATCAATCAGCTCAACACATGTTTCGCACGTCTCACGTCACGGTTCACGGTCACTTCGGGCGGGCCCGTTTGTGGAAGCGCCCTGACCCCGGGCGTGGGGGTCATAATTAATTTCAATCACATGCTTGCGCACTTGCCGTGCGTGTAGTTTAATGATAGCTCGCGCCACTGGTGACGCTACTCGAAGCGATTATTTGCGATCGAACAAATAGTGCCGGCCCGGTTGTGCTGCTTGCGCGAGCGAAAACCAGACCCGACTGCCACGTGGTGAATATTAATGCTTAGCAAAGCCTAAAATATGTAAACACCTGGGATTAGCCCGAGTAGAGCGGTACGGGGCGTCATCGCGTGGTGTCGTGGTTTTTGACGCTCTTTACGCGCGCCCCCATCGCCAACAGACACACACACACACACACACACACACACACCGCCCAACCGCGTTCCCGTTCCGGCTCATCTGGCACCTCGCGCAAACAAGCGGCGCAACAAGCACCATGTGTTGTCGGGGTCGATAATCCTGCCGGTAAAAAGTTGAGCTCGATTTAATTAAAAACGAAGTTTAATTAATTTTCAAAATTTATAAAGTGTCACTTGTCACGCGGCCCCAGCCGAGGAGGGAGGGGCGGTAATGAGTTGGGTGGGGAGGCGATGGTGCACGGAATGATGATAAACGGTCCAGTGAGGTCACTCGCCAGTGTCGGTGATTTTGACGCAGTTTTACTCACTGCTTACCGCTCCGGGTTTTCCATGCCTCCTCCCCCTCCTCCTACTCCTCCTCCTCTCCAATCCGCCACCCTCGCAACATTCCGCTTAAAGTTGGCCACTTCCGGTGCGGACCGTCGCGGCCAGGGCCAGGAAGTCAACCATCATGCCCGCTCTTAATCCCACGAGTGGGAAAACTAACACACAGCAACACAACACCGGACCCGGACCGCCCGCCACCGGTAACTATGTCATCGAGCGGGAAAGCTTTTCCGGGTGGAAAATTTGCGATTTCAATTAAATTATTCACCGACCGGCCCCGCGGGGGAGGAGACCGTGCGAGCAGCTGCAGCATGTGACGTGCGGCGTAATTATTTCTGATTCGATGCGTAATGCAATCCGCACACTAGACGGTGACAATAGGATGGATGGTTTTTTTTTCCACCTTCCTCAAGCGAATCTCACACATGTGGCGAATTTTATAGCACCCTTTGTGGAGGTGGCTGGGAGGCCGGTTTGATAGTCGAGATTCAATTTATATGCAACATTCGAGAAGGCGAGCAACAAACGAACAACACTGAGAGGAGAAAAAAAAACCTCTCCACGCGTCCCACTCTGGTGTGGACGACAACCGTTCACAACTAAACCACAACGCGGGCAACGGGCACACGCGTAGCGCTCTAAATGAGCCCGCCGAACGACCGTGTGTGCGAGTCGAAAACCTCAAAAATTCATTTGTCCGTTTTGCTGCCCTGGGCGGGCACGGTGGAAATCGCAGCGGGGGAAATTGATGATGGCCGTGGTTGTGACGTGCCGGAACCGCATTTCGTTGAAACCGCTCCCCGGTCGAAAGTCGTCCCGACCGGACGGCACAATTAAGGGGTTTGTTTCGTTTCGCACGCGTGCGTCCGCGCGAAAGATCAGTACGGTCCGTGCGTTTTTGCGTTTCGTTTGAAGTCGCGGAAAGCAAATCAAACATTCGGGCGTCGGGCGCCCGATATCGATCGGCGTTGCGGTGGAAAGTGATTTAGTGTATCTATTTCGAGCTCGAGGCTCGTTGTTTGATATACATTTCCGTAGCTGATGGAATGGGGTAAATTTTAGTCTAGGAATTGTATTAATAGCGTTGCTATTTTGGGACATTTGACAATACGGCCACCAAGGCCGTTATATACGTAATAAAAAATTGTATTAATTGCATTGCTATTTTGACACATTTTGGGACGTTGCAAAGTAGCTTCAAATGTTGAAGATGTTTCTGAAAAAAAACTTGACACTTGCAAAGTAAGTTTGTACGGCCGCAGAGTATTTCCTGAAATCTGCTCAACACTTTGTTCACATTACGACCGATCGTTTCGCAGGAAAACGTTAAGAACTGTACGGTGAACGCTACCCGTTGAGGGCCGCTCCTGTGACTCAACTTGCTTTATAGAGGCTAGATAAGCTAGCATAAACGTATATAATTTTATAAGTTTTTTCAAACTTTTCAGACGAAAATTTTAATTGTAAGTGGATGACAGATAGAGGCTCTCAAAGATTTCGCATGTTGCTTGATTACTATCTTATAACATCCCACAATTTTATTCTACATTGCATACATTTAGGCGCTTCCAAAGTTCAACGGTAGGAGATATTTTACATTTGTTGAGCAGCCTTTTGCAGTATTTACGTACTTGGAATAAACGTTTACACCGAATCGATTGAAAAACAAATTGGAATGTACAATCTGTCATACTTAATATTAATTTCACCATGTGATACGATTTTAAGACCGTGGATGTCTGCGGAGAATGAAACACGGGTCTCCGGTTGTCAACCAAAAGTGCATTCCTGTAAATTCCTACAAGACGAATAGGATTCCCGAGACTTTTTCGAGGCTAGGATGTTTATTTATGTGACTCACCTTCCATTTTATCTTTCGTTTTATAGTAAATAGATTTTTAATAATCAACGTTCTATACCTTTCCTCACCTGTGGGTTGTGTTATGGAAGACTTTGTGCCTACAGACATTGAATGTCTTAAGTATTCAGTTCAGTCAGCTATATATTTTATTTTATTTTTTCGGTAATATACTTAACAATAGATTTTCTTAACTGAAATAAATTTATTAGGCTGTTAGATTTGGCCTAGGGTTGTATTTAAAAAAATTACGAGAAAGAATAAGCATAGCAGAATACATACAATAAATATATTGCAGTCTTTGATTACATTTTTTGCTGGAAATTATTCAATAGTTTGCAACCTGAAACGGGCTTAGCATCCAACAGCACGGTTATGCCTTCTTCATAGCCTACTAGATTGCTCAATACCACGATAGCTAGTTAGTTAGATAGTTTCGGTTTCTCTCGGGCGGTATAGATGAGTTTTAGGTACTGGCCCTGTCGTGTGAAGGGCAGATACCGATTATATTGCTAATAATTTTAATTTATATTTTGAACATCAACCCACAAATGAAAATATTTGCAATTTAGTAACAGTATTTAAAACCGAGTTCGTTACTAGACTTGTACTGATCAATTGAATCGCATACATCGAGGCGCAAAGTCATCTAAGACACAAACCCCGAGCCATCGATAAGGGAGCTTTTTAAAATATGCCAGTCTAGTATTAAGAGAACCAATGTTAGAAAAATCCAAACAATTAAAAACTGATCATCATGCCATTATCGGAGATTTCTAACCCACAAACAAATCAACTGTCCGAAACAGAATCTAAAGACATTACCATCTGCTTTAACGACGTCAACCATCCTTCGCCGGAGCGTGCATCATGAATTCATCCAGTTAAAGAGCAAAGGCTGTCCACAGCCGGAGCGCTAGCAAATCAAATAAATATACACTGTCCACTGGGGAGTTAGGGTTTGTTTTTATTCCGTTCTGCTCGCCACCCGTTCCCACGCCTCCTCGCAAGTGCGACGCCCAGGCACGACGCAATGTTTGTTGATCCGGTTCTATTTGTTTTGCTCCGTGCGGACGGAGAGCCCAGCTGCAACGTGCACCGGGCCAAACACCGTGGCCATGTGATAAATTTTATTAGCTCGTAATGAACAGAACCGTACCGCATAATCACCATCGAACAATCGGTCCGGGAGTGAGCTGCTGCTGCTGCTGCTGCTGTTGTTGCTGATTTCAAATCCTTCTGCCACTGCCGCCGTCCCGTGTGCATTGTGCGTTCTTTTGTCTGGCTCTGACTGCCCAGAGCGGCTGTTGTACTCCGGCGTTCGAGCCCGATGCAACGCAGAAGACAGATGACAAACGGAGCCTGCACTCGGTCGATCCCGCATCTCGCCGGCCGGGCCAGGTAATGCGACGCGATCACACGCACACACGCACACAGCCGGAGTGCCGGAGTGTACATCATCCCGGTGGGGGATTGCGCATCCAATTAATCTGGGATTTCCTTCCGCCAGGCGCGCTCTCGCCGCCCGGCTGCCGGAAAACACTGATACACGCGCCCGCTTTGGCACGTCCATCTCTGGTTGGGCTGGCGTCCGAATTTCCGAACGGCGGCGTCTGATGGCGTCCGTTCCGTTGCGTAATCCCGTGCGTTCGGCGGCTGCCGATTGTGTGCAATATGCAGCCCGTCTGCCAAGCGCAGGGAGCGGTGCAGTGCATCCGTTATCAATTTCAACTATAATGATATTTGTTCGCGTTATTTTATTATAATTAATTAATTTCACAAAACCCCTGCCCGCTGTCGGCGCGCCTCATGCACGCATTCATCGGGGCGCATATTATCCACCCCGGGTGCATCGAATGCAGGTGGGTGCGGCTGAATGCAACCTGCCGCGGTCCGTGTCCTGACGGTCATTCTCTGTTGACCTTCCGCGCACTCCCATCTGAGGATGGTGGTGCCATGCCATGACAAAAAAAAAAACGCAAAACAAAAGCCAGCGCCAGCGATGGGAAATGATGGAAAACTCGGGCGGGCCGGTTGGCTGGATCATCATTTTCGTGTCGGCGTGGAAATGTCGGTGCACGCGGGTCAGGGACAGGATTATCAGGGACACAATTTTAATGAACGTCAGCCTGTACCCACGCCCGCACTGCAAACAATCGGTTGTAATTAATGATTGTTCATTAAATGGGTGGCACAGGCAGTGGATGGCTCACACCCGAGGGTCCATTGATCACCAGCATCGTGGCTGGCGAATGGTTCATTTTCCGAATTTAAACTTTACTGCGGTAATGTTGTGAAAGTTTGTCGTTTTCCATTTGATTGTCTATAGTTGTCAAAACGTACCTGGTAACCTGTTTGCACGCTGTTTAATTGTGAATTGATGAGGATTCTTCGGAAAATTACACTACACTGATGACATGATGAATCAATTGATCTATCAGAGAAAAGCAAATATTTTCTATTGGAGAATCTCTCTGGTTGCTTTTGGTAGCAGGTCTATAAATAAGTTTTGATAGTTTTTATACATGCGTCGTTCACTTATTTTTTTACAGTGAAATCTGGCAGCACTGTTAATTTGAAGTGTCATCTTCTGGGTTTGTTTGTCCCTGGCTGTCATTTTTCTGAAGTGTTAACAAAGTAGTTTCGGCAAGCTTCTAAAATGGTGACGTTCGTGCCAAATAAAGCGTTTTTGTGGGGAGTTTTCCTTCATTATATTCGCATGAGCAAAACGGCTGCAGAAAGTAATATAATATTAGTGAAAGTGGGTGGTGACCATGCTCTTTCGAAAAAAAAATGTCACGTTTTAAAAACGAGAATTTTGCTTTAGAGGCCGAATATTCATGGCTCGAAGGTCGTGCTGTGCATTTGGTGGGATCAACTAGGTGTGGTGCATTACGAGCTGCTACAACAGAATCAAACGATCACAGGAGATGTCTATGGACGACAACTGATGCGTTTGAGCCAAGAATTAAAAGAAAAACGACCGCAATGCTGAATTGCGCCGAACTGAAAAATTGGATCGAAACATGGATTGCGTCCACAGCGGATTTCTTATGAAGGAATTCACAATCTGCCCAACCGATGGCAAAAGGTTGTACAAAGTGACGGAAATTACTTTTCTGAATAAAATCGATGCCCATTCGGGCCTATGATGCTTGGAACTCCGTAAAGAAAATCGTCAAAACTTATTTATAGACCTGATATATAGAACATGAGTTAGTAGAAATTTCCTGATTTATTGTAAGATAAAAAGTAGTCACATTAGTCTATAACAATAAATTCATCTCTCATAGCTTTACTAGTTAGATGTAAACTTGGGATAAAAACAAGAAAACAGAAATATCGCATATAAGCATAAGGATGGTTTTAAAAAGGATTTCCAGTTTTATGAATATCAACCAACCGATGGAAACGAATAAACTTAACCTTGATTTAAAGCTTGAAGAAATAAGACGTTCTTTATTTCTTCTAACACTATAATATCCGTTTTCGGCACAAACATAGTCGACTTGTTGTCGATTTGAAAACCAACTGCGAGAAACCAAAATACTTTTCCCCCGTCCGCAATGCGGAATTGAACTTGGCTCGGTGACGCTACCGTCGTGCATTTATTAAAATATTTCCCCTCAAAGAGAAACCACTCAAACCCGGCACCCGACCAGTTGAAGCACCGAGAAGGGCCACAACTTCTCCGGGTACAGGAAACTTTTGGCCGTTTTCTTTCGATTCTACTTAAAAAGCCGAAGACAATTTTCCAACCAACGTAAATTTCTTGGAAATCTGCCGCTCGCCACCGCTCGATAATAACTTCCTGGGAAAACCTCACATTCACGCACGGCAGCGACCACGACCGTTGCCTCAAACGCGACAAGCGGTCTCCGGGTCCGGCAGTGAAACGTTTTCGCCAGCAGCGGAGAGACGGCTACCGGAAACGAGCGTGCTGCATGCAACAGGAACTGTGTGGGCGAAACGTATGCGATTCGTCGTTTTTTGTCCACTTGGTTGGTGGTGTGTGTGTGTGGTTCGCATGTAACTGTGGTTTGGTGGGTCAGTACGTGCTGACAGCGTACCGTGTGTTGAATGATTTAACATTCTCCAATCATCGGTGTAAGCAAAAAAGGGGAAAAGAATGCTGCTTCATGACGTTGTGTCATTTGTGATTTGTTTCGTATTTCAAACAGACGAATGAAAATTCTATTCCGGGGAAAATAGAACAATTTAGCTGGAAGGAGCTTTCCATATTCAATACGGATCAACCGAATGAAGCAAGTGTGTGTTAATCATAGCAGGCAACAATTATAGCTACCATTGGAATGGACTTAGAAGATGGATGATTTGAGCCGGTGCAATTGGTGGCGATTATGTAGACAGGAGTTTCCTTGTTTCCTTTCCTCGCAAGGTGAAACGTGAACCCAGGCTGCTGCGAAGAGTCAGAAGATCACTTCCAGTGCATTGTAGAGGACGCAATTCTACGTATTCTTTTGTTGGTTATAGGCTCATCTTGCCGGGTTACCGGGTGAATGAGCACCTAATCCCATACTGCTGCAATAATACTCTTGAATCCCTGTTTAATGGGGCAGCTGAGTCCCACAATACCCTCCGGTAGGGTGCCCAGTTGAAGGTTTTCTCCTTTCGCTTAAAGAAAAAAGAATTACACTCACAACACGTGCAGCAGATTGAACCACCCACCAATTGACAGCTTTATCGACAGTGCGATAAGGTCAAGTTTCAAATTAACTCTTAGCATTCCAACGATCCATATCTCAGATAAGTCTATACGGATGTTATGAACTATTGGCACCTGTAGCTCTACCCCGTCTAATTACTACCGCACTCACGAGCAAACTGCATGTGCAATTAGGCATGACACGACTAAGTTGGTTTATTCGGTTATGCGTAAGATTTCAGTTAAAAGTAAGCAAAACAACTTTTTAGTGAATATAATTGACTGTAAAATGAAACAGAAGAGTTTTTTTTAAGACATTATCGAAGTAGGTTGCCTTCGATTTGCATACTTTTGGGCATGTTACGTTTGCGCCATAAAGTATGCAATCCTGAAATGTGTTTTTAATTATGCGTGTCAAATATGTATCTAGCAACCAACTGGAAGCTTTAAGATGCTGCTTTCCATTTGTTTCCTACATTACAACTCATTTCAACCTGTATATGAGCGGTTGTTGGTTTCTTGATTGATACAGCAGACAACGCATGTGAAAAGAACCTGCAAACGGCATACACGCATCGATAACACTTACGGGTTGAAACCCACCCGTGGGAAGGAATTTAATTAACGTGTCAAGTGCCTGTGTAACGACTCCTTTCAACTTTATCGCACCCGGTTGGCGCTCCCCGGGGTTCCGAATGTGTTGTGCCGGAGGAAAGAAAAAAAAGAGATCGAAAATCAAATCAACAAGTACGACCGGCACGGGCGGCAGGATGTGCTCACCGCAAACGAGTTCGATGCCATTCATCGGCGGGACGATTGCGCTTAAAACAACCAACATGATGTCTGTTTCATTTTCATTAAAAACGCCTCCGCGGGAATACGCACATGAAGAAGCTCCAACCGTGTTGTTTTCCATGCCCTGTCTCTTTCTCTCTCTCTCTTTTTTCTTTCTTTCTCTATCGCCCTCTTTGATGATAAGACCCTTCCGAAAAACTCAAACCAGCAACGGATGCACATTATCGACGATGGAGCGGTTTTAATACAAAGGAAAAATGCAGAAACCTCCACGCAAACCGGAATTTAGTACCGTGCAATAATCGCCATCGTCATCGTCGTCACCGCCATTATCGTTTTTTTTTTCCTTTCTACAACGTCACCGCCATCAGCACCGTCATCGAGTTGACGTTATTGTACTGAGGAGATGTACGTGTGGTTATGTGTGTGGGAGAGTTTTAATTCGCTACGCCACAACCATCGGCATCGGGATCGACTGTTGCGGCACGATTTCGTTCGCGACAAGCGAATCCTCGTTTTCGGTTTTAGCGAAATATTTATACGCGCCCCTCAACCAGCAAATCGTTTCCGTTAATGGTTGAGGATAAAAGTAAAGCATTGCCGGCGCGGTGCCACTTCGGGCTCGGGTGCGGTTTGCAGGCGGTTTGCGTTCAGTGAATGGGTCCCAGGTGTGGAGCCAGGGGGAGCTGGCAACAAGGCAACATTATTTGCACACCTCGCTACGCACGATAACTCGTCGCCCGCGTGCCGCGGACGCCGCAGGACACCTTTAGCACCTTGTCGGTCGCGAATGAGTTTTCAAAGTGCGCTCTCCATTTGGTCGCGCTTTCACTCCGTGTGTTCTTGGTGCTGTTTTTTTAATGGAAATCTTTTGCAGATCATCTGCAGCCCGGCGCTTCGATAAGAGCCACGCGGCAGGGAAAATGTCAGATTTGAAATGTAAAAAAAGAAAGATTGCGAAAGACTGATTCACTCCGCTGTGTTCCACCCTGGCTGTTGCCCTTCTCCATGGTTGTTTTTTTATGTTGTGTTTTGAACTAACGTTTCATGGTAGTAGCTCACAAAAACGAAAACAAAGTCGGAGCAGAACAAAAAGGCAAAATATCAGCTCGAAATGAATAGTCTCCCATCAGATATCGCCGGGAAGGTACAGGTACGGGTTGGCTGGAGCATTTCCAGCGCAACCCGATCGTAACGGGTTGATAAAGACGATCCATTGGCTGTCTAGGAGCGCTGCAAAGGCGGTAGCTCTCTTATCCGTTGAGCTACCAACACGGAAAGCTTCCTAGAAGCGGTATATTTTCTCGAGCAGAGAATTTTGGTTTAGAATTTTACTTCATTTCTATAAAGTTAACAAAATCATTCTCAAGATATTGATATTATTAATTCGATTTTATTTATAATATTTATTTTCAATTTTTTAAACATGTTTTTTATATCCCTTTATTTTTTTCTGAATCTTCATCCCTAGAGTGTTAAATCGGGTTACATGTGTTTTCTTGATGTATGCTTAAAACATAATAACATTGGAATTTTTATGGCTATTTCATCTTTGAAAAATTTCGATAGAAGAATGTCAAAAAACTGCATACATTTAGGCGCATATTGTTAAACACGTGTAGCGTATTTCATTGAGAAGTATCTATGAAGCAAACATATAAAACCATCATATGGAATTAGTAAAGCGTTACTGCGACGCACAATTAGCCGACTTTCTAACCGTAAAATTATACAAATCCTCCAAAAGAAGCTTAAACAGGACTTTTAAACTGAACCGTTGATTTTAATAGAACCGTAAAACTTTCCTCTTTTTCAATAACGCTTCCCCGCTGCCTTGGCAATGAAAATGAAGAAACGTCCCTCTTAAACGTTCTCACCCACAAGGGTTAACGAGCCATTTCGGGGGTGGGTGTGGTGGTACAATAGTACAAATAAGGGTCACCCCACGCGGCAAAGGCAAAGAATGAAAACCATAAAGCAAGAAAATCACCGTGACGGAAACGACGTGCGGTAAAATACAAATAAGGAACTCAAGTGTGCTCGCTGCGTAAGCAAAAAGTGGAAAAGTGTGAGTGGGACAAAGAAAATAAAAGAAAATCGCTCACACACACACAAACATACAAGTACAATCATCCTCTTCTCAGGGGCCGAAGTGGAGCCCGCTAGAAGTTACCGTCAAACAGCTTGGGACACGCAATTTTAGGATTAATTTGTGTCAATCTACGGCCAAACAAAAACAAAACTGCGGAAAATTGCGCTACACACACACACACACACACACACACACTCCCGCGCACATATATACAGGAGGAGGAAAAAAAAGAAACGATCGAAAAGGTTGGCTGGCGTGAGACACAATCCTTCGCGAAGAAGGTCTTTATTTCGTCCTTCGCTTACTTTGATGCTTTCTTGTGTTGTCGCGTTCGCAGTCGCGAGCGCGCGTTGAGTGTTTCCCTCTCATTTCATTATTTGTTTACCAGAAGGGGGGGGGGGGGGGAAGAGTAGATGGGAGAACGCCTCATCGGTGAGTTCCTCCCGAACGCTGTCGGCAAGAAGAAAGAGGCGCGATTTGCTTCTTTTTCGGCAGGGCACAATAAAACATATTGCCTCGTTTGCGCATTGACTTCTCGCTAAGCACTTGTTGGTGAGTTTTTGCTGTTGTTTCGGGCAATGAAACAATCCTGACAACAAAGGGCTTTTGGGAACGGGAGGGATCTTTCGGGGCGTACAGAAAGAGAGAGAGAGAGAGAGAGAACTGAACTAACAAGCGAAACATTTGCGAAAGAAAGGGAGAATTATTTTTCCATTAGCCAACCCATTAATAAACCGTTTCGATTCCCTCCCGTTTCGCCGCTGCTGGCTCTGGTTCCTGGGAGGAAAAATTAGCTTGCGTCATATTTTCCGTTTTTTGTTTAAATAAAACAGGCCTATCCTTCCACCAATCCCACCATTTCATCCTGTGTGTGTGTGTGTGTGTGTGTGTGTGTGTGTGTGTGTTTATCGCACGGAGTCGAAGTCAAACCATTCCCTTATCGGCAGTACCGCCCGGCCCCAAACGAGGCACCGGAACGAGGGTCGGTCGTCGAAAAATGGTGGAAAATTGAAACATCATCAAAGCGGCTGGATCGAAAGCACACGGTTCGTATGAAAAGCACACGCTTCCCATGAATTGCTTTACGATTCATTTTTTTCACATATTTTTTTCACTCTCTCTCTCTCTCTCTCTCTCTCTCCATTCACATTCCCATCGCGGTGAAGCGGTGACTTTTCACTTTTGTTTCATCGCTGTTGCGTTTCCACCGCTTTTAATCGGCCACGGGCCATGGGTCATGGTGATTTCCTCCCGGCGCGATTGGGAACGTTATGCGTGTTTCACCTCCCCGCCCCGGTTCACCCCAATCAAACCCAACCTGGATGGAGGAGTTGGTTTTATTTTATCGGCAAAAAGGCAAAAAATGAAACAAAACCGAAAAAACATCCACCCAACCCGAGTGCGAGTCAATAATGCAAAGGCGTCCTAGTACAAACAAGCGTTCCGTTCCGCTTTCTGGTGGATGTTTAGCGTGCGAGCGCGCGCGTCCGCATGGGTTGTTTCTCATTTCATGTTTTTGGGCGCGCGCACACTGTCGGCCCGCCGCCCGTTCAAACAAATCATCCCGACCCGAGACCCGGTTGGCTATTTCTGAACGGTTGCCAATGGTGCGGGTCAATTGAGTTTGCGACAAAATTGCCGGACCAATTCGTGGGGACCGCTGGGACCGCAGGGACAGATGGCAAATCGACGGCTGCTGCGTGACCCGGAGTCCTTTGAGGGACTTTGTGGGAGAGGTCCTGGTGAAGCTAATCTCGTTACCAGCGCGGCTGTATGGGGGGCCGGGAAAAGCACGGTCTATGATTAGATAAAATTGTTCGCAAATAAACTTATTTACAAGATTTCCGCCCCGGTGGCCGGCGCGGGCGATCGCAACAAAGTGATCCTTTGAAAGGGAAATGTATCAAATCGATAGGTCAATAGGGCGTGCTTGGCGGAGGTTAAAAATTGAATGATTATTTTGTGCCGCTTGAAAGGATTGTTTTCCTTGTGGACGGAAGAATTTAAGGCCACTGTTCCTTTTTTCGCTAAACGTTTCGAAACGTTTCGGGGTATAACGGGTTTTAACTGTGGGGTGATTGTGGAAAAGGGAGAGTAGCATTTATAAATGCTAACTGGACTAGGTATATTGGTTATTTAAAAAAATAAAATGGTCGACCTTAACCTGTGCGAAAGCAGGAAGAAATAGTAATCATCTGTTTCAATGAAAACGCATTTGTTTGAGAATAATTTGTTTTACAATTACAAGTTTATCAACCGAGCAGACCCGGGATAAAGTCAAATAACAGAGAGGAAATGCCCTGAGAACAGAAATGTCAGTCAGGGCACTTAGGCTCTGACAATACGGTCTCTACGACCGCCATACCGCTGAATAAAATAAAAAATACAAGTTTATAAAAAAACAATCCTTTAGCTTCTTTACGAACCACAGCAGAAAATTTAGATTTTCATGAAATTTGAAACAAGCAAAAAGGGAGAATTAGAATACCCATGTTTTAAACCAATCATTGATAGCATTCTTTATTAACACTAACGGACAAATCTGGTGTCAATTGACACTTTTGCAACTTTGAGCTTCTATAACTCGGAA
>KB672713.1:465489-483593 GCA_000349145.1 Anopheles dirus | reverse complement strand
AGAGAGAGAGAGAGAGAGAGAGAGAGAGAGAGAGATAAAAAGGCATCTTTACAGAAGTCGAGCTCGGGCGCATTATTGTATGCCAAGAATGCATTCTGTCCCTGGCTGCTTCCAGTGCGCTTTTCCCTCACGTCCCGATCGCATGCTGATTGGATTCCCTTCAATGGTGCCTTCACTTAGCATCTCCGGTTCATTCTCAAAGCAGGAAGCACGCGCGACTTCCTGACGTCAGCGCACGCAAAGGGGAAATATGGAAAATCATAAAATGTGCACTTTTTTCACGTTCGTTTCATGAATGGCTAAGTGCATACCGGGACCGAAGCGGGAAGTGCTGGAGTATTAACAATCTTCAACCGCAACCGTCAGTTCTTCAGCGCTCATCCAGCTTCTCGACTGCAAGGAAGTGCTTCCGCAGTTCGAATGCTTAGCATACCGGGCGGCTGCATTCCCTTTCGCACGTGTAACTGTCGGTCCCAGGTCCCAGGGTCTGTGAGCGAAAAATCAATCCAACTAAAACCGTGCGGATAAGCGTTTAAGTGAGAGTAACACTGCAGCGTTTTTTTAGCATTCTTCGATAGCCAAAGCTTGGGAATGCTCAAGATAACGTACAAAAGGCACACACAACCGTCCGGTTCAGCTTTCGATTGCTATGATTGTCCGGCAATGTTCGCTTTCGTTATCTTCCTGGAACTCTAAATTTAAGCTTTTCTCCGACCCAAAAACCCAGAGCACCGAAGTGTTCACTAGCACATCCCGAAATCAGAAAGCACGGGCGGCGTGTGCGGTGTGATGACTTTCCGAGCAGACTTTGCACACAGACTGGATGATCGGTTCGATTGACGTGAAGATTCTCTTTCACCCGAACAGCCCGGAAGCCGTACCCGGAAGAAATCGAACTGTACCGGTAGCTATCACTCCATGAGGGCGGCCTGTATCGGTACGCTACGAGCGCTTGTTCACGGTCCTTCTTCTGAGTGGGCACAAACACACACAAACACACACAAACACACACCTTTCCAGGAAAAAGCTCATATGCCCACGGTGTGTACGGATCTGACACGGAGCAAAAGATGGCTTTCCGACAGCTGCAGTCTTTTCTTGGGCAGGTGTGTTCCGCAAAGCTCTCTACCTTAAAGCGCTGGCATCAAATGGCTGATAAAGTCGCTAAGCGCACCGGCAAACACTAGCACCGTCTGCTGCATTCGCAACAGCCCAGCCAGATGACACGTTTTGACCGAGAGCGGTTTTTGTTCGGCGGGGAAAACGAATCCAGAGAATCGATTTGCAGTTATTTGTTGCACAATGTGGTGCCCGATTCGAGTGGACTCTTGCTGAATGCTGCGTCTTAACAGGGCTTCTTTGCTGCAGTTGCACTGTTTCCTTATTGACTGTTCAAAACGTTAAACTCAGGCGCCCCAACCCAGATAATTAATCATGGAAATATGAATTCGTTAACTAGTTAATTATGCCAAATGAAACACTCGAACAACTGATAGTAACGTACAAACACATCCAAAACGACCAGTTAGAACGAAGGGAAGAATTTGCTGTTAGAATTAGTATTGTTTGTTACAAAACTCTCCATATTTAAAAAAGAACCCTCTTAATTTTGTAATCTCTATCAAAAGCTTCACAAGATTATGGTAAAACCCTATGTAAGATCTTGATTATCTCTACGTTACCAGTAAGTGGTCATGTGACAGGCGCATACTTATCTGACTGAAATGATTTTGATATTTAAGCACTCGCAACGCCTTTCTTACGTCAACTGCTCCACATCGTTATTGACACTCCAGACTTAAAGGCCATGGTTTATCTGCTCTTGGACTGATTTGCCTATACGTGGATATACGTGGCATATTCAGTAGTCCTGTGAAGATCTCCGTGTCTTCAGCTTCACTTTATTTAGACGCGTTAGCTTGTATGATCGTGATACAAATATTCGTGTGTAAACGTGTTATGATATTGTCGTACGTGGGGGACGTGTTGTCGCTTCGACTCCTCTTTCCGTTCTGCCATGTAGCGTTGGCCCTAGCTCTATTGCTGTGTGGTGATGGTCAAACCGGATCGGATCGCTACAATCTATTGCTGTGTGGTGATGTGCTCAACTGGATCGGATCACTACAGTCCCTAAGTAAGCACAGCTCGATATAAAGTGAAAGAATCCAAACCGAAACTTCTGTACAAAAACTCGATCCTCGAACCAAAGCTCCAATTGTATTTCTTCAAAATTCAACCTTCAAGAAGCTCCTTCTCCTGTAGAACACTCCCACTTGCAGTGGTTTATCCTCCCCACAACAAATCAAACTTAGCTCACCGAAATCACACCAGAACAAACGCTCAAAGTGGCCGGTCACGTAAAGTTTCATCGACTCGCCGAGAGTTCTGTCCCGGGGCCGGCGCACGCGGCCGGTCCCGGGCGTGTGGTGGAGAATTTATAACACTGTCCGGTGTTATTTATGAGACAAATGCAACAAACGCCACATCGGACGCTCCCAAGATCGGTCCACCTCCCACCCCACCCGCGTGAGGACATCGGCGATGTCGTTCATTGAATCGTACCTTTCGGGGTTTGATAGTGCCCGGACGGGACGAAAACGGTCGTTATCGTCTCTGGGCCGGTGTCGTGGAGAAAATCCACCTCATTTTTCCCGTACTTCAAAGTGTAAACCCCGTCCGCTTGGTGGGTGATTGCTCGGTGTTTGTTGCCAGGGGTAGCGCGGCGCCCCATAAACGTGGGCCCAGTTACCAGTGAAGCCAACCAGCTCGAATCGTATCAGCGAATGGTCACGAAATGGCTGAAACCGCTCGCTTCTGGTGCTGCTGCTGCTGCCGTTTCATGAATCATTCGAAACACCGTGCCCAGCGTGTACCGTGTGCAATACTTCTGTCTTCGGCGAGTGAAAAACGCTCGGACCCGGTGGAGACGCCTGGTGTTTCTTGCCAAACATGAAAAAACCCCTCCCTGCAAGTTTTCACTCTGCTCGCCCGCTGTCTCAACGTCGCTGGGTGGGAAAAGGGGTACAGAGTGTAAAGTGGTCGTGCTAAAAGCTTTTCATTTCATTTCACGTTCCATTTCACTTGAGCTGTCCGTGTCATGGCCGGCGCCCGCATACTTGACGCATTGTAGAACACAGGGTAGTGCCAGGGCAGTAAAGGACGGTGGAGAAAAAACGCGCTGAAAAACCTGACCTTCCCCTCGTGCTTAGACATATACACTCACATACGGAATCATGTAAGTACCGGCGTGAGCTAACGAATGTAGCAGGAAACATTCCGCTCGAGCTTGTGTTGATGCTCTGCAAGTACGAATTTTTAACACACTTGATGCTAACGAAAAGAGAGTTTTGAATGAAATTTTATCGTTTTTAATACCGGCACCGGCATACACTGCAAGAGACGCATGGTTTAAAATAAAATTAATTAGACGTATGTCTTACAGTGGGAGAGCGAGCGTGCGCGCGCGCGCAGCGTAAAGACGCCCGGACTGTCTCGGTGTAAGCGTGTAACAACGGCGATACAAGCACCGTGTGCGCTGAAGTGTGCAAACAACGTTGATGCAGGCACACAGTTGCACTGCCCGGTGCAGTTTCGCGCCCCGAACCCCGACCCGGACGCGGAAGAAAAGCGGGCAACGTTTCTCTGGAAGGAAAGCAATCAGGGGCGTGTGTGTGTGTGTGTGTTTTCCCAGTTATCCTTTCTATTTTCACAGACCAAAAGCTGCCGGTTCATGTATGTCCTGATTTGCCGGGGAGCAGGCGCTTGTGCGAGAACCCTTTGAAACTGTTGCTGGCGAGCGGCTGTTGCGCTCACAAGGCCAAACCCAGGGATCAAGGACGGGACGGCAGGGTGCGCGGAAGACCGGGCGCGAGGAGCATACCATTTTCACCACATTTTGAATTACTTGACCCGGATTCCGAACTGCAGAGAGCGTTCGCTTGTCTTCGTGGCGGCAGCGTGTTTCGGCGTTGGAGCAACATTAATTTAATGTTCACTACATTTCTGCTGCATTTCATCACGTGCTCACGTGGGGGATGCTACGAACGGGCCCTTGCTTCCCCGCCGTTCGCGTCGGCGACGGTTTCGAAGTTAATTTTTATTATTTTACACTGCACATGCCCGGCCGCTCCGTCCGCCATAATCCAGCTGCTGCTCTTAGGGTGAAAATAGAGCAAAAACAAAGAACTCCTCCTCATTTGCTCCGGCATGATTCTGCTCGTTTTGAGCGTTCTTGGTCTTGCAGCCGCGTTGCAGCTAAGTCCCTTTCCACGGGTAACGGTGGCTGCAGTGTGTTTGGTGTTGTACAAGGTGCGTTTTTTTTCTTCTCTCTGTTCGCTGCTGCCGCTATTGTTGTGTCTCGTTCGTCTCCAGTTCGCCCATTTCGGTGTGTATTAATACCGCCACCGCTCCAGCGGGTTTTGCGTGCGCTCTCCGGTTTCCTAGACGCCGTCGGTTGAATTATGAGCCCAGTTTTTCCCACGCGCTTGCCCATCCCCCCCCCCCTCCTCTACCTGGCACCGGTTCGGTGCGGACGATGCGCCCGTTGCATAATGCATTTTCCCTGCTGCCATAGATTACGCGAGTGTCATAACGCGGCTACCGCGAGCGCACACCCGCGTGTACCTTTTTCTTTAAATCATTAGCATGCCGGCAGATAGCACACGGCACGGTGGGTGGAGGGAGTGAGTGGGGGGGGGGGATGTCGCTGATGCCACCGGATAGCAAAACAGCTGACATTTAATTAATGCTTGCCAGTGCTGAAGCGATGAAGGTACGTGTTTTTGTTTATCACCTTCGCGCTGGTGCAGGAAAACGACAGGAAAACGAAAACGGCCACGAACTGCGACATCTGTTCGGGAGCGGCTGGTTTGCTTTTTCTTGTTTAAGGGCATACGAAAGGTGAAAAGTAGTACAGTTTCTATTGCACATTGTTTATGGTTTTATAGCGTTTATTTTGAAAAACTTGTACCTTTTTTTTTGTAAACGAAACGCTCATCGGCCATTTTCTAAGCAACATCCGAATGAGTTTTGTGTAGAAAGTATGTGCTGTATTGCGCCTGACTAGCTAGCGTCATTAGGACTGCGTAAATAACGAGTTGATAATGCGTTATCGAAACGCTTGTCGTAGGAATTGCATACTTTTAGGGTGACTAATCCAATTTGGTGCAGAAAATATGTACCATGCAATTCACACACGATTTTTGCCTGTCTTGATTAGGCTTCATTTGTCTACTTAATAGAAAATTTCGCTGTATTGTTTTCATACAATATAAACGTAAAGATGTGCATTTTTGGGCTTAATTTCTGATTCCGAAAAAGGATGCAATCTGCATTCTTTGTCAATGTGTTTTAAACAAGTTAATTTGCTCGTTCAATTAATGTTTCTCAATCCGTTTCTCAGTCCCAGCCAAAACTAAGCAGAGTCTCACAAAAAGAGCGTCTGTAAAGCATTCTTTAAAACAATGATAAAGTGCCTATTGCATACATTTTGGCGTTAACATTCTTTATCAGTTTCATGGCATGCAATCTGCACGACTCTTTGTTGCCACATAGCAAACGCAATTTATGTGCTAACAAAGAGTCGTGCAGATTGCATGGCTTGAAACTGATCAAGAATGTTATGAATGAATGAATGATAAAGAATGTTAGACGCTCTATTTGTGAGTTTTATAAATACTTCTCGTTGAGTGTTCGCTTAGTTCTTTGACGATAGCTGTTGGATGAGTTTTTCGTTAACCTCACGTTGGGGAAGGGTTCTGAAACTATATTTTCATTTTATTACACTTCGTTACATTTTTACCGTGGTGCGCCTTACTTTCTCGTCCGCTTCCTTTCCCTGGCTTTTCTGCGTTGCTTTACTGTCCTTTTACTGTCCTCGCTTTTTGATGACTCGATTGTTTTTCCGTTCTTCTTTTACCTCATCGTTTCTTCCCTCTCTTTGTTTCGCCCGGCTGGGCGAATTAGAGCTCTAGAGGAGTCGAACCTTCGTCGCAACAATAGCTCATCTAGTAATTTTGTAAGTTTTTGCGTTACAGCTTAAGCTTATGTTTTAGAGTGTTTCTGAAACTTCAGCAACATACGAGAATGACGGCGAAGTGCCCATTCGTACACAAGCTGATTTCTGGTATCATTACCTCTCTGTAACTTTAAAACAAGATAATGTGTCCAGTGTCCTAATATCGCTTAGGACACACTTTACTGCCTTTACTTTGCTTTACTCTTGAAGATCTTAAACGGCAGTCAAATGCTTTTACATTTCTAAAGAATCCTGTGTATTTTAACCTAAATGCAGTTTACTCCAAATGAGTCGTTTGAATATATAATAACTAAAAATGTTTTGAAAGTTTCGTGCTAGTTAAATAACCACGATTTTATGTTTTTTTTAATAACCACTAACAACACATCAAGCAGAGCGCTACAATACGGCGACGATTTGTGATGCACTTTTTGCCGTTCGAACATGTCCTGACCCACTTCCAGCTTATCGCGGGGGAAATGCGCACATCAATAGGCCGCGATTGCGGTGGCAAAATCCTCTTCATCACCGTCACCGCATGCCCGTGATCCGTGGCTTCCAACGATTCGCAACACCAAAGTGACCACGTCAAACGGCAACATTGAGGTCGAATTTCAATTAGTGTTAATTGAGGACTCTCACTTCGAAAGACAAACAGCGCGCTCAGCTCTCGAGGCTCGTGGAATCATTATCGCCATCACCATCACCGTCATCACCAGCCGTATCCACGTATCGCATACCATAGATAGCACCACCAGCACCGTTCGGGCCCTCCCGCTCTATCTCGATCTTAGATTAAACTATCATAAATTTTAAATATTTCCACCACCTTCCGGGCTCTCGGCTGCCCGAATCAATTAATAATGCCCACCGTGTTCGTGTTCGAGCAGTTAATCGAAAAGCCAACACTGCACCGGAGCTAGCGCGGAGAAGCGAGCACGAAACAATGTTGCTGCAAGAGAGCATGGAGGTGGAGGTCGGTGTGGAAGGAAAAATTAATCAAATAAATTATCGCATGCAATCTGCTAGCTGCTCGCGCCCACCATACCCACCCGGCTGCCCATTACTCTTGCCGGGAAAGTCGGCAAATCAGCGAGGGCGAGACTGTTGCGAAGAATTTTTCGTTTTTCCATCCCAGCTCATCCGCCGGCCCGGGCCGGCTCGAGAATGTTCATTCGAGCGGGCGCCCGGGCACCATCGGCATCAGCGTCAACATCGTCTTCGCTCACTCGCCCGGTGACCGGGAAAAGGCTAACGCAGGGGCATGAAGAGTAAAAATGGAACGAAAATTGCAGCGTCGTCTCGTGCCGAAGCGCAGCCGAAGGGCGTCAGACCGGGTGACTCGAGTCGTTCGAGATGAAAGGAAAATTATGTTTAGAAAGTGCACAAGCTCCGGGTTGCAAGGGTGTATGTGTGTGGGTGTGTGTGCGAAATACCATGTAGTCCTTTTGCCTTACGCTCGGTGCACTTACACACACACACACACACACATACGTACACATCTCGAGGGTATGCGACGCAATGATGGGCGGCTATTCGATAAATGCACACCAGCGAAAAGACCATCGAAGATTTTCATCATCCTCGGGCAATTTTCCCGCGCACCACCCGCCCTTTCTCCTGCTGCCCGTGGGAGAAGAAGTGTGGCAGAAAATTATGGCACATGGAGCACATGAACCAACCGGCCTGCTTGGATGGCAGAAAAAAGCACTTTCTCCCGGGCGCAGCTTGATTGAAAATTAGTTTCCGGTCAGTGAAGATTTATCGCAAATTGAGCCTCCGCCGAAAAGTGTTCTCAGCTCTCGGGAAAGGAAGATGGTATAGAGTGAAGTGTGTGTGAGAGAGAAAGAGAGAGAGAAGGAGAAAGTGAGCGGCTAAGCCACTTGCTGCACACACGATAACGAGATAAAAGCTTGTTGACCTCGTGCTCCACTTTGACAGTGCGTGTTTAATTACCGACCAGAAATTATGCTCTTGCGAAATGAATTATGACACTTTCGGTCGTTCTCAACTTCATCGTGAAACTAAAATAATGCTTTAGTTGGAGAAAAAGACCTTCTTTGCCCCAAACTAGATTTTTCTCAACCTTATTAAAATAACGTTCTTCTTTGAAAAAGGCTCGTCCTTCGAATGGGATAACGAGATGGCACCTGATTGAGTTCCTAAGAAACGGTGTCATGATGCTGGAAGCACCGACTCGAAGTTGGCACTCGAAGCTACCGAGAAGTTCACCGGAAAAGGATATAGCATCTCCGGGAAATAAGAGGAACAACAATCCCCCCCCCTTCGAATATCGCACCACATAAGCCGAAAGATGCGTCGCTCAACGTGGGTAAGGTGCATCGTACCGGGAAAAGAAATTCCCAGCTCATCTCGCCGCTCTCCCGCCCGTACGCACGCAGGGGCGTTCGAACGAATGGGGGCGGGATTTGCATAATTTGTTCGTGTTTCGGAAACACTTATCCGAGTGCCCCGGCACTGGTCGAGTGGCTGGAAAGGGGAGTACGAAATCGGACTACTGCCGTGGTGTCGCACTAGTTTGTTGGAAAGGGTTTCGAGGTTGCTCAATTTGTCGCTGATAGGAGTTTCTTTTGGAGAATATAACATTTATTTTACGATGAAACTTGGAGTTATAGCATTGCAGGTGAGTTTATTGTCATGCTAATATTGCCATGGCTGTAGTAGAGTAAAGGCACGATCGTTTTCAATGTCAATTTTAACACTTACGGTCAAATGGATCGAACACTCTTTTCGAGCAAATCGAGGTGTCCTTTGACATCTAGAAGGCTATTTTTTGCATTTGTTGACCAATTGGGCTGAAAGTTTTTTATAGCCCGTTAAGTTTATGACTTTTCCTTTTTCCGTTTTCTCTCCCAGCTCCCTCAAGTAAAAATCCGCTGACGTCGAATGTTTAAAAACCTTTGAAACTATACGCAAAAAAATGGAAAAAATACAAATTCCATGTATCGGGATATAGGGACAATGGTCCAGGACCTACCTTTTATCCAGGACCTATTGTGGAACTGGAGTCATTTTGTATATTTACTTGCGTTGTCTTTTCAGGAGAAAAGCCTGTGCTGTTCAAGGCCCATATACTATGGAAAATCTTCCGATATTTTCTTCTTCTATATAAATATTTAAAAAAAAATGCATCAATTATGTCTTGAGAAACCACAATGCACAATAAAAAATAAATTTGAACATCGAATGCAACTAATTATAAGCACAAAACATGTACTTTATTATTTTCTTCATCTCCTTCTCGTTCTTTTTAAATTATAAAAAGACGCCAGACGCACATTTTTCATTTTAAAATACCTTATATTTTTTGTAGGTCCTGGATCATTACCCCTTAACCCCTCTCTTACATGGAACTTGGGCTCCGAAAATGTTTACGTATAATTTTAAAGGTTTTTAATTTTTAAGGTTGAACGTTGATGTTGACTGGTTGACGTCGTCAGATATTTACTTGAGGGAGCCGGGAGAAGAAACGGAAAGTGAAACTAAATAGTTAGCGCACAATTGGTGAAAATTTCAGCCCCACCAATCTACAAATGGCATTTTAGGTGTCAATGAACGCCTCGATGTGTACGAAAGGAGTAACATGTTGAGTTTCAGAAATTTACGGTTTAAAGTCCATTCCTGATAGTAAGTACAACTATGAGCTAAATTGTAAAGGTATCGTAGTTTTCCCTTCCTCAATATACTGCACATTATACGTACTTTTCCAGTGTTACGTTACATGTTCTCACTCTGATGTGGCATATGGTGCGAATAATATGAGCAAAGTTCAATACTTCTGATCATATGATCGAGGTAATTTAAACCCTTATTTACCTTATATCAATCATTGAACGTTTCATAGTGAGCATTATAAATTTTAAAATGCAAATAACTTTTTCCCACGTTCATTTCCCCAAAGCACTTAACATTTCCCACGGTGCACCCATGAGTACCTTCGATAGAATGCAATCTGAATATTGAAGCGTTTTTTTTATTATAATAATCGCTCCAGTGCTTGCCCGGCTGCCAAAAACCGATGCTTCCACACTCACCCACTCACCCACTGCGTGGTGAGCCCGTTTGTCTGCTGATAAAACATGGCAAGAATATTTATGTCCCGCACAGTCAGCGCTGACCAAGCAACATCCCTCGGCACAGCGATAAGCGTTCCCGCAAGCCACCCAAGGGCTTTACATGAAAGGTTCCGAAACTCCACACTCGGGAAGTGAACCGATGTGCACACACACACACACACACACACGCACACACACCAGCACACGCTCACGAAACCGCACCTTTCGAAACACCGGCCGACCGAACTACACATGCTGGAAAACTTGTGGAAATGGACCGAACACGAAACATATTCTATCGGTTACACACACACACACATACACACACACACACACACTCATACACCCAAATGCATGCAAACACCGGTTTGGCCAACATGGTTAAAGTTTCACAAAAGTTCCGGCCAAGTTGGAGGTTTTGCCTTTCGTCCCGGTTCCGCGCTGTACATGTTGTATTTTTTTGTTTGCTTTCCGCTGTCTCTCTGTCTCTCTCTCGTTCTACTCTCTCTCTCTCTCTCTCTCTTTTTGTTTGGTTGCCAAACTCGGTGTCAATGTTCCGCTTGGAATGGAGGCAGTTTTCAGGTTCAGTAATGATCAAAGGTGGTTTTAGCGGTTGCTTGCGTGTTCCTGTGGGGGGTGAGGTCACCCTCCAGGGAGTCGCTGGCGCTCGCACTCTCTCTCTCTCTCTCTCTTTCCTCGTCCCACGCGGTAACGTATGATGTCTCGTTATTTTCAATGGAAAAACTTTTCCCAGCAGCCCGGCAGCTCGCGTACCGTATTTTAGTGAATTCGGTATCCTTTTTTTCTTTACCCGGCTGCCGACCCTCCCACCCAGCCCCCACCCCTCCTGTGGAATGTGGCGAGGAGGTTGCGGTTGGCAAGCGATACATCGGCGTGAATGGGGTGAATGGGTTTTGCCCATCCCTGCCCTCCTGCAGGCTAGCCGTGCGTGGAAGCCGAGGTGATGAAAAACTTTCACCGTTCGGTTGATATGTGTGTTAACTGATGAGCGTGCGCCACTGATATGACCTCTTTTCTGGAAACCCGATCCGCCCGACCGGACGTGCATGCGTTTCGTTGATGCTGGGGCTTTTCATTCCCGTTCCATCCGCTCCGAGCCGGATTTGGAAATTAAATAACGCCAAACGCTGTGACCGGTGGGTGGGAGTTTAGTTTTTCCTTGTTTGTTTATTTGCTCGTTTTTTTTCTTCTTCACGGTGTGTACGACGATGGAAGCAAAGTTTTGATTGAGTTACCGGGCAGGATGCGTGCGCGGCTGTCATTAGGCTTAAGATGAAAAGTTTCCGTCTAGACGACCCGAAGTGGTGAAGCGAGCCAACGGTTGACGCAGAGCAAACATAAATTAAACGGTACGAACTATGCACCATTTGATCCGGAAGGGACGTTTTCCCCTCTCTTTCTCTGTAGTAAATTTCAACTGCTCGCAAACGATTAACGAGCAGGGTTTGTTTGTGTTTTATGTGTGAAATATGGGTAACGATGAGATACGCTCCACAATTAACAAAAGGTTAAACATGTTGACTTGCAGATAGAGAAGTTATGTGAAGTGAATTTACAGGCTTTCCAACCTGAATTTGATCGTTGGTTTTATTTTTTACAATAAACACTATCATGCCAAAAACTGTTACATATAATATATTACTTGACAAAGTACTTCCTTTTAGTCACAAGTTTTTGTATCTGAGTCATCAATATTTGTTTCTAAGTCTATGTGTTTCTAAGTGTTTTTAAGAAATTGTCTTTATATGCTTTATTTCTATTTAAATTCTATCTTTACATAGTCCAATAGAATGGTGTTTGAAAGAGGAATAAAGTTATACCAGTGGAAAAAAGGCTAGTATTATTTATATTACTGGTGAAATATAATAGGTTCCATCGAATGAATTGAAATTATTTTGACGAAATTGGTAAGGTACTTTCACACTTTTCTGGTTTTTGAAGTTGCTGCTCAGTTTAGGATATATTTTAAAAGTCAATGCAAAGTTCATTGTCCAATGGTGCCTTCTTGGTTGAAAAACATGGCATCAAAATGTATTCCGAAAACGTATTCAGACATAATGAGTTTAGAAGTTTCAGATGATACTATTCACACATGCAAACACATGAACATGCACTTTTCTGTTTCATAACTCACAGTCCGTCTACTCATCGATGACCTTCGCACTTTTTTTTTCAACCAACAGTAACATTCCAAATTGAATTATCTTTCATTTATCTTGAGATAGTAATTCATCCACAACAGGCAAAAATTATTGCCCTATAGGCAAATAATGACAAGCATTATTTCTTGGTATAAGATAAAACAATAATGGCACACATACAATGATTGGTGTCTTAGATTCACATTTAGTGACAAGAGTGATGATTTTTTGACGTTTGTTTATGCCATCCTCATCGCTAGTTTATTGTACTATGACGCAATCCCACTTATACAACAAGGATAGAGCACTTCAACCTGTTTTAAGAATTTAGCTACCTAGTTTAGATTTAATACCTAATAGCCGTTTTTTGCGTATTGGTTTTTATTCGGGTTTTTCTACATGAAATATGTTTGAAGAACTCAACAACATCTTATTTGGTCAATATCCTTCAAGAGCATGGTTTAAAATTTATTTATTTTTATATGAATTATACTCTGAATGATAAGTCCGTACTATACAATAAAAATTGCGATTCGAATTTGTTGAATATAACATCTAATCCACTTGAAAACCTTACCTGCCACGATGGATCTTATGCCGAGATGTATCGGATTGTTTGCCGAGGTTCGTCAGGTTCAATAAACTATTCGCAATGTTTTACCATAGAACTGACCAATAGCACTTACAGAAGGCAGAATCAGAACACTTTAACCGAATTATCACGAACATTCACTTGCCAAACTGACTCAAGTAAACAGTGAACCCCAAACTACGTTATTACTTTCGTACGAAACAATTTTTACACTCTCGACAATTACGGTCGATTCACCGGAAATCGAAAAGTTAAAATTACACTGAAAACCTCGTTTTTACCGGAACGTGCGACAGATCGAAGCGTAACATCGTGATGCGTCGTTCGATCCGCTAGTACACGCGCGCCCTACACAAACAAATAGCGCCCGGTGCGGGTGCGAGCCCGTGTGAAGACCGACCGACCGCAAATCGTCACGGAACGAGACACGCGAAATTTCCACTCAAAGGACCAATTTCCACTGAGAGCAGCGTCCGGCACGCGGACCGATGGGACCGACGAAGGCGCTTTTCCCGGCAGACGCGGTTCGTGTTCGAGCCGACCGGTCACGTTCGTATCGGCCGGTTCCGGCTTCGCTTCGGCGGGTGATGCACGCTACAACAAAACGGGTCCTGCGACACGTTGTTGGCCGCGCGTTACGGTGCGTTATGTTGCGAGCACGTGAAAATTCCCCTCATCGGTGCGATGCTACATCGAGCCACTCACTCTCTTGGGTGCTTGCTAGGCGGGAGAGATTTCCCACCATTGTCTCTTTCTCTCTCTCTCTTCTCTGTCTTTCTTCCGCTCTCATCGAACTCTCCTGCAGCAGGGAAGCTCTTTCGCGAAACTTCGTGAAAATGAGCGCACCGCTCCCGGTGGGAAAATGGAGCACGGCGCGCGCGAACGCCGCTGCGGACACGGATTCAACAAGTTGGAGCATCTTCGAGCCTCGGCGTTTGTGCTCCCGATTATCGGAAAAAGATATGTCTTGTGGACTTTATTAGCTACACTTTGCGAAGCGTGACGGCAAACCGAAGCGCACGGATCGAACGCGAGAAATGATGTATGGGATCGTCCCGCTTTGCATCGGGAAGCCTCCGAGCCTCCGAGTAGGAAGGCCCTCATTTTGTTTGCGTGCGCTCGCTGTAACCAAAGGAACCTGCCTTGGAACGAGGGGGGGTATGTTTACGTACGGTGTCACACGGTTCACACGTCTCCCCGGCATTGATGCATTGGGGCTTCGGCAAACAATTTTCTGAACGGGAACAACAAGAAAGGCCTTGGCCCGCTGGTCTTCCTGGAAGTGCTGCAAACGATAGAATCATTATTTTATTTCCACCTGCGTGAACACACTCACACAAAGAGAGAGAGAGAGAGAGAGAAAGAGAGAGAGAGAGAGAGAGACGGAACGGGATCAAAGTTCCTTTCACGCGTGCCGTTCCACGCCACGGGTTGGTGAACCGGTTGAGCGGTTTGCTCCGATAGCTAATTGCGAAAAGGAACCAAAAAAAAGCCTGAAACGTTGGCTTAATGACTCCATCCAAGTGGCGGACGGGGAGGGGGAGTGGGAGGGAGGGCAGCGAAGCGACCACCATCGCTGGATTTCGGCCCATCCGGTCCAATTTCCTGTATCAACACAATATCGGATCAATAATTGACCATAAAATGAATTAATTTCACGACACCAAGACAAAGCCCGTCCCGGTCCGTCCCGTGCGAACGTTGCAGGCACTAATTTCATTTCGCCCAGCGCACCCTCCCAACGTCGTGTGACAATGTTTACCTTTTCATTATCCTCCGCCCGAAAGCCGTCGAAAGCCGTGGGGGCCGAATTGGGGTGCCGGCGTGGATGGCAAAGCTGTCTGCGAACGGCGAATGCCCCATAATGATGCGTGTTATTGCGACGAGTCATCAAATTAATTTTATTGATCGCATACACCATTTCACCTGGCTGTTTCTTTCTTCGGTTTTGTTGTTACTTTTTTTATCTTCTTCATTTGTTTGCGAAAACCCCGAGAAAGGCTGACGCTGTGAGAAGGTCCGACTGTGCGTTTGTGTGTGAGTATGTGTGGCAAATTCGGTCTGAAAATAGCTCCATCGCGTCGAGTTGCGTTGGAATTGGTTTTCGGTCGAAACAGGATCTTGATGCTTTCTTTTCCGCCGAAAGCAGCAGCGACGGCGACCGTCCCGGACGGGTGAGATGAAATGCGAACGTCGGCCTGGTTGGCCGAACATCCATCAGTGTCAATCATTGCGCCCGGGTTTTCCCGCAAACCTAGCGGCCGCGTTTCGTGAGCCGCTCGGCCTCTTATCTTGCCCATCTTACCCATCCGGCCGAGACCAACCGGTGGTTGTGCTGCCCCTGATTGGGCGGAAAAGAAGCGACCACGGGGACCGCCGGGACCGACCACGAGACTGATTAATCGTAATGGCTTTTCCATTGTGCCAGTGTATGAGCTATCGGCTGTGCGCCGTGTGCGCTGATGAAAATCGCAACATCAATAGGACACCAGCGGCCGGTGCCGGTGGGAATCGTAGTCGTGAATGGCTGGCGCTCCTTTGACGCGAGCTGATCCGGCACTGTTCTGCGTAGTGTTGTTTACCGCTGGTTGGTGTGTTTTCCGTCGCGCAAGAGCGTTCCTGCTTTGGTCCCGAAAATAACTCCACGATCGGTTGCGTTACGTGAATTACTAATTAATCGCATAAGCTACTGCTGATGGGAAGGCTGTATAAAAGGCTGAAGCAAAAAAGCTTATATGGGATTAAAAGACGATCAGAACTTCTGTGTGCTATGTTTGTGATAGAAAAACTAGCGTAGAGAATAATACTTCTCAAATATATCGATAAAACTAAAAAAATAAGAAGAAAATGAAAAAATATGAATAATTTAATTTAGGGCTAAGCCATGTATAGCATAGTATTTGGTGGTCAGATTACGAATGAATCATGAGGTATATTTATTGAAAAAATAATGTATATGACGAGACAGTGACAGTCGAAATATAAAGTAATGCCAATTCTATCATTTTGTTCGAAGAATTCTGACTTTTCCGACACTTTTGCGAAACGACTTTTATAAATACCTATTTTTACTTGACTCAGCTCAGTGAGTAACAGGTAGAGTCAAAAAAGTCGCAAAAGGATTATAAAACTAAAACAATCAGCATATAACTGAAATGAAAATTTCAGCCCAGTCAGTCGTGAAATGGCCAAAATATAGTTCTATAGCTGTAATTTGACTCCAAATTTGAACATTAGAAACATTTGGTCCGTTTGCCCATTAGTGTTAACTAATGTAAGTAAATAATCTCATTTTCAATATAATTTGGTCTGTTACTTGCGCTAGGCTGTTATGTTGTGGTTTGACATCTTTGTAATACAGCGCCCTCTGGCAGGCAGTAGCGGAAACTTTCAACTCTCCCACAGCAGTGCTAGCACCATGCAACATGAGTAATGTCCTGCATGTTGTGCAGCATATCCTTGCAATAAGCTTTTGTAAAAAATGCTGCAATTCTTCTTATGTTTGTATAAAGATTTTAGGAGGACTATTTTTTACAATATTCTTGAAAATATCTGGATCGCGTTTTTGATGAACGAATTGAAAGACCCAAATATTAACGTCGTATCTTGACTAATTCCATGTGCATTCCAGAAAACACCATTTGCCCCATTCGGGTGTTGTATTCGCATACACAAACAACACGAACGGCACGTCTCACAAGGATTTCTCCTGCGGCATAACGCACTGTGGCACTTGTTGATTCGTCACAGATACGTCGTTGGCCCGCGCCAGAACGTAACGCTAGCTGCTGTTTGCGCCAAACGCATCGCGAAACGCCACATTCCCCATCTCGAGCGACGTCACGGCCGCGACCGTGAGTTCTCTGAAACACGAGCTCACAAAACACATCTCCTGCGTGTGCTGCTCACCAGGGCCACCCTGGATCCCACGAGAAGATGAAGCTCCTCGGGAGGAGATGCCGTCCAGCCATGGCAGCCCGATACAGCTTCCCCAGCCATCTCGCGAGCGCACCGCCGCACGAAAGGTCAAAAGAGAACGCTTCCGGCAGTGGCTGCCTTCGGCGAGGGGCAAACCCACCGCTTCGCAGAATCCCACCGTGGAAATTCGCAAACCTCAAAAGTTGCGAGAGCAACGCACCGGGAAGGGCACGTTCGGCAGATGTTGCGCTCGGGAAATGTGCGCTCGCACGCGCGTTCGTTCGCGCTGGCCGCAGCGGTTCGTCCGTCCGTTTCAGTATGGTACAGACCGAAAGTCGGCGAGGACGTCCCAGTGTGCGGTGTCCGTGTGTCCTTGTGTGTCCCCGCTGGTGATGCTGTGACCGTGGTGTAGGCGATTTTTGCTGCGACCCAACGCAATCGGTCGTCTGAAAGGGTGCGTTCTGAGTGTGGGTCGGTGCGGTTGATCTGCGCCTCGATTGCAGCGTATTAGCGTGATGCTATCGTACGCGGTCTAGAGTGGATCTAGAGTGGAATGTGTTGTAGACCTCCGCGTGCGAGAGAAAGGTGTGTCACATTAGCACCCCGGAGGTGCAAAATGGGAAGATAAATAACAGGGAGAGAGAGAGAGAGAGAGAGAGAGAGAGAAGAGGAAAAAACAGCCTCCGCGTCAGCCTCCTTGTGACCACGTGGGTTCGGCCCTCGATACGACGACATTATCAATTTGGCTAAGCAGTCGGGGTGGCGGGTTGGTGTGCCCCATTATATGGTGTCCGGTTGCGGAGTCTTGGAGCGCGCACACATATAGGCCCTAGTGGAAGTGAAGCACGGTGATGAGAGCAATGATTGCCCCGATGGTGCCACCGATGGCGCCACTGACGATGCTGACGATGCAGTTTTGTGCATAATTTAAGTGAGTCCTCCGTCGGCCGTCGTAAGTGTAAGTGTAAGTGCAGCTCATCCTCCACCACGACGTGGTACGTGAGCGGTGCGAAGGTCGGAATTTATGGTCGATTCGTGCCTCGGCTCGTTGCTGATGGATTAGTTTCATTGTGTGGTGCTTTTCCGCTCCGGTAAGGATCTCTGCCGCCGTTGAACTTCAGCCTCATCCGAGGGCCGATCACGAGGGCTGTGGTGAACGTAAAGCAACGAAGCAAGAAGAAAAAAGGGAGTCGAAAAACAAGCCGAGAAGCGTTCCAGTGGTTTGACATCGATTTTCCGGCAGGTTCTTTGTGAAGTGGCGGGTTTTGGAGAGGCACATCAAACATTCATCGCACCCTCGGCAGCGCAAGCCCGTTTGTTTGTTTGTTTTACTCTCGATC
>KB672713.1:453360-465049 GCA_000349145.1 Anopheles dirus | reverse complement strand
TGCGTTCGAATGTCGAGCTTCACAGTGAGCGAATGTAGGCAATTTTATGTCAATGACTGTCACCTTTCCCAACACTGGTTGTTGTAATTTAATTCCTCACTCCGTCGGAGCAGCCGCCCCAAGATCGGGGGCAATTTCGCTCCCCGAGCCGGTCACGTACTTGCTGTGATTGTTTAATGCGCCCCTCCCGGCAGCCTCACCTCCAGCTGCATTATGCATAGAGCCACTCCTTGCTCGAGTGCTGCCCGGGGAGCCTGGTTGCTGATGAGATAAGTTTGTGCCAGCGTTTTGTTTCGACATCACGGGGAAGGGGGTTAAATGAGAGACCCTCGGGGAGATGACCTTAGATGGCCGGAGTGCTTTCGAGCCCGGAGCCTTTTTGCGCGTGGCAAGTGAAACGCTTGCTCGATTATTCATTCGCTCCCTCAGCCGGCTGGGCGGTTTGTTCGGTAGCTATTTAAATTAAGGAAGATTGCGTCGAGAGTGACGGTGCTGCTGGGCACGGTCGGTTTTCATGATAGCTTTCATGCGACCAGAGCGCCCTCGTTGCACGGCATGACAAATTATATTGGCATTGGCAAACAAAAGGAGAGTAGATAGTTACATTTTCATTTGATCGTTCCATCAGATAGGATGATCAGGCCAAGCTGTCTGCGGGACCGGATTAGAGTGAGTCAATCCATATCAACTACCTTTCGGAGAGAGAATGGAACCCAAAAGAGAAAAAAATACGTTAACGATCGATCCCATCTCAATCGTCCATCGATGGGTGCCAATCAAAAATGGCGAAACTTAATAGAATCTTTATCTTCATCGTCGGCACCGGTCGGCAAACCTTTCTCCACCACCACGATGCGTGGCAGCTGGCGGGCATCTTGTCGGACAGATCCCTTGCTCGGTGATTTATGTGTGAAAATTTCGGATGGCTTCTCGGTGCCGAGATGGGGTTTACTATCAAGATGGGGTTTGGGAAAAAAATCAACAAGAAATCTTAAAGCTGGTACGCTGATCGAGTAACAGTCGGGGCAAGATACGAAGTGGGAGATGTGTGGAAAGTGATATTCTAAACAAAGTTGGAGATTATTTTGAACAACTTGAAGGACCTTGACTTGATGATTTTGAAAATAGCTTCAAAAAAAAGCTTAGCACAGTGCGTACGAAAGGTTATTTTATCGAGCTGCTTCTACAATCATACATTAGAATAATTTATACGATACATACAAGAGAAGTTAATCAGGATCAATATTTCAATATTTTATAGTCTATCTTGACGAATTAACCTCTGTGGATCATGCAGTATTTAGCCTTATAGCATATAACAAATAACGTTTCAAAGTTTTCCAACTCTAAATCTTCTTTTTAATGGTTTTTGCACAACGCGTCTGCTCTAACGCTCCACGATGAAAAGGAGCGTCCTGTCATTATTGCTCCTTCTTGTTGAACTGCCTCTTGACGGTTCCAGCTACAGCGCAATATAGATTTTTTTTACAAAACACATTTATTATCTCATTCAACCTAGTTGGATTTCCTTTAAACATGCTAAATAATACGTAATGTTCATTATAAATCATTTTTTCCTATGAATTGCATACATTTTGGCGCATCACTGAATAATCCGCCCAAAACTATGCAATCCGCTTCGAAAAAGTTATAGCACCGCTAGTTATCAATTCCTCTGCTTAGTTTCAATGAAGCCGGAATATTTGGATTGCTTTCACTAAAATAATAGTTTTTTGTCTATTGTTTATTGGTTAAACTATTGTAAGTATATAGTTTTAATATTTATGTATCATCAAAAATATATTAATAAATAAGTTAGTTTACTTAAATTTAAATTTGTGGAAGGTTTTTCTTTCGCATTGTCATAGTAATGCGCTTTCCGCTGGTATTCCGGTTTCATTATTTTCAAACCATTTCATTGTCATTAGTATGAAACATTACTAGTGTTAGAGCTAGCCTTCTTTTTTATAAAACGATTTAAACTGTTTCTACACCCAGAATCATTGTTTACTTAAACACAGCACATAAAATATCACACGCAAACGAATATTACATTAAAGTATGCTACAAAGCTCCATCTTTACAACTTCACCGTAGGTGCGTCGGACTTATAGCATCCACAACTAGCAAACCATATGTTTCCATCTCTCTCTTTTCATATCTCTCTCTCTCTCTCTCTCTCTCTCTCACGAGTTACGTAGGGAAGCAAATAGTAGAAATCATGAGTTTATTTTGCCGCACAATTTATCCACTCGTTATACCTTTATCGTACCGTCCGCATCGAGGACACACTTTAAAAACAGAAATGTTTACCCACCGACTCCGGGCCTGGCATCCACCTGGTGCACTTACCCGGAAGCAAACAGCAACCAACCCCGGGGGCCCCTTTGCGCCTCCGCTCCGCCAGCTACTCCCTCCGGGGACGGGCTAAGCACTGGCTGGGGATTTCCCGCTCCTGGCTCGCCGCTCATCACGCTCGCACGGCACGATCCGGGGGCCGTGAAGAGGCCGCCCGGGCCAATCGCGAAGCACCGTGTCGAAATTCTCTTCACGTTCCAACATTTTTATCCCGGTCGCTCGAATCGTTTTATTCCTCTGTGCTGCGCGTTCGACTCTTCCGCCAACGGCGGCGGCGGCGGTGTGTCTCATCTTTTATCTTTATTATCGGCATCCGGGCGGCAGGACCGGGGCCGGAATTTGTCCACTCGCAAAAACCGCCCGAACCTCCGCGTCGAACCGGTATGCGAGACGAATGAACCTCTCCCCCGGAATAGCTCGCGGTGTGACCTCTCCGCATTCCGGCGCAACGCGACACGGCAACCGATTTGCTGCGAAATCCTGATACGGTATTGGATTTCGGGCAACTGATTAGGAACAAATCTGAGACCGGGGGCGAGAAGTGGAACGTTTCTTCGAGCGGGCAAACACAGCCCAACCGACTGGCGGCTGGGTTCGGATGATGTCGACTTTAATGGCTTATGATTCTGGTGATTTATTTCGTGCAGCCAAGGTGACGGAACAGTCCGTTTTTCCGTTGTTTACGCTTTGAAGTGTGTCGTATTTTGTGTGTGTGTGTCTGGGTGGTGCTGTTGTGTTGTCGTTTGATCCGGTTGAAGATGGTTAACCCTAGTCAGACCCGACAAGCCCACACGCCCAGCAGTTTGGGACGGACTTTTTGTGTCCCGTTTCGGTTTTTTTTATTATGCGCGCGTTATGCCGCATGATGAGCGGAGCGGTCCCTTAATCGCCTTTGAACCAACCCGTGCCCCGTTCCACCTCCCACGGGTGGGAGGGCGATCCCGATCCCGCCGCTGATGGATAGATTTAATCCGAAACGGGTGGTTTTTTCAGCCAGCCGCACGTCGCGGCGCTCCTGCCACCGGGGGCTGGTTAGGGAAAAGGGTTTTTTCTCCATTAAACTTTTTATGTCCCACCCGGTAGACGGCCCATCCCAGACGCCACCGACCGACTTCACCGGCCACCCGGGGACACACACTTTCCGGCTCTTTACGCTGATGGGCCCTGAAATAAAAATCAAATTACTACCGTTTCGGTCTCACTCGCTCTCTCTCTCTCTCTCTTTCTCTTGCTCGCTCTTCTCCGAACGGCAAACCCGGCTGTTTTTCCGGAGAGCTCTTAAGCTTTGAAAGCGCGCCGGCTAAAGTCCGGAAGGAGTCCTCTCGCCCCCTCCGAAAACGGGTATCGTACCCTCGAACGGTGGAGAGGTTGGTTTTCGGTCGTAGAAGTAGAGAATTATGATCGTCCTTGGCGTGTCAGTCGTGCCGTCCCGTCCCGTGCCCCTGCCTAATCGAAACTGGCTCCACGCGAACGCTACCTCGGGCCCGCCGATGGGGACAGTTTGTTTTGCGTCCACCAAGTTGTTGTTTTTTGTTTGGTTTTTGTTATTTTCGGTGGCTCGCCTCTTGTTGGACCTTTCTGTCTTTCTTCCTTCCTCCGCCATCTTGTGCCTGCCATTACAACAAAGCGGTCGGTGTTGTTTTTCGATTTAAGTAAAGTGCTGTCCTCGGTGCGGTGGGTGGGCCCGTCGGCCGGGTGTGTCTCGACCGCCGAGTGAATATATATTTTAATACTTTAACTTTAACACGTCGTTAGGCGGTGGGGCGGACGGGCGGACGGGTGGTCCTGGTTCGTTGGGTGGTTGTTTGGTGCGAATGGTAGCGATTGCGACGCGATTGGTTGCCTTGAAGCGCTTTTGATGGAGTTCATAATCAAGCGGTCAATTTACTGCTGCTGTTACTGTATAATTATTGTTATTGCAGTGATAATAGTAAACAAACATGGCTGTAAAGTTCACCAGTTTTGTGTGGTGGAGAGAGAGGGGAAAAATATGCTCTCGAGATTTGCTTATAAGACAATTCCAAACTGACTAAAATCGGTAGCACAAACATTGTTGAAACTAAACTAACTCGAGTTCTACTCTATTGATTTCGTTCTGATTAAGAAAGTTAATATTCGTTAATTGTCAAATGACAATTTGTGTATCTGTTGATCGCCCTAGTTCGAGAGATTTGTATCTACTTTGTTCTTTTTTAATTAGGAAATTAAAATAAACATGAAACATTATAAATTAATGAGTCGGTTGTTGAAGTGCTATTTATAAGTCCTTTATCAAGAGTGTAAAGTTTTGCTAACAACTACCTCAAAATCTTAGAATGAAAACTACAAACCCAATTAACGATAAGAAATATCCGCTTTGAGACGAATACAAACAAATAATTTGACTAGTCCAGTGGTACTTATATTTTTGTATAATTTTGAAAGAAGAATTTTTGAACCCTGGTGGTCAAAATTCATCACTGCGACCTTTATTTAGCAGAAAAGATATGAAGTTATACTTATTTAACCAACTTTTTTTTCAATTATCCATCAATAGTTTGAAACATTTTTTTACAATTTTGATAGTCAAAACGATGATGATAGCAACAAAACAGAATGACATAAAATCGGATGATGTGCTTTATAATTTAAACGTGTTGTTTGTAAAGGCTCTACGTTTTTTTTATATTGCCACTATGCTAGAGCAAAGCGCTTAAATGTGGTTGTAGAACTGCTTACAGGTCATCATATGGTTCTTTATACTATAGCGTTGTCGGAGAGCTTTATGCTTGGTATCCAGAGAGCCGTCGAAGTTTAGAAGTAATAAATGTGTTTTTCCTAAAATTGATTCCAAGCCTCAAGGACGTGTTTTCACAAGTGTGAGCTATCATAGAGGGGAATTTGTTTCTACCGCTATATATTTTATTCTTATAGTTTTTGCAACAGCTATCCCAATTGAATCTTATAGCAATAAAGACAATAAAGACAGTCAATGCTCCTTATTAGCTTAGATGCTTAATTTATTTTGAACAACAGCCTGGCAAATGAAAGTTTTCTTTCAAATGCTGTTAAGCTACTACTAAACTTTTCCAGAGTTTTAATATTTTGAATGAACATAAGAAACGTATAGATTTATTCTTCGCATTCTTGCACCATTTAGTTTTTAAAATTGTTTCGTTCCATAAGTACTCTTTTTCATGATTTTCATTAAACGTATCAAGTTTCCAATGAAGTCGCTCAGCCGAAACTTAAGTTTTGTTGATTTTAAAGCCCCATTTTAAGAGTGTATAATGCATTCATGTAATCTCGAACTTTTCTTGAAGCGTAAATCTTCCACGATACTTTACAAAGAAACGCCTGCCATTGAATAGGAAACCTGCACACTAACGCAACAGCACCGGGAACGAGGGCACTGTTGATCATTTCCCAACCCCAAATCGGAAGCGTTTTCAAACGAGAAGGTGAACTTTCGCGTCGCAACACAAACGCCCGCACCGGCATTCACCCGAATGCCAGCCCGAATCGATGAGTTGCTTTTAGCATTCAGCCGGCGGACCCGGTCGGGCTGCAGGTCGTGTTGCATGCAACACCCCCGGTCAGCCCAGATTCCCCGGTCGGACGACCATCCGTGAATAATTAATGAACGATTTAATGTATCGAACACGGAAGCGATAATAAATTGAACATCATAAATCTCAGCCTTTCGCCAGCCTCCCGCTCGCCCATCGCCATCGGGCACCGTGTTTTGCCACCGACAATCGGAAGCCCCGGGAGTGGCGCAAGCGTCCCGGCATACCTTTCCACGAAAGTGCCGTGCCGTGAAAGTACGCAACTCATGCTAAAAACTCAACTTTTTCCCACACGCGCCGGTGGGACGGGAAAAACCTCCCCACCCGCAACCCTCCGGGTCCGGCTGGCCGGTGCTGAGCGATCCATTATCTTCTCGCGTCCCGAAGCTAGCATCCGCTCCGTGGGCGGGCGCAGCAGCTGACTTTCGCGCGAAGCGGGGCCCGGATGGGCGCCGAACGTCGAAAAGCGATGCCCTTTCATCTTGCCGCCGACGAAAATTAATACCTTTTCACACGTTTACGCGTTCGATTTATGATGACGCAGCTCCGCAGGTGATAAGGCGGTTGCAGTGGTTGTAATGGAGGGAAAGAGAAAGGATGGAAGATTCTTGGGTTCGGCTAATTTTTCGCTCTCGGGGTGCTTAGCAGGGTTGAGTGAAATCTGTTTTCCTTCCACCACCACCACCACCAACCAAAACCACCCCCAACCACAAGCAGCGCACTGAGCGGTCGCGGGAAAGGTCGTGTTATTTTGGGAGCCGTTCCGCGAACGCCGGTCGAACACAAATTTCCGCACGAAGGCAGCCAGGCTTCGCACGGAGCCTTCTCAGACCGAAAGAAAAAGGTGGCTCCAACACGGACCCCGACTCGGGGGGGGGGGGGGTTTACACGGAGGGGCGAGATTAATCTCGTGCCCGCGGTCCGCACCGTAATCATATTTCATTAACTTTCGCCTCAAAATTTGCACAAATTTACACCGACCCGGGCGTCGAATCGCATCGAAAGTCATCGTTAGACACCCGGGCGCGGTTTGGGGCTGGGTCGCGCCGGGTGGGCTCATTCTTTCTGCCGTTCCCCGTGGTTCGGTTCGCTGGCCCGGAACGCGCCTCGCAGAACCGCAAATTTATCGCACTCAGTCAGCGCGGCAATTGTTCGACCGAAAGTTTAACCACGGCCGCGCTGCATAATGCATCCCGTGTGGGTTTGTGAAAAACCGCCGATCAAACCGCCCGCACTCCTGCCTAATTGAATGGTTGCAGCATCGATCAAAATATTGGTATTAGGTGCATTTTGTCGTTCGCACCAGTCACACGGAACACACGGACCAGAACCGCAACCGGAGCGCGTGAGCGGAAGTTATTTAATTTGGCAATAATTTATTAGAAACACTTCACGTCTCCACACGGACCGGACGCAGGGTGGCACCGGGGTCGGAACGGAAACGGGCGATAATTATCATGCCAAATACTGCGGGGAATACTTTCAGGCTCGGTTAGCGTTTGGAGTTGGTTCGGGCGGCCGGTGTAATGGACTGCCCGAAGTGACGTTGGGTGAACCGCGATTTCAACTGCCGCGAGTGACGGTTTATTAATCTATTTGGTGGGTGTGTAAATCAGGGAAATTATGCTTAAGGGGGCTTAACAAGCTCCAGGTAATAGGGATTTGGGATATTTTGGCTGTAATCGATGGGTGTTGTGTATCACGTACGACATTCGTTTCAACAGGATTTGGTGTTATTGCATTCTGTTACGTCCCCGATAATAATAAGGCTCAGTGAAAACGTTCGTGCTGCAGCCATACGTTCAATTGTTTTGAAATTAGTTTTACTGTTCAATTATTTCACATTTTAATCTGATTATAGAAAGCAGGTCTTTAACATTATTTGTTTCATTATTTCGTGGCAACATTTCTATTTGAGTGAAAAAATAGATTTTTTTTTAAATGCTCTAAAATGAAAACTACAAGAAATATTTTCATTTTTTTTATTTGAAAGCTCAATCTTTCCGCTTCCGGTTGCCACGGCAGTACCCAATACGATCGGTCCAATTTTTGATTACATTCTGAACTGTGTGCAGCTCTATCTCGGCTATGGTATCGCGAATTTTGTTCTTCAAAGCTTCGATAGTTTGTGGTTTGTTTTCGTTGCGTTGGTCTTCAACGGCTTCCCATAAATAATAATCCGCAGGTCGCAAATCACAGCTCCTTGGTGGAGAAAACGACATCAGAATTTCGACTTATGAATCGGTCTTTAAAAACAATGCGGAAAAGATCGATTGTCACATTGGCTTTGTGGCACGTTGAGAACCATCCTGTTGAAACTAAATGTCCCCAAGGTCCTCATCTTCAAATGATGCAAATAAATATTCATCATTGACTGTTACCGTCTCACCTTGTGCATATTCAAATAAAAATGGTTCAATGATGCCTTTCGACCAAAATCCCCACCAAACAGTCACTCGTGATTTGTGGGGAGCCGTTGAAGACCAATGTTACGTCAACAAACCACAAACTACCGAAGCTTTGAAGAACAACATACGCGATAAAAGAGCCGAGCTAGTGCTGCACACAGTTCAGAATGTAATCAAAACTTGGACCGCTCGTATAGAATACTGCATGGCTAGCCGTGGCAACCATATGACTGAATTTGTTTTCCATGCTTAAGCGGAAGGATTGAGCTTTGAAATAAAATAAAATGAAAATATATCTTGTAGTGTTCATTTGATAGCATTTAAAAAAAAAGTTATTTATCGGACCCTGTACAATAAATGTGTTCCAAGTTAATAGAACCAGGGTCATAAGATCTCTAGAAAACTAGTTTTAATTCATATTTCATTTTTGGGCCTATCATTTATAAGTTCAGTTGTCTATTGACACTGAGTGTTTCCCGACAATCATAAAGCCATCAAAACCTATAAATTTGCATTTATGGAGCACAAATCACGTGTGTCGGCATTACGAGGAACGAACACAATCGGTTGACAAATGCCAAAAAGAGACCTTTGTGCGACAATTAACATCAAATTTGTACGCAATAGCTCAAATGAACTGGGTGATTTCAATGAGAATTTCAAAGAATTTCAATGGTAATTAAACTGTCAAAATCTAATCCTCCAACAGAAGCGTTTGACTGATTGTACTCTGTCATGTACTGTAATAACGATATGTGGGATAAAGTTGGACATTTTTGCTACAATCGTAGCTCGACACAATAAATTACAATTTGCTTGATTTGTTGACGTTGTTTTACAGCCAGATTCAATTGGTGACAGATTATCTACAAGTCGAGACGAATTAATTTTTCTATGTCATATGTAAAAAAACGATATGATATGATATGATCGATCGATATTACAACAAAAATCCATTCAGAATCTCCCCGTGAAATAATATTATTATAAGTATTCGATACATTAGACCGTTTGAGTTTAATACTTCAGTGATAATCATATGAAACACACTTCGCAACGCATTGCCTACATTTAGGCGTATACTTGAATTAAATGTTCGATAAGAACTAAAAAATCATTAGCAAATTTCGCTTCTTTTAGTTTGCTGGTTTTATTACGTACACTGTACATTTCCGCATCGAATCCAAGAGCGAGTTGAGCGAAAAGTTCTATTTTGCGAGCCAAATACACTTCCACGAGCAAACCAAGCTTCTCGCCGGCAGCAACAAAGCACAAGCAGAAGCTAATTTGTCTCGCGCGGTGCAGCGGCCAACTCGGCGGCGAATTACGCACCTCACACTGCGCCCCACCCGGTTCAGTTGTTTCAGCTTTTGTTAAATGTTGTCGAAACTATTCTTTAAAACTTCTCACACTTACACGCCTTGCGCGGTGCGTTCCACCAGCTTCGCGCCACCGCACCGGCAACCCGCTCGGTTAAATGAACTAAGTAATTTGCAGCCAGTGTCCTCTGACACTACACCATCAGCGTCACGCGGCTTGGCAGCGCTCCAGCGGCGCGTCCGACCGGGCGCACACGTACCGCACGGCACGGCACCGGCGAAGAAAAGCGCCGCAAATATCTTAATTTGTCTCGAAACGACGGCAGCTGCGTATCGGGAAAGTTTCGGGTGCCGCGCCGGTACTTCGGTGCCGTCGCCAAATTTGTTCCGCAAAAACCACTCGCATTAACGAAAACTGGTGCGGCGACCCGTTTGCCGGCAGCGCCGAAAGGGCTGCCGTTGCGTGAGCGCATTCTTCGTCGAGGCGTCTTACACCACTCTTAAGCCAGCCACCGGAGCCGGGGCTGACTCGGAGATATGGAGCTGGTTGGGGTGTGCCGTGCATGAGCAATGTTGAGAAGAAGCACTCACACACACACATACAACTCCCCTCTCCCTTCCCCAACCCTCCTTTACACGCCATCCCTCAGAATCGGTGGTGTCGTGGGTCGTTAACTACATGTTTGAGTTGGGAGAAGTTCAACCGAAGAACACGGTCGCATCCTAACGCCCGCCCGGTCGGGCGCCCGAAAGCCGCTTTCACTAGGAAATAGATTCATAGTGAATTGTAAAAATTGGCCACACAAAGCGTTCGCACAGCGCAAAACGGCGCGGACCGCCATTCGCGGCGGGAAGCGCCTGTTTGTTGCTGGTGGGATTTTATCATTCAAATTATGACATTAAAACCACCCATACAGAATGGGAACCCTCCAGCTCCCCGGAACGAAAACGAAACCCGAATGCCCCAGGAAAGGACGAAAATGGCGTGCAGTTGTGGGGGAGTCGTTTTGCTTCCACCGGCTAGCAGTGACACATTAACATTGTTTCCTGCTCCCGGACACGGGGCGGTGGGCATGATGGGCGGAGGGGGGGGGGGAGGAGGACCGTAATCGTTCGTTACATAATGTCGTTAGCGCCATCGTCATTACGTTATGACACGCTCGGTGCCTCGTGCCGCCGTAAGAGTGGGCGTCCGTCGTTATCTTGACGCTGGCATGGCCCGGCTGAGGATCTAGTCCACTCGAGGGCTGCCCACATACCCGAGGGTGTTTGTGGGTGAAATTTGCTGATCTTCTCATCGTGGAGTTTGCAGGACTCGACGAGAGCCATGACGGGAGCAATTTGAGCGATTGAGCGAGCGTTCAGATGGACATCGTGATGGTTGAGAAGGTCGTTAATATCTTGACGAACGTTTAGGTTGAATGGGTTTGAAAGATTGTTTAGTTAAATAATGTATCAAAATCGTTTTGCAGTTAGTATAAAATATATCGTAAATACAGAGAATACAAGTAGTTATTCAAACACAACACACAAATCCTTACTAAGGCCGAAATAAATTGTTTAGCAGGGCTTTTTACATTTGTTTAGCTGTTTACATTTGCGCAAAAATGTTTGCAATTTTCTTTACATCTCGCATCATAATAGCATTATTCAGGGGTTTATTTGTCCATTTTTGGTAAATTACAGGCGCTTATTCATTTTTGTTAATAAACACTCCATTTCATTTATTTGACTTTTTTTTTTAAATAATGCCAGAAGCAATAAAAACCGACTCAAATTATTACGTATAACTTCAACACAGAAATATCTTTGTTGCGATCATTTACATCTTCTTTAAATAGCAAAGGTTGGTATGATAATAAACATCTTGTGGATGTAGTTTAAAATTGCTTGCTTAACCCTACTGTCTACGACCAAAAAACTATACGGATCCATACGACCAGCATACCCGGGTATGCCATACATTTTGTATGGAAACCGATGGACTTTTGTGTTAAAAAATCTGTAATTTTGATTCTGTGATACGAGGAACTCTGAAAACTTTAACTAAGGTACT
>KB672713.1:434198-451510 GCA_000349145.1 Anopheles dirus | reverse complement strand
TTGCCATGTTATAGAAAACATTCTCGTGTAGGAACTTAATTTTTTTCAAGTGGCTGGGACTTCTAGATTCGGAGATATTGATTTTTAAATTTGCAAAACATACCCAGGTATGCGGTCGTAGACATTAGGGTTAAAGTAGTTAAGCGAGACAACTAGCCACGAGGGAAATAAGCTCATTAATAAAACCATGGTGTAATGCAAAAATCATACCTTTTGGGCACACACTCAAAATATCATCCCAAAAGTATGCAATTCGCAAAACAAAAACGAAATTTTGACATGTTTCAAATTCCCCATATAACCAATCATGATAACGCAGGACTTTGGGAGTAACGCAAAACAAAATTGTTCACTTTACAACGCTATTTCCTCGCTGAATTCATTTCATACCCTAAGATGCACCGCTAATGCGGCAAGTTAACATCGACATTACTGCCGACCACCGCTCCAACCGGACCGAACCGGATTCGCTCGATATGCATCCCGGCCCGGTCACAGCCTCGAAATGCATCATCCCGTGCATCCGCTCGCGGTTCGCTTGCTTCCGTTGACCTACTTTACAGCCCACTCACGGTTCCCGTGTAACCTCTCCGGAACGGTGGGGGTAGAGGGTGGCGAGAGTGGGTGATGGGGGGTAAATACTCAAACATAACATCCATCCCGACCCCATAACGCCCGAAGTGAGAGAGGACCCAAAGCTCGATACGCGCACGGCCACACCAAGAAACCGTCCGATACAAGGCCAAGAGCCGTGCGAGCTTCCGTCCGATGGAAACCGTTTTCCCCCACCGAAAGAAGCGGAGACTGTTTATGTTTGCGAGTGTGTGCGTTGCCCACGTTCGAAGGACCTGGACCATCGACCACCAGTTGCCGTAATGGTGCTGGCGGTGGTGCGTGGGAAAGACCGTGAACCGAACCGAAGGAGGGGCGAAACGGAAAAACAGTGGAATATTGTCTTCTCGAGCGCGAGTTGATGTTGATTTTGCTTCGATTGCTCGATTGCTTCTGGGGCTTCTGGGTGGTTTGCTGTTCCGAGTGTGTTCCCTCGTTGCGATGTGCGACGCACGGGATTGCATGCTTTTAGGCGCGCCCGAGCCGATTTCGACCCGCTGCTTTCTCGGTCGGTTGTTGCTGACGTACGGAAATTTCAATCTCGTGCCAGTTTTGAAGCCGCCGTGGAGAGATCGTGGGAGAGCGGTTTCCATGGCCCGCCGTGGATGTTTACTTACGAAGCACCGAGGCAAGCGTCCCCCGGAACCAGGCGTTCTCCATCAAAACCGTCGTGCGCCTACGCGCTATTTGTTTCTGCCATCCGCCATGCCATTCCGGAGCGGCTTCGGGCTGATGCGGGCACGCGGAAGCTGATAATTTGTGTGTTCCGTAGCGTTTTTCCACGAAAATGGTTCACCGTGCACGGTGTCTCGGTGGTTCGTGTACCCACCGAAGAGGCTCGTTGCCGATGTCGTTTCGTCGGTGGGAAAAACATTTAGCAGAAAGGAAAGCAGCGAACGAAAAAAAACACAACCACACCGCACAGCTCCTTTCTTCGCAACGCCGTCACAACCGTCGGCCCGGTTGGAAGTTGATCTCGCAACCGAATCCGTACGCGCGAAATCAAATTCTGCTGTTTTGCTCGCGCGGTACGTGGTGGTCGTGTTTTCGGTTGGAGTTGGTGATGTGGAAATCGTATTATGTGGATGATGAAATTGAAATATGTTTGCTATAAACCCGCAAACATCTACGCAATCCCAGCCCCGGCCCACCACGCGCCCACCAGGTTGAAGCGTCGACACGCACACGCGCACACAACCGCCGGGTGGGGTCGAATTCGGTTGTGGCAAAGCAATTTCCCGTCACGCGGGGCTAAGATGATTTATAAACTGTGCCCTTCCTCCCTTTACGCTGTACGGTCCGGGGGTGAGGGGCTGCTAACGTGGGGGTGGAGCAAGAGTGTGGGCAAAAGATGGCTGTTAGTCTCCCGGTCTCCGGACCCAGCTGGAGCTTCAATGTGTGAACATTAGCGCTGTGTGACAACGTTTTATCCTTTGCCTAAGAAAATATCCTTCTGAAAGGTCCTTGTTTGGGTAAGGAATTTGCGGCGGTACTAAGGATTGCGGGACGCATTACGCAGCCTGACTTGGTGGTGGTGTGAGAGAGCCAGGGCAGGCAGGCAACTTCCCCATCCATGAGTGTCCACGTCTACCGTTCGGTGTGTTTGGATGAAACACACGCTTTTCAGACATTTCGGGATCCGTTACAAGACAATGAGTGGGGAGGAGGGGGATGTGGGTGGTCCACAGGAAGCGTTGGTTTCATTTTCGGAAACAACCCCCTCTCCACTTTCTCGTCATCCATTCTGTCTTCGCAAATCTCGCACTCGCAACAGGGAGGAAACAAGGCATATTGTTTAATTACGCAGCGGCACGCCAGAGAACTGCTGTGGCTCAGACAGCAGACACGAAACTCGTGTGGCACGGGGTGCCGATTAGTCAGACGGAAAATAAGGCAGTGATTTCGCAAACTCGAGCCTTCCGGATCGCTGGTGATCGACGCTGAGGAATGGTCAACGGATGTTTACATGCTGGTACAGCGAAATAGATACCAGTTTCGATGAATAACTCACTATGTTATTAGCTTAATTGGAAGTATTGGAAATCACACTGTTTTTGAATTGCGCAAACATTTACCCAACTACAGTAGGATATTCTATGATACTAATATAAGGATTGCAGAATTCAAATGCATCACCACAAAAATGTTCTCTCACCAAAGGCATCAGCTGAAGCTTTTGGTATGCTTTCACAAAAAAAAAAAAACAAATTGATCCTTTATCTATTCACCTTGTAGTAAAGCTTGATAAACACTGGACAAATCATTCATGTTGAACAGAGTAATAAAGCGTTGATCGTGTGACACTTAATGGCTGTTTAAGTAATAAACGCCTAGATATATGCAATTTGCTTTACATAAACGCTTCATGAACAGATTTTTCGCCAATTTGAACAAATTTTAGTGGCACTAGATGTGTTTGTGCAAACTGTATCAAGGGTTGATTGTTTGGAGCTGCTCAACATAATACGCATGGCGTTATATGAAGCCTTAAAAGCAGATGAGTCAGCAAACGCTCGTCACCTTGAAAGCTGAGCGAATTCACCGGAATCGCAAACATAGGAAGTACTGTCCATGGATTACTACTGAATCACGATAGCAGTCACATTTGCAAAGCTAGTGTATCAAACGTTTCGTGCGATGATTAACAAGTCTACATCGCAAGCGTCCAGCTTCCAGAAGCTCCAGCCGAAGATTAACGATCCCATCTTTGCTACGGCATCGATGGTTACGTCGACGGTTACGTCCGACCCTGTAGTGCCACTGTGTTGTAGATAGCAGAACGGCACGAGTGTTGGCAAAATAAACTAAAGTTTCCAGCCCGTCCCGTTTGGTTCGAAGGAGCGCAGGAGCTAGGGTCTCTGTTTTACAACGATATCATGGTTACCGAAGCAACATCCATCCGCACACGTACGTCGAGTGTGATATCTTGTGTTCCGGACTAAGGCATCTCCGGTTTCCGGTGAATGTGTGCGTGTGTGTGTGTGTGGGTTCGAAGAGGTGACAGAATTTGGGGCGCGCACCGCTTGCTCTCTTTCTCTCGGACGCTTCTGTCACACGAAGCATTTCCAAAGACACCAGCGGCGTGCTGAAGCCTTCTTTTGATCCTCTGTTTCTCTCTGTAATGCGCCTCACTGTTGCCTGGCTGCTTTTTTTTGTTTTTGTCGTTGTGCCTCACTGTGCGAAATGTGTGCCGCAGTGTGGATGGCACACATTTCCTGCACAAGGATCCAGTGCAGTACAAACACGCTTGCACGCTTGCTAATGGGTCCCTTGAGTGGCGAATCTGCTGCTGCCTGGCATCTTCCTTGCGGCACACATACACACAGCATCTGTTCTCGCTCGGCATCGCAACGAATTCCCCTCAATTAATGTCTACCCATGTCCCGACCTCAAGGCACCCGCATCCACCCTGCCCGGCGGCATTTGCATACATGTCAGAACCGTTGGCTTTCCATTTGTTATAGCCCGCCGGCCCCACGTTGGCCTTTGCCACCGTTTGCCCACCCGACGTGCCCGTGCCTGCATTGAATGCACCGGGGTGGCCCGGTGGCTCGGTGGCCGACTCCGGAGAGCGCTCGGCGTCCCATTAGGGGTTTCCAAATTTCCCAAACTGGGTCGTACCGGTGCTGCCGGGTGGGGCCGGGAAATAGTCTATTGCTTCATTATTTACTCACGCTTGGCACGCATTCGGTGACGGCGAACGATCCGGCCCCGGATGAGTACGGAACGGGTTTCTTTCCCGACCCTGGTAGCTTGGCTCCAGCAATCGTTGGTGATTGCATTCGGTGGGACAATTTTTTGCCTACATTCAGGCGCGCATCGGGACCCAGAGGCGCCACAAGAGAGAAAGAGAGTAAAAAGCCGAACCGACCGAGGGAGGTCTGATATCCGGTCCGAGTGGTGATATTGCGAAATCCGAGGCATCCCCGTTTTGTCGAGCAAGTGTCGCCCACTTAGGGCCACCAGCGCTTGACTGCAGCGGCGCGTGCACCGGGATGCATTAGGTTGCATGGATCGTCGTCGGCGCCTTACGAAGGTTTCGCCCCGCATCGAGGAGCATGTTGTTAAGTAGATTGCAATTGAAAAGCGATCTGCTCGTTCAGCCGGTGCAGTGCAGTTTTATTTTGCATTCTGCACGCTGCGGTTCCGTTCTGGATTATTGTGACCATTTTCGAGGCGAATGTTGGGGTTTTATTCGCCGGGTCGCGGCTAACCAAAGGTGACGAAAATATTATCGCATCGCTTTCCGCACGGGAGCGCCATAAACGGATCGATAGGTTAGAAAGCCTGTTCTGTTTAGCCTTGAACGGAAAACACGACCCAAGATTGACTCTCACCTACGGGTGCTCGAAAAATTAATCGATTTAACGTCAAACACACACTGTCACAAGGTTTCCTGATGGGACTTTTAACGGAAATCTGTCATCTGTTCGCTTTCTCGCTTCGTGAACTTTTCCCTCTTCTCTCTCTCTCTCTCTCTCTCTCTTCTTTTGCTGGTGTGCGTGTGCCCTCGTCAACGGTCGTCATGGGAAACATTTTTCAATTCCCAGCGCGTGTCGCATTTCGCTTCCGGCCGTTTCGGTTGACATTTTGACCACGGAATGGCGCGTCGAGCGCTCGGGGTTGAGTGGGCGCAGAGGGCAAAGCTCGCGCTGTAAGACTTCCGTATTTCATGCTTTCACTTGGTGTGTATGCGTGTGTCTGTGTGTGTGTGTGTGTGTGTGTGTCCTCTACAAGCACATCAAGGGACAGTGGCAGGGGAGTTGATAAAAATAAAGCCCCAAAGCGCCGAACCGAATATAACGGCACCACACCCACAAGAATGGATCGAAAGCGATAATGTATTTTTGCGATTTCTGTAGATGTTGTGCAGCGAACGGTTCGTTCGTTCTATCGTGTTGCTGCCCTGCGATGCGTAGACGGCGACTGCAAATGGCGCGCTCCGTGTGCGTTTCCCAGGGTGCGTACGGAGAGGCGAGCTAAAGAACGGGAAGTGACGATAATCTTTAGATGGTCGGAGATGTGACCTCAGGCGACCATTACGTGTGGGAACGAAATGATGTTCTAAGTGTGTAGAAATGGTTTTTTTTTCTTCGCTCATTCCTGCACCTCCGACATCATCTGGACACGGTTGGTCGCCTTCGGTCGTACTTAAAAATCGGCAACAACGAAACCGTGGAAGGTGTTGGTTAGACGGTGGTTTGAAACTGGAAGCTGGAATTTTGAGCGTTTGAAAAAAATCCCATGTGAAGAGATTGCAAGTTTGACAGATTGCAAGTTTTCATTTTTATGAACCCTAAAATATGGAAATGTATCAAAAACAAGCGATCGGTGAGGCCTTATGTCTTCATATGTGTTCCAAAATTTACGATATTTACAACAACAAAAAATCCTTGGACAACATTTAAGTTACACTTTTTCTGCCACCGATTTTGGAAAAGAAACATCTTAGCCATTTTTGTGACATTTTCAAGATCTTTGGAAAGGTTTGTGTTCGAAAACTGCAGGAGTTTTATGGAGCATATTTTTAACATTTTAATGTGCGAAAAAAGTTTTCTCTATAATTTGCACACCTTTACGTGGATGGAACAAATTTACGCCGAAATGTATGCAACCTGTCTTACATCAGATAAATATTAATCATTTTTTCTATGACACTTTCTATTAAAACTAGACAAATTCATTAATTTCAACGCAAGTATACTGCAGCTTGAAAACGACTCATCAACCACCACCTAATAACGATTTACTTCGGCTCGGGACAGTACCAAAATTTGCCCATCCATCCGGCCGCCTCCGGCCAACGCTAACGCACGCCAGGCAGGCCAGGGTAAGGCCTCGCGCAAACAACCGGAATCAATTGGATTAAGTGTTTTATGGGTTAATCGATTTTAAAATAGAAACTTGTCCGAGCGTCCCACGAGCACCGGGTCCGGACACCAAGCGGAGCCTACCAGTTTGTCTCCCGGGCACTCTCGCAAGGAACCGTAGCCGGAATTGCAATTTGGAGCATCTTCACCATCACCTCACTCATGCTGTGCTGTGCCGGGCGTGTGTGTGTGTGTTCGGGTTGTGGCATTGATTGATTTCCTCGCCACTTCATCTATCTCCCGGGTTCCCACGTTTCCCATCGGTGCCAGGCTCGCAATCAACAATATATCGACACGGGACGGCTTTCTGCCTATTTCCCAAGCACCGCAGCTGGTGGCACTCGGATGCGGAGCATTTTTTTTTTCGCCCTCTATTTTCCCTGCTGCTTCCTCGCTCGCTGCGACTCGCCTTTCCCGGACGGTCCGGACGGCTATTTGCAACAGCCTCTCGAACGGATAATTGGATGGATTCCTTCTTTCCGGAAAATGATTCAATAAATTGTATGATGATTGAAATGATTGTCGTTGCAATTTTCATCGCATCAAGCGTCATGAGGTGGGCTGGATGGATACAGACAACAACAACAAAAAACGCGTTGCAAACGAACGTGGAAGGGAAGGAGGAGTGATGAAGAAAGAGCGAGAGTGAAGGGCCTGAATTGAATTATCGTTCGCAGCGGGGAATGCAGTTTGGAGCCGCATCGTTCCTCGCAATTCGGGAGTTTTATTGGATTTTGTGCACCATTTTCCCCGTGCTGTCCGGAAGTTTTTATTTTATTTCGATGACGAATGTTTGCCTGAGGTTTATTTATGCGTAGCTGGCAGGCAAAACAAAACGAAAACGAACACGATTACCTTCGCGCCCGTTCCAACAGAATGCCGTCGAGGTATTTCAGTAATTTTGATTTAAATTCCGACTTTAAGCTTGGAAGGTTACGAAAAAAAACCCCCCCGAAAAAAACACAATCGAATCGACCGACGCAATTAATGCGGACGGATTTCCTCCGGGCGTATCATGCCCGTCATGATACGATCGCCTTATCGTTTCCTGAGTTTGCAAAATGTAAAGAGGCCTTTTTCAGGGGGTTTTCTTTTTTTATTTTCTACCTTCACCCTTTTTCTCAGCGTCCGCCACCGCTCAGTTGCTATCAGTTTTCATCAGCACCGAAGCAGCACCGGACAAATCTGCCAAACAACCGTTTATTTAAAAAGCGAATGCGAATGAATGCAAACAGCTCCTGTTTGACGATTTTTCGGGGTTAGATTTTTCCTGCTCCGTTCTCCATCACTCAGGCGTATCGCATTGCTGAGGCCGGTAGCCGCACCGCTTTTCCCTTACATACCGCAACCCACCCGTCTCGTCCGCTGATCAAACAGCAGCCCTGCTGCTGCGACCCATAAGAAAAACATGATCCGTAAGCTTACCACAAGAGGGAACGGAATGGATGCTCCACGGAGGGAGGAGCACGGTGGACAGTCCCGCAGGGTAGGAGGGGATTAAACAACACCCGGGCACACCGAGCACACCGAGGCAAAGGGCAGCAGCAGCCTGTGAGCCGAGCGGCATCCTTACTTGGCTTTCATGTGCGGAAAATTCATTGGTGACGAAATGAAACGAACCATTTGCGCTGGAAGGCACACTACCCTCCAGGAAAACCGGCTCCCACACCGACCGAAGGACATTCGGTCGGTTTCCCGTTGCTGGCCCGCTCTGACCCCTTTGCCACCCCACCATGAGCGCACAAAAAAAGGACAAGCAAAATGTGTTCCGGTCAAACAGTCAAAGGCCAGACCGAGGGTCCGAGATTGGGGTTTTGTTTGAACGATTGAATCCAAGGCTTCCGCCCGCTTCTCCCACTCGTCACCCGGCTCTCGGTGTTGCGTTTGGATTGGTTTGGTTTCGATGTTGGTTTTTCCTTTTGCACGTCACGCAGTACACAACCCGTTCCAGCTGGACCAGTGGGTTGAAACCGGGCACCGGGCTTGTTTCCTCACGTTTAACCACATGGAAATACTGATGCGTATCGGGCGTAACATATCGACATTAATATGGGGCTTGCCCTTCGACCGTGAGCCGTGAGGGGTGGGGGTGGCGTAAAAACAATTTGCCCTTTCGGGTCGCTCTCTCTCTCTCTCTCTGCCGCTTTCCTCATGCTTGACCGAGAATGGTTTGGTTGTACCGGGGAACAAAGGACGGTACAGTACATCTGGAGAGGCTGGGGAGGAAGTCGGGGGGAGGGGAGGAGGAGGAATGATAATTCTATTTAAATTGACATCTATCGGATGAGCTGAGTTATACGCAGAAGGACTGAACCGTGTGGAACAGTGTTTACTAAGATGTGAGAGGATTGAAGAAGTGCTCTAGGAACATGACACAGGCGCGAATCGATTATTTATGCAGAAAACCGTTTCCGTAAGCTGGCTTCGCTCTGAAGGCGGATGTCACATATGAATGTTAATGGAATTTGGAAACTATATTGCACTGAGCAAGGCAAATGAAGCGTTCAGGAGGCATTCTTAAAGCATTTTATAGAGTAGTTGGCATTCTTTTCGGTGCTTTATTTGACATGTTGCTGACGTTTTCTTTTAAAGCCCGTTTACAACGCCAAAATAACATCAAATTAGCTTAGCTTCGTGTAGCCATGACATTTTACACGGTAGTTCCGATTGAGATGGAGCAGGATACACTTACTAGTTTTGACTTTTATCGTCAAATTCAGATATCTTCATATGTATTACCAAACTAAGGCAGGGCTCTATGAGCCGTCGAACAAGACATCGAACGAGACAAACACGGATCAAATCCAAGTAATCACGTGAAGGTGCTCCGTCCGACAACAGGATAAAACCGCAAGGTGCATACAGCTTCAAGGTGTGCATCAGATATGCCAGACAGAAGCAAACTGTCTCGTTCAATGTTTAGTTTGTCTGGCATGTATGATGCACACCTTGAAGCTGTATACACCTTGCGGTTTCATCCTGTAAATTGTCAAGAGGCGGCTATTGGCGGCTGTTTGTGTGTTCGAATGTTTACATTCTTATAATTTGGATAGTTCACACGACAGTGTCGTATTTATCGTGTTTGTCGGACCCTTCACAGAGCCCTGCCTAACTCAAAATATTTGTTTCTTTCGATCTTGAGTTGAAGGCGACACTCAACGCCTACCGAGCTCAAAAACGATTGTGACAGATAAATGGGCAACTCAGAGCACTGACAGCAATCGCCGTTTACTGTAAACTTCATGTAAACGGTGCTTTTCAGCCAGGTAAGGCACATTTTCCAATGCAACTATGATGTAGACGAAAACAAAGACAATTCAAAGCAACAACACAGTACATAAATTAGGCAGTTGGATAGGTAAAAGCAAACAACCTTGTTTTCCCTTCGTCTGTTTCCCCTGAGGTAGTTGCGTACACTGTAGTGCAAAATCTCAGCCATAACGTTGAAATATTCAGTTATTATTTCATTTATTCCAAAATAAATTATATCTACTAACACTTCTCGGTCGGATGTATGCAATCTGAGCTATTGCAGCTGTATGTAGTTTCACAATTTGCCTTATGATTGTGCTAGAAAATTATTAGTATGCAATTGCTTCGCTGTTTCGTATGGTCACATTCTTTCTTTAAGCCGATACTAGATTAGTGTTGCAATTTACGTGAAATTAAAGTTTACAATCCATCCATTATATTTAGTGTACATTTTCAATACAGATGGTCAATGCCAGCGTTAGAATATTGAAAACGAGTGCAGCTATAGCAAAACGCTGCCGGCAGTTACCTCCTCTGAACTGAGGAATTACCGTGGACAAATAGCGCCCGTTTTCAAATAGGCACTGGATTTGCTCCACTTTCCTCGGGAAACTTTGCTGGCGCGATGCTCAACCGAACGCGTTCCATACAAACCTATTAAGCTGCCAAACTGTCGGAAAGAATGTCATAAGTTTAAGCGCACTCTTCCTTGCGCCCGTTGCCACATATGCAATGGACCGTGCCGGGTGGGGGGGAGGGGGACAGGGACAGAGGGCAGGGAGGTCGCCTCTCCCGGTTAAAAACGGATAATCCTTTATCAAGCATTATGTACGCTATATTTTAATGCGCTTTCCATGCTTTCCATTCCCCGTGGAGCGATGCCAATTCTGGACGGGTTCGTCCTCCCCATTCTCTTCGCTGGCACGAACACCATCCATTACGAACCATTATGACCGCACGCTACCGTTCCGGCCCGGGCGCACCATCTTAAAATATGGCGCATCAATGAACTGAAATCGAAAATCGATCTCACCTCTCCCCCCGCCGGATGGCCGATTGTCGCGGGGAAAAGAAGTGCGAACCCCGGCCAAGAAGCCGCCGCTCTATTGAATTGGGCCCTTTCACAAACGAGCGATGAGCGGGAGGAGGTCACAATGAATAACTGCGTCTCGCGTGTGACATCTAATGCATAACAGCATTATTTGAATCAGTGTGCGAAAAATTTGAATAATTTATGGCATACATTAGCTTATCCGTTACACTCGCCTGTCATATCGCTGCTGGCTGCGTGGCGAGCGCCGGCCGTGGAGAACGCCTTACGCCACCGAACGACTTAAACCGAACGTACACGTAACGAGGCCATTATTTCTCCCAAAAAAGCACTTTCCCTCGCCGTGCCTATCCGGGCTGCCGTCGCTCGAAGGATGGGAATGCCAAAGCTGTTGGAGAGAAGGAGAGCGAAAGAGAGAGAACGACAGAGAGAGCAGGGAAGCCGGGTGGAATGTTTCGAGAGTTTCGGAATTTGAGTCAACCATTGCCAAAGCTATCCAGCTGTCACCTGCCTGCGGCTGCCGCGTCTGCCCCGAAGCCCATTTCGGAGCCGGCCGAAAAAGGACACTCGGAAAATTGTTGCGGCACTGCTGCGGCACGGAATGCTGCAGCACATTGATCTGTGCCGGTGGGGAAGCGAGACGGACGATTTTATGCACGAGCTGTCAGTGCCAGTGCTTTCATGAAAGCCTTGGCCAACCTCAACATGCAGGGTGTTGGTGCGTGGCGTTGCGCATGGTTGTGTGTGTGTGTCCCGGTCATCCGTCCATCATCCCACACACACACTTACACACGCATAACGGAAGGCTCACAGACAGCTCCAAAGCCACAGCGCCGAACTCGAAAGGGGACAGTACTTTGCCGGAACGAGGCTTTCGACAGACGGCGTGGCCACGTTCGGCTCATAAAACGCCCACGTCTGCGTACGGTTGCGACACACGCACCGAGCCTAGCGGGCGGATTACGAAAAAAGGATGAAAATGGAGTGCCCACCGCGCGCACCGAAACCCGGCCCCACCTTCGTTTCGCGCCATCCAGCCGAAAGAAAATCCGTCCATTTGGAATGCAATCACGAAAGCTGTCCCACTCCACGGACGGACCGGGGTGTGTGAAACGGTATTGGGTGGGTTCTTTTGCTCCGCTCGTCGTCCCGCTTTCTCGCGTGCTGCGTGATGTATTTATTCTCCATTTATGACAATCGAACGCTGATCTCCGCAATGAGTGCGACAGCGGGAGCTGACGGGTTGTACGAGTGGGGATGAAAGTACCACCGGATCAACGTTGATCCGTGTTGCTTTTTTGCTCTCCTTCCGAGCGATTGGAACGGGGCAAAAACAGCCGAACCCTTCCCTCACCATCGTCAAGCCCCGAATGATCATTTCAATCATTGAAACAAGGCCCGGATGGGCGAGCAAATTTGCCAAAACCCTGAAGCTGCACGGTGTGCAGGGACTCAGATTTCGGTGTGCGCAAAAGTGGACGTCCGAATATCCATAATCATAACAATAGTCATCAGCATCGTCGTCGTCGTCGTCATTCCCGGCACCGGCTGCTTTCCTCCATTTGCTTCTCCCACCGATTCCGAAGCTAAGGGGACAAGTGCTTTAATGGAATGTAACGGGCCTATTTCAGTGTGACCCCATCTAACCGTCCGCTCGGTTCCTGGTCCACACAACGCACAGGTGGTTTCCGCGTCCCGGTAGAACGGGGAACGAGATGCTTAGGAAATGATATCCTTCACCTAACGAATCGCTTACAAGAACGCACGAACAAAAAATGGCAAAGCACCTTGCTAACAGGCCGGTTAAACGAGCGAGAGAGGGATGAAATTCTTATGAGCCTCGTGCGTGACGCAGCACCATAATGAATGCATTAAAGCCGGTACTCATTGATTTCGTTGTTTCCCACAATTTGTAGCCGAATGTTTCGGTCCGGGTGGACTGGAATTGGTGGAATTGATTACGGGAATTCATACGCAGGTGTATGGCAAAGGTAGACGCGTTTCACTCGGAAATCGGTAGGCTGGTCATGTTTGATCGCTACGTTTAATACATGGTTTGCCTTCATTGCGATTGGTTGAGCTTAAAAGTGCAATTTCGGTACGGTGCCACACCACGAACGTCAGAAATTTGATTCTATGAATATTCGGCTCGACAAAACTGAACACACGTAAAGGTGTTTTTGAGTTACAGTAGGAAGATTTTATCTTAATTTCACTACCGGATATAATTAATAAAAAAAGATTATATAACACCGTTAGCAGAAGATGGTCGCTAATCGTTATGGTTAGTTTGGCTTAGTATGGCTGAGATATAAGTGTTCCGGTAACAATTTGTCAGTTTTATTTTGAATGGTTAAAGTTTCCAAGCGCTTTTGAATATATTATATAACAATATTAGAATACTTAAAGAATTAATTTACCATTATTTGAAGAATTCATGAAAGTAACTGACACAAAATATTTGATATTTTTCATGAAATAGTGTTACATAGCTTACATTACATTCTTTTATTCGCTGAATTATGTTATTGCGATAATATTATTTTTATTTGTTATATTAAAATATACTAGGAAACATATATGCTTATGAATATTTTCAATAAACACATTTAAACACACAACGTTACACGTATCAACTACATAAAAATTGCTTATATGGAATTAATTTTATGTAGCAAGATTTGAATACAAAAGCAATAACCTAGATTCGAAGATAAAGCAAGACAAAATATAGCATATAGCAACCCCGATAACTTAGATGTATTAAAAAGCTGAAAAAGAGACTTGGAACCATTGGAAAAGAGCAAAATAGTAGTAAAGTTAACTAATTTGATAAGCAGGAAATTTAGAAGCGTTGGTGTCACAAGATTACAGGTGCAATCTGTGATAGATGAAGGTTCCTTTATCGCTTTGAAACTTTGAATTTTTTTTCCAGGTTTTTTACCTCACGTAAAAAAAGTTTAGTTTTTTATGATTGTTGAGAAACGTACAACTGTTCCCAGCGACCTGTGAGTAGGGGCAAAGGTGCGCATTGAGCAAGTGTTAATGTTAAAAAAAACCCGCGAAAAACGGCTCATTTTTTGGCGCTAGCCACAGCTGGCAAAAAAACTCAAATTTGCTTTTTTTAAAATACTTTTACCAACATGGTTTGCAATAAATCCGTAATAATTATTTAAACTCAATATCACGGTTGTTTTTTACTCTCCAACATCATTATTCACAATAACTTAGCAGTCGTTCTGGTTTGCGCATGGTAATATGGTAATATCCCTTGTTAAATATGATTTCAATTGAATTCAATTCAATTCAATTCAATGCAATTAAATCCAAGTTTGCTCACGGACGTTCTACGGTTTAACACATTTACAAAAAGGGATGAAATCCAACTTCAAGTTGACATTAGCCATCTTTCTTCCATCAAGAATAAGAATGAAACACTCCCACTAAAGAGTACTTTCTACCCAGCTGCTGATGATTCAAGAAGCTTTTCCGTCTCTATCATAATCAGACGCAACGCAAATGTGTACCGACACACTTACAGGTAACGCATACGGCGTTAATGTTTGACTAACAATAAAAAGCCCACATGTGAACCCACTCGAAATCTGTATCTGGGACCGTCAGCATTAAAACCAACCGCCACATTCTCGCTAATGGGGTACATTTTTCTCGTTCCAGGCGCGGGGACTACTTAATCACACGTGAAACTGAAGCCGCCACGACAAATTACAATCGGTAAGTGAAGAACCTTTACCACCCTGCGCGCTTGAAAGTCGGGGTGGAGTTTGCATCTGACGCATTCGGCGTGTAATGTGCTACACGCACGGGCGCCATGTAAGCATGTGTCGTTCTTCTCGGCAAAAAGCAGGCCGGCGCACTTGATTGGCACACTTCATCAAGCTCCTTGCTGCGATTCGTCCTGAAGACGCTGGAAATGACAGCATAATGGCACTCTAAATTGGCTCTTTCACATCGGCCGGGCGTGAAAGCGTGCCGGGTGACAATTTTGAAATCGAGACACCGATGCAAGCCGCCGGAGCAGGAGCTGGCCGGCTGGCACGGTGGGAGGAGCAAATTGATTGATAAATGAATCTAATGGATGCTGTGCGTCATCGGAGCGCCTTCGAGTCGCGTGTCGCTTGTCTTTACGTTGGGTCTTTTGCATATGTAAATACGAAGGACGAATCTCGGGACTGTTTGCAGGGCAAACGAGCATCTTTGTCACAAGGAAGTGTGTCCTTAGTTTTTGCCCCAAGAAGTAGCGAGCGCTGGGTGGCTCGACGCCGTAGATGGATGCTCTTTTTTCCTCCTCCCAGGGGAATCGCCACGCGAACGTGTACGTGAACGGTTTTTTATGCGCTTCCCAGGCAAAAAGCAATAAATCACCCAACCGGAACGGGAGTCCGACTTGTTCCAAGGACACAAGCACACACACACGCACGTTCAGAACCAGAAACGCAGATAAGCAACGGGGTGAAAGTTTGCTGTTGCCTGTGAAAAAAGGCCTTCCTTCGCTGGAGGCGCCCGGTGGGGTGTAGTTTTTCTTTCCCCTACACTCTCACATTGATCATGCCGATATGAGCGGCACACACACTACAAAAAAAAACAGCGACCATCGAAACATTGTAACTTACCCAGCTGAACGAAAAACGTCAAAAAAGTGGACGAAAACAACGGGTGCCTTTGTTTTTTTCTCCTTTGTTTTGTTTGCACGGGACGGTTTTGTTTTCCACGCCCGCCGGCTGGCCACAAAATCAACTTTTCCGAACCCATCGCTGCCCTCCCGGGCAGCACGCTCCGCCGGGAATTGATGAAGAAGCCTACGCGAAGTGATTTATCTGGTGCCAAATGGCGCATGTTTTGTCCACTTTACCACCGATAGAACAACACAACAGCACGGTGCAGTGGAAATAACTTTTTATCAGTCTCTCCGTCTCTGTTCTGGACGCACACGCACACACACATACACACACCTTTTTTGGTGGGTTACATTGCGCTTTTTTAAAAAGGGCTTCTTGTGTCGCTGTTACACTCCTTTTTTCTTCGGTGTCCTGATGGTGGTTTGTTTTTTTTTCTCTCTCTCTCTCTCTCTCTCTCTCTCTCTCTCGTGACTCGCTATTTGTGAAAGGGTAGGGCGTGAGGGCGCAAACACTGATGCCTCATTGCCACAAGCCAATTAAGGATTGGCCGACGCACTGGGGGACTGGGGAAACGCGAAACGCCGTAAATGGGATGACCATTTTTTTCTGTTTTGCACGCTCCCAATGGCTGGCGGCGTGTCGCGACCACGCGCACCGGATTGATGTAGTGTTCTCGGGCTGCATTTGGAACGCTATTTGTTTGCTCATTGATTTTGCCGTTTTGTAACCGGCCACTTTCTAGCGCGGCTAAAAGGCATGCAAATATCAAACAAACAAAGCGAAGCACATTAGTTCACTTCCACGTTCCCACCGCTCCGGGGGCGGATGAGTTATGAGCTTTTGGGCTGCATTTAATCTCGCGGCGTTCGGTTTGATGCAAGTGCGTGTTTACAAAGGGCGCTTTTTCAACTTAACGTCAGGCGAAGGGCGTTTTTTGTGTTAGATTTTTTTGAATGTGGATTGTAAGTGTCATTGTTGGCTTAAGCGAAAGCTCGACCGACAGGATGTGATCAACACGTAAAATACAACGACTTTTTAAAATTAATTTTACCAAACCTTCTGACAGTTGTTCCACATTTTAACGGAACTAAATCGTATTATACTATCCAAAGTGCATTATGTTTTGCATATTTTTTTCTGGGCTCTTTCGCCGTACAAGGGACTGACAATCAGGTTATGTCTTCGGTCTATGCAAGCAAATAATCAAGCAATCAAATCTAGGAAAATCTGAAAAAGCTGGTCCTAATCTGAGTTTCTAAACACGTTGTTTTGGTTACGAGACCTAAAACTAGACTAGGATACTAGACCACAAAGCTAGATGAGTATAGTATTCTGATTGACTTGCTCAACATTGCCTTTAAGCTCATCTCAATTCATATTATCCTCACAGACATTTATCGAAACTTATACCACGCCACGCCATAGGGCCAATGATGAAACTCTAAAGGAACAGTCTCTAACAAAGCTTATATATTAAAATGGAAATTGATTGATTTAGGTATTTTTAACAAACTTGAGTGATTGGGAAAAGGTTTATAGAATGCTCAATCATGATAAAATTCGTATTTGGTTTTTAGTTTTATTTTATATTTGAAACTATAGTGCGCCAAATATTCCCGTTTTCCGTTTGACTCGTCCAATAGAGTTTCTTTATAGACCCTTATGTCTCTCAATTGGATTTGTTTTTTTTCTTTAAGCCGTTTCTAAACGTACCGCGAATTTCACGATGGGGTTGGCGCTCGACGTAGCACAGTTTCTGCAGAATCTGCCAAAATCGCGCTGCGCCAAACTGCTCGACTCCGGAGCATCTTTGTAATTGTTTTCATTCATGTTTATCTTGTGACTGGCAACAGGAAAGTTATTTTGTGCATAATGTATTACATCTTA
>KB672713.1:403267-433890 GCA_000349145.1 Anopheles dirus | reverse complement strand
TATATTGCGGAGCTGTCAATCAGCTAAACTGTACTATTTGCCAATTTGGAGGCGCCAAATCCTTTCGCAGTAAATACACACACCGTGAACGAATTCGAGCGTGATTCGTTTTTTTTTTCGTATGGAGTTGCTGACGTCACAGCTGTCAAAATTGGCAAACGCCAATCCCAGCGTGAAATTCGTGGTACGTCTAGAAACGGCTTTACATAGAAAAGACTCATAATTAGCTCTATGGGTCTCTAAAATAAATTGCAGGAAGCCTCAATAGTTGAAGCCATGGAATTTTTCTGACATGTTCAAAAATGGCAGGAAAATGAAACTGTTTGAACATTAAGTTCCGCAAAATGAGGAATGTGTCACTATTTCCCTAACTCATACTCATGCTGAACCGTTGTGGCTTTCGAGAGAAAACAACGAATTCTCATTTTACTTTCTGCAACCAAAGCTTTGGTTGCAATACCACACAGTATTTCCAATCATTATGCTACATTCCACGAATTTTGCTCTCCTTCCGGGACGCGTAACCTTTTTTTTCTCTATAATTCATTTCTTGACACCAGCTTCCACCCCACATAAACACCGGCGCTGTCAATCACGCGCTGACACAAATCGAACACCAGCCTACCACCCAGCGCGTTCGACGAACAGATTGGACATGCTCGTTTCCTCATTAATTTCCCATCCCGGTAGCGCACGACGCGACACGCCTGTCAAATGAAGGTTCCGAATGTTCAACGGGTATGGGGGTGGAAGGCAAAATAAAAACAACATGCCCAACAACAAAGCTGCTGGTTCCAAAAACAAGATGTCTTTCGGGTGCGTTGCCGCGGTGGTAGTGAGAGCGGGCGAGGAGATGGTCAAAACTTTTTCAATTATCACCATTAGAACCAGCACCAGCAGGACACGCCACCACCACGAGTGGGTGGCAGGGGATTGCTAGGTTCAAAGCAAAAAAAAGGCCGGAAAACGCATTCAGATCCAGATCATCATGGGGTCAAAGGGTTTTTTTTCTCCCATGCTGCCACCCGTGCTCCGAATGTTTTACGCTATATAAACCCGCTCATTTCCTTTCCCAGCAAGGATCGTTTCGCTAATTGAGTGCCAGCAGCAGCACCATGACTGCCCGGCATCGGGCGGACCACCCGGCCGGTGGTTTGGCACGTGGATAAAACAATATTTTGACAAGTTTCATTGCGGTGAAATCATGACCCCGCAAATTGGCGAAGTACCACTGTGGAGTGTTGCGGTTTGTCCGTTGGGGGTGAAGAAACGAACGGAACGTGGAACAAAAAGAAACAGGAAAACATCCGCTACCCTCGCGGCCACCCACCCGAGGGCCGACCCTTTCCAGAGAGGGGGGCAAAAAACTTTCGCTGAACTAACTTTTGACAATGATTGGTGGATTTTTCTATCAACGTGTCCCGCAGGCTCTCCGCGCCACACGCGCGACCCGTGTAAAACAGAGCCCAGCGTGGTGTAGATTTATATCTGCGTGTCGAAAGACCGCACCGGGCGGTTCGGGAGATGGTGAATAATTTTTAAAGCAGCCAGCGGGAAATTCTTGGTGAGAAAGCAAGAGAAAAGAAACCGCACGGAAATGCGTCGCCGGATGACTTTTGAACCTTTCCGCTGGAGGGTTTTTGATAAGGCTCTTCTTGCGCCCAGCGGAATGATGGAGCAACACAGGCCGAACGTGCACGGAATATGTCGCACACTCGTCGCCCCCTTTTGCAAAAGCGAAAATTTATGTTTTCCAATTTGCAACAAAACCCGTGTAAGAAAACGCGAGCACGCACACACACACACACACAGAGCCCCGAGGTTCCCAACAACGTGTGACGAAAAGTTGGGCACGGCAACTCACGGCCAAGAATTCCTAATTAGCCGGCATGCAAAGAGCCGAAACAATGTGAAAAGTCGCACGGCAAGCAGCCAGGCAATAGTTGCAACGTTGGGGAGGGGTTGTTTTTCGCTTGGAGCTGGCTTGTCTCGAGCCCGGTCGCCCGGCTGACATGATACGGGTAGATGGGTTTTGAAGAAGTTACCCAGCCCCATCATCACCGCGCGGGTAGCATAAATTGAAGTAATTATGAGGGTTTTGTGAGGCTTTTCTTCTCGCGGAACTACACGGTACGGTGCGTCGGAGGCATTTGCATCGCGACTGCAGCCGAGCCGGGCGTTGCGCTCTTCCCGAGGGTTCATTTTGTTTGCACAGAAAATGAGCTGCGAATGTAGTTGCTGTTGAAATGGAGTATGTAATAAATTCCGCAAAGTGAGTCCCTTCACGTCAAGAGTTGACGTCCTTTAGAACAGTTGGAAGGTGTAACGTATCGGTGAATTGTTTCTACGGTATTTTCTTAACTAATTGCTCTTAACTAAGTCACTGTTGAGTGAAGTAAACCAGTGGTTCAATCGGTATCACCGTATCCTGGTTTGTGTTTACTTCTGAGGTGTAATTAAACTAACTTAAGGTTTCCTCCATGAAATTTTCCTAAGACATGATTTAAAAAACTCCATCTAGTACAAGGTTGTTGATGACAATTGTTGGGAAACGTCAAATGCCACGGTATTAGTACTACGCGTTTTTTAGTACTTGGACCGGATCCAAGAGTATTCCGCGAGAACAGTATAAATACGACCGCAGCAACGGTCTTTAGGAAGACTGAGTGAATAAAAATACATGTTTTTACCTGCGTCATAGAACCTTGCCTAGAGAATTTCAATCCTCGGTTTCTTTTATTAAATTTATCAAACGATCTATATTAGTATATGTCTCAATTTCTAACTGAGTTCAGAAATCCTCATAATGCTTATTTATATTATGTAATATATTCTATAGTGTTAACATCTATAGACATGAAAACTCTTCTTTTAGTTAATGCTGAAAAGAAGAAAAAATAATAAGACAACGTTTCGCCAAGCAGTGATAAATGTAAATTAGTTGTGTAAAGTAATGTGTGCTACCTAGCTGTGCAAACTTCACTTAAGACACTGATTGGAATAATTTATTGACAAAGGAGTATTATCGAATCACCATAAACGATTCTGCCTCAATATAGCGATAAAATATCATAAAATAAAGTTCTGCTTTCTCCTGATCCAACCAAAGTCGTAAAGAAGCCAACTTGCAATTGCAAACCCCAATTTGTATCTACCACACAGGGCAGTACACACATACACGAAAAGTATCGCTCCGTACCATCATCCCCCATTGAATGGCACTCCTAATTAACTGCAAGCTTTATCCCCTTTCCGCCGGACAGGAATGCTTTTATTCGAACATATCCTATATTTTATTTTCCTCGTCCACCGGTTCCCACCGCCGAAACGCACGGGCCGAGCAGAATATTGACTTGTTTGCCTGCTGCTGCTGCTGCTGCCGTTCTCGTATATTTTATCGCAATCCGGGCTTATCCCGCAATACCATGCCGCCAACATCGCGACCAGATGGCCGGATCGCGGACGCCACCACCCCTCCCCCCGGGAAGGGGTTTCACTAAATTCATTGTTTTGTTTGCTGTTTGCTGCACTAATTCCATTTTCATTACACCATTACCGTCGGAGGCCGTTCGGAAGGCCGGTGCCGGTGGCAGGTCATAATTTATTGGTTATAAGTAGTTCTTTATGCGTGCTCGCGTGAAACTTTTCTTCCAGCCACCCCCTTCCCCCGCGTGAACCGCCCGAGTGCCCCTGAGCCCCCATTCGACGTGAGCCATATGATTATCGTCACCGGGCACCGGGCGTCTCCATCGGCCGTGCTGTGGGCGAGAAAATCGGACCAAAAGAGATAACACGCTTACAAGCAACGGTGTCATTACTACCTGTGTGTGTGTGTGTGTGTGTGTTTGTAGCGGTGGTTGGTGGCCATCCGTCCGGGCCGGTTTGTGTCGTATCTGCAACCGGACCGTCGAAACCGTTGGCCGTTGTCTCGGCTCGGACGGCGATCGGCCAAAACTTTCGTTTCGCGCGAGCGGATAAAACTTTCTCGTGCTCCTCTCGGGTTCGCACCCACCGATCGGATCGGTTTGCGTACCGTGCGAGTGGCGGAATTATTCCCAAAGCTGTTTCAGCGGGCGGATGCGGTGGGGATGGGTGCGAAACACCAGCGGGAACGATCTGAGGCAAGAGAAATTATGTTAATCCTATTGGATAAATTACGACGCTTTATTCGCTGTTATGTGATTATACGTCGGGCGAGCCCGGACCGGAGATAAACCCTCCGGGAGGTGATCGTGTCCCGTCTCTGTGAGTGCGTGCATGTGAGGGAGCAAAGTGGGCCATAGTGGAAGAGCACGGGATGAAACGATGAAATCAGCGCACAATTGCACAACGGAAAATGGTTCTGTTGAAGCCGGTCAGAAGGATAGAATTTAACAACATCAAATCGTATTACTTATGCTAAATTGGTTTATCACATTTGTTTATGGCACATTTGTTTATGAATAAAAGAATATTCCTTCCAAAGATTGATAATCGAACACAATGGAATAACACATAATGTTTCATTGAATTATCATGAAAAAATCTATACAAAATGTGTGAATCAATATTTTTAAAAAAATAAAGATTTTCATTTAGAACTAAATAGTTGATTCTCTAGGGAAATGTATCTGTTTCAACAAGTATTGATATAACTCTCTAATTTTACTCAGTAAATGTTCACTTAGTTTTCTTTTAGTTTGCGTTTGTTAAAAATGTCACAACGAACACAGTTTGACCGCGTTTCTTCCCACCGTGCAATCGCTACACAATGCAGCATCAATATACATGACCTAAAAATCAGGAAAATGGAAGCAGCAAAATGGGAATAAAACCAGGAAAAAAACACATTTACCAGCCAGGAGAAATCCCACCCCGCTTCCACCAACCCACATCCACCCCCACGCTACCCCACCTCGGGAGGCTTTTTGGTGGATGCTGTTGTTTCGCACCGCAGTGGGACCCTCCGCCGGGCGAGCCATCGGTGCCAAGAGATACGGTACGGCCGTTTTTTTTCTTCTTTTCGTTGTTGTTGCTGTTGCTGTTGTTGCTGTTGTTTTGTCTCTTGTTGTGTCCCGCATTTGGCCCCGGGAATTAATCGGATTTTCTTCGGCAGCTTTGCCGGCCGCGATACATCTTCGGCGGTTTTTGCCCCGTCGGTGCCATCGTTCGGTGTTGATTTCATTTCCGCCTGACTTTCACCCAACCCCCCCCCCCATCCGCTCCCCTTGCTCGCGTCCCTCGTCCGACCTCTTCATCCGTGTTGCGGTGTTGATCTTTTCCGAAGGGCATTATCCTCTGGTGTGGGTATGTTTACGGCCTGCCGTTCGGTTCGCTGGACACCGCATCCATTTTCGATGAGTGAGCCAGACCGGGTGCGCCCGTCCGTATCCTTGTTCGGTATTTTTATTTTAATTTCTGCTTCCCCCTCTAATGCGCACCGTTCGTGGTCAGCCGATGGCCGACGCTGCCTGGCTGTGGCCGTGGAAATGGCTTAATCCCGGGGTCGGATTATAGGGAAGCTTGCGAGCGATCGGTAGCGGTCGTAATCAAAAATAAAAGCCAACAATCCCGGCGAACTACAGCGGCGAAAATAAAACAACACAACACAAGCAAGACGCACCCCCATTCACCCATTGATACGGTTTTGACCGAAGAAATTAGATTTTGCACGCCGTCCGGATCTAGCGTGTGGGAAAGTCGCCCGGATTGGTCGCCCAACGCCCAGGCGGCGGGCGAATCTTTCGGACGCAATCGGGCTCCGGTCGTAACTTCGGCCGTGAGCCGTACCCGGAACGTGCTCGGGTGAACCGCACAATGTCTGTGGCCGTGGCTTAAGATCTTAAACTGAGGCAGCCTCTCGCCAGCGGAGGCTTTAAGCTACATCGGCCTACATCGGGTCCCGGGGCCGGCTGCCGAGTTTCCGTGCTGCAGCAACATGTCGACTCGAGTGAGCACACGACTGTTAACATAATGTTTTGTTTTTTGGGAACTTTTTTTTTCTCTCCTGCTTCGCTGGGAAAGATCGTCGCCGGGAAAGTCCTCCAGCAGCAAAGTTTTACCCTTGTGGTGGAAAACTTCATTAGGAGGGAATTAGATTGTGATCACACCCGCGCAAAACCACGGGCTGTGTTAATGTGCCAACGCCAACGAGTGCCAGCGATTGGCAAAGATTACGCACACAAAGGTTCGACCGGAATGGAGCAAACGGGGCCGTGTGCGCGAGAAAGTGGCCAAGTTAATTATCTGGAAGTTAGCGGGCGGTTGATGGCGAGCAATGATGTAAACGGAAAACGCGATTATGATTTTGAACGTTGCGCTGGGCCGCATGAATTGCTTTCGAGCGAGATTGTCCCATTCCGGGGACGAGTAATCAGGGCGAGATTGATAAACTAATCCGCTCCGCAATCGAAGAGCGACACACACTCGAGGCCGTTGGTCAAAGTTTGTTGGGTTAATGAGGAGATATCATGCTTGTTTGGGCACGGGGCTTAGATCTTCTAGGCTAATGTTGGTGCCTTAGTTACTGTATCTATCCCGCGAACTTCACAAATCAATTAGAGCGATTTTTTGACATTACAGATTGAACTACTCCTAAACAAAGTTTATAAGTTTGTTTCTAAATCAATATCTAAATCTAAATAAGTTTCTAAATTTTATGAGTTTACCATATTCAATGTTATTTAGAAACTAATGGCTGATATCAGTAAAAATGCGATTAAATAAACCATTTATGAAAGATCCAATTTTTTTTATTTTAAAATCTGTTAACAATAGTCTTCGTAGTCACATATTTTGGATGAGCATTGATTTAGTTTTTACGCTTAGTTTTAGGATGTGATCAAAATCGGTATTAGCATGGCTTATTGCTAATGCCAATAAGAAAGGTCTCTTTGACATGTGAAGGTCTTAATCGGACGATGCTCTCTTGACCGCTTTCGATCGGAAAAGACTCTGGTGAACTGTTCGCCTCGTTTGCGAAGATAGACATTCAAGAAGCCGCTACAATAACGAGCTCTATGAGATATATGATAACCTCACTATTGTGCAGCGCATCAGCAAAGTCTGGCTCCGGTGGGCTGGTCATGTTAGTATAATGACACCAGACAACCCCATTTGCATGTACTAAAAAATGGACCATTTGGAAGGAGTTTAATTGTTCAGAAATGATTAGACATCAAGTAATTTCAATATTCATCTTAATGTGTACATTTGAAGTAGCTAACTTGCCCGACTGTCCAGATTCTATCATTCCAACATTGCACCTACGATCTAACCCAAGCACCTACGAAGATAGTCCCTAGTAGAAGTCCGGTGCATCCCATCAATCCTAGTTTATCGAACCAATTTGATTCAATTTATCATTCATGATTCGTAAACGAACGCCAAACAAAGTGGCGCCCTTATCCTTTCTTAAAGATCTATTTAACATTGGTTCATTATAATTCTGCAGCGGTGATCGCGCACGCCTGCTTTATCTATCGTTTAATGGGATTTTACCTACACCCAAGACATACACATCGCAACACAGATACAACACCGACGATAGCAGTCGAGCACGGCACGAACATCGTCTACGCCACGCCGTCAGCCGGCAGTCTCATTAGTCATGCATTCATAAGTTATGTGAGGCGGCTTTATCTGTTAGCATCTGTCACTGGGTAGCCGGCTGAGGTCTGAAGCCTCGGATGCAGTTCCCAGTCCGCTCCCCCCAAAACGCCCGGTACGATGTGCACCATCTGCTTCGACTGTATGAATGTCTCATTAGGCAATCAAGCATATTTTAATCTAACTTCTCCGTATTCCCCCACCTGGTTCCCGCGATGGATGTTGCGTCCGTAAGGAAACAGCAAGAAACAGCGAGAGGTTTTTTTTTTCATACCCGCTTGCCAAGCTGACTAAAATATCATCGACAGTGTTCGCGACAATTCTCGCTACTCATTTTCGAAGAGCCCTTCGCAGAAGTCGCCGTGTCGCGCGGCACACCATAATTCCGCGCAGATTGAAGCGTAACAAGTTTGCAGCCCGGTTGAACGGCGAGCTCGCGACGATTCGCTGCGACTGATCTCAGCGTGTGCGATTCTTTGCGCTTTCGTTTTCAATTTTCCTCCCGTGTGTGAGGTGGGAATGTTTTAAACCTCATCACTTAGCCAAAGATTTGTCGCCAAGCGTCGGCGGGCGTCGACGGGCGGGAAGTGCGTGCAAACTTTGTCGCCCGCTCTGTCGCTTCCGCTCGCTCTGCACCGATTTTCGATCAGAGTTTTAATTGAAAAACTTTTGCCCTTTCCCGTGTTCGTGCAATTGCGCGCCGGGAATTTCTTCTGCCGAGGCACCTATGCGAGTGTGTGTGTGTGTGTGTGTGTGTGTGTGTGTGTGTGTGTGTGTGTGTGAAGTTGATCCTGCATCCCCGGGTGCTGGGTCGGTTATGTACGCTCGGTTTGTCATCGAGGTGGTTTGACTGTATTTTTTTTTGTTGTGTGCGCGTTGCTGGAAGGTATTTCTGAACCAACAGGAGAAACAAAAAACCTTTCCGCCACCAAACTCCATCCATTTCAATCGCCTGCGGTTGCAACCGCCTGCTCACCATACAAGAACTGTACCGGGAGGCGGACGCGTGTGCACACGCTTTCTAATCACACATACGCCGGGGGTTTAATGTACCGGAAGAGAAACACAAACCACCTGCTTGTGTGTGAGTGTGTGTGTGTGTGTGTGTAAATGCAGTAAACTTCTTCCGCTGCTGCCGTGACCTCGCCTGCAGTAAACTCGAGACAAATCGGTTCGGGCGGGTTCGCTCTCGTTGGACTTTGGGTTTTGGGGTTGTGGTTTTTCACACCGAACGCCATTAAAAGCGTCCCTTTCGACGGGGCGTTCGTTTTGTGTGTGTGTGTGTGTGTATGTGTGCGTGTCTGTATGTGTGGGTGGGCACACATACAGCCACCGGTGCAGGTGAAACGACAAGACCCCGACGGCCCAACACATATTTTCCAGCAAGATAGCAAGAAGCATCGAACCGCCGGGACCAAGTTTTTCCCACGGACGGGCGATTCGGTACCAATGAAACCGGAAAACCGGCGGAGATAATTCAGCAGAAAAAAAAACCCCTGAGGGCTTCCCCGGTACCAGGTGTAATTTCAGCTCTTCAAAGTGAAGATTGCACCGAGCAGTTGGATACCACGGAAGAAATGGAATGGAAACAGTCACTACGCCGTATGTGTGGGACCCGAGCAACCGCAGCAGCCCAGTTCCCGGCAGTGCGCAGTGCAAATCAGGCGAAACTGATTAAAAACAGAAACCCCTGATCGGACCGCAGCCGGGCCGCACGGGGTAGAAGTTTAATTTCATTACATCAATGTACCTCAGGTGTTTTCGACGACACGGCGTCGGGGACACGGCAAATGTTGGGAAGTGCGTCATATTAATGGGAACCTTTTCAATTTGTCATGCAAACACAAGGATACAGCTCCGATGCAAATCGTCTTGATGGATGTTGAATTCAAGGCGGCAGTACAGCCTAAAAATGGAATACACAGGAAAAATGGAAACAGATTCTGTCCCTTTCGGAGCGAAAAAAAAATATTTGTTTGAGCTACATAGAGCAATTATTACAGTCGTTACACCGTTATCAGTGACTGGATGTTTGGTTGATATTATAGAACCCACTCCGGTGGAGCTAGAAAAACATTTATATTTTTCCCTTAATTCCAAACATGAACTTCCTATTATCGCACGTAGTATTTTTGAAAATACATAAATATGTATTAATTATAAATACACACAAATACTTCCATGAAATCCCGTGCAATCCTGTGCCACGCGGCTCATAGACACTGCATTTTCTGTGGTGGTTGCTACCTTCTTCCTCGGTGTCTCAAATGAGAAGAACGAGCCTTACTTACTTGTTCCGGCAGGATCCTTCTATTCCCCAGAACCTCTTGCTTGATTCGTTTGAATTCGCCACTCCACTTCTCGTGTAAAAAACCTATTCGCTTCTTCTTATTTTAACCCTTTCACCCTGTTCTGCTAGCTCGATGACTTTCTACCAGTCTAGTTCGCAGTCTAGACAATATTAATAAAAAATCAATTTTGAATGCAAAAATGAGCATTAAAGCATGAACCGAAGACTCATTTGTTTATTTAAAGCAAAGAAAATCAAGTTATGATATTTACTGATTTCAATAGTGATTTTAGTGATTTTCGATAACGAGCTTTTATAAGCTACGAGCTTTCATAAACGTCAATTAAAGTTAGTTAGTACAACATTCCATTTACAGCGAAAATCACCTTCTACTGTTGTGGAGATCAATGGCACTGCACCTAGCTAGTTTATCAATTTCCCCAGCCGTAAGCAAAAAATATTACAAATGTCAAATGTCAGATTATTTGCTTCTCGCGATCTGGTACGCAACACAATGAAAGCGCTCTTCTGCGTGTGCGGCTGTACTTTTATTTCCCGCTGTCGGTGTGTGTGTCTGTGTTTTTTCCACATTTTTTCCGCGTTCACACTTCCTCCTATTCAACGAACACCTGCCCTGTGGCTGACTGACTCGCACAACATCAAAACCGACCAAGGCAGAAGCTCCATCAATCACTGACACTGGCCGAGCAGCAGCAGCAGCAGGCCACCGGCAAACAAATGGGTGCCAGGCGTTTTGGCCGTGCGAGATAAAACGGACGAGCAAACAACCGTGGCTCAATCCAAGTGGCCCATCAAAAGAAACCCATCAAATTCATTTGCCGGCCTGTGCGAAAGTTCGGCTTCTACTTCGGGATTCCGGTTCTCCCGCGTCCGGCACACGTGTACCCGGCCCGGGTTCGAAACGTCATGACCATTGCGGGTTGCGAGTTAGTTTTCGTTTAGTCTCCGTCTCCGCTCGCAGCATATGCGTTGACGGTGTGCGGCTGAACTTTTGCCAGGTTGCCCGACCGTTGGCGGTTGGGGTCAACGGTTCACGTTGGGTGGACGGTGTGCAAAAAATACGGTGTGCGAGCGGCGGCATGCTCAAATGGGCGTAAAAATGGTGCACCCACGTACGGGGTAGGTAGATCGTCGGATGGGTGGGTCGGGCGTGGCGAGGGAAATTATTAAATGTATCTTCCGCACCGGTGCTCCGGAACACGGGATGCAAAGGTGGAACCGGGTCCGACCCAACCCGAACCGGCCCGGCCGCACGGTCGGAGTGTTTGATTTACATTTTTGCATGCTGGAAGTGAATGATGGTTTCCGGTGCCTGGCGCTGGCGAGCGGCGTGTCCAGCGTGTGTGCGTTGAGTCGGTTGTAAGAAAACATCTCCAGTGCTTGCCGAGTGGAGTAGCACTAGCAAATTGCACAATTCAATCTCGCACACGGCGTGTGCACTTTGGAGCACCGGGTGAATGTGATCATGGCGCTGGTTTGCGAACCGGGGGCAGATATTATTTATTGTAGCTCTCGAGAAACCTGTAAGGTTTTAATGGGCAGTTTGCATAGTTGGATGTCAGAAGAGCCCATTTTGCAGACAACAAGGCTTTTCTGATAACATCGGGGAAACAAACAGTTCCAGATGACACGGTGAGTGTGTGTAACTTGATAAGTCAGAAATTTTAAACCAATTGCATCTTCACGCTCTGCTTCTGTGGCGTTACGAACTGCGTTGACGTGGCTACCACGCTACGACTTACCGGGATGGATGTATACCACCGTAGTCGGTTAGTTACTCCTAGCTAGGGTCTGCAGTGTGAAGACCGCTGTCGCTGACTTCACTTCAAGGAGTTGTAAAGATGTTTGATGAGCAGGTTTTTATCATTAATTTAAATAAAATATTTTATGTTTATGCACAACACTACGAATCATATGCTTCAGGTATGGAATGCGTATGCCTCTTAGGTTGTTCTCCCAAAGAAAGAGAAAAACAATATGAATGTTTTCGTTGTATGTAAAAAAACCACTGTAAATTTATGCATTCAATTTATAATGCATTTTAATTAAATAACTTGGGATTTTTTGTATAAATCATTCGTATTAAGTTTTTGTTCGTAAAAGATGTAAGCCAAGCTAGCCGCCATTAGTTCAATACAGTAAAAGATACTCGGTGAGCTGGATAGATGCGGCAGGGTTTGAAAAAAAAACGGAGCATAAAACAGAAGAACATAATTATAAAAATTAAAAAAACAAAACAAAAAACATGCGGAGAATTAAAACGATTGAAATATCTTGACATCAGTGCAGGTCTTATCACTTTTCAAAGTCGTTTGAAATAAATGAAAATGATAGAACTGCGATAAAACTTGCGACTCTTTTTTGATGTCCCCTTTTTTATTACAATACATGTTCATTTTATAATTCATTGGTTCATTCACTTAAATTCATCCTAAGCTATTCTTGATTATTCAAGCAGTTTTTGCTGTTCAATAAGTATGAAAAAAATCAAATCTCAAACCATGGTATTAAAATTAAAACTATAATTAATGTATGTGTGCTTATGGGTAGTTTTTTCATACTGAATTATTCGAATTTGGTTTTAGTTGCTTAGTATTAGAAAGATTTGGGAGAAACAGTTGTATGATGTACAATTACACTCTAAAGGACTCATAGGTACCTTCTAGCAAGGTTTATCAATAGATGCCCCTGGTTTACTATTCTCCTTAAACCTATAGAACAGAACTGATAAGCAATGCTTCGTAGCATTTCCATGTACTTCACATTCAAATTGCAACTTACTCCAACGAAACCATTACGGAGGATTGCAGCAAGATACGTAATGCATCCATCTCCTTCACAACCAAACGCACATCATCTGCCGCCTCTTCAAAGCACGGGTTTGGTTGTTTTGAAGTGGGTTGGTGGCTCCTTTCGCCCGGCACGAAACCGGCTACTGTGTGCGCCCCAAAAACTTGCCCGAAACAACCACTAGCAGAGGCGCTCGAGAAGCCCCTGCATCGTTCCAGAGCTTCCCGGCCCTAGCGGTGCCTAGCGGTCACGCTACCGCCGGCTGTGTTCTCCGTGCGTAGCTTTTCATCTTTCCCATTCGCGTCTGGTTCCCACGCGGTAGGCAAAATGAGGCTTAAGAAAAGTTTTCCACCACCGTGCGCATGCAGCTCGAACGCGGAGAAAAAGGAGAACGCAAAACTTGAGGCATTTTTGCAGTCGGCCAGAAAACAGCGAGCAAAGTCGGCGTTGCTGTAGCGTAATTTAACTGCCTGGCCCCGACCTCACCTCACCGGGGCCAGGCAAAGGCCAGCGGCAGCAAAATATGAAAACTACTACCCGTACCGGAACTCCGTACGCCACCTCGCCGACGCTGCACACTAATGTACGTTTCGTATTTCATCTTTTTTTCTTCTGCTTTTGGCCCCAAAAGTTGCTTCCCATCGGCTTACAATTTGTTATTCTTTAACCAAATAGACTTCACCTGCCGGGAAAAGTTTCGCTCGCCTTCTTCGGCCGGGTTTGCAGCGCAAAAAGCGAGTTTCGAGCGTTGCCGTGGAAAGCAAACCAGGGAGCAGGGCCAAAAGGGGGCCAGGAAAAAAGCCAGAAGAGAAGATTGCAACCACCGGTCGGTTTCAAAAGTGTTGCCCAAAATTTCAGCTCCAGCGCTCGGGCCCCGGGAATAACAAGCGTATCGCAAAACGAACCCTTCACGAAAGCGGAAACGCTTACATGGGTTCGGGGTTTTTGTTGTGCTTTATTTTATTGAAATGGCCGAAACTTTCCATCATTTGCTGCAGTGGAGCGCAGCGAGCGGAAAGATTCTTTCGCAAGCGAGGGGGAACCTCCCCGGTGGGGTGAGGTGGTGACGCGGAAGCAAAACAAAACACTTGTAAATGTGTTTTCCCCCCCTTCTGCCAATAACAAAAGCAGAATTAAATCCACCGATGAAACGACAGGCGCAGGCGTCCAGTGGGTGGGAGGGAAACTTGAATCAGGAATCCTTTTCCACTCGTTTTTTTTTTCTTCTGCGCTGTTGTGCTTGTAGACTGCGTCTTCGGTTCCGTTTTATCTTGTGCCTTCACGCTTCAATGGAACGTGGCTTTCTTATTAGCTTCTGGGATGCTGGCTTTCGGCGAACGCCCTCCAACTCCATCAGCCACTGCAGCAGCTCCCCGGACGGCTCCCCATCGACGGCGAAAGGCGCACGAAAACTCATCCATTGCATCGGCGCCCCGTGCAGACGAGCTTAAGAAATGCGCACATAATGGTGGCAAAAAATTAACAAGGAAATTATCTTCATTGCACTTTATTTAGCCGTAAATGGGAACGAATTAATAATGCTTTTAGCTCGTCCGGTGGGCAGCCGGAAACTTTCGCCCTGCCGCTGGTTGGGCTGCAGCGGAAATAATTGCATTTCTCGTTTCTCGCGCTGCCGGAGAAAAAGTGCCAGAAAATGTAATTTCTGGTAGCACAATAAATGCTTTGTTCCGGGAAGTTATGTGCAACAGCGCTGGAACAGTGGTGGTTTATTGTGCGTCAGTAAGACATCACGCGGGAGTTGATGATTGTGTGCACAGCCGGGCGGAACAATGGTGATGAGCGCCGGCAAGGTAGGCAACGTAATTACTGCTTCTATTATAAGCTCATGATCTCAGCATGCATCTCTGAGGGAGGTCAGAAAACTTTACAACAAAGAATAAAGGTGTCCATGAAATTTATGGGGTTCATACAAAGCTTAAACATTAAGAACGAGCGTGTTTGAGGTGAATGAAACTGTCTTCAAACTGTTATTCAAAATTGAAATGGCGATAATAACTTATTACTGTTTTCAAAACGATATTCAGAGTCAAACGGAGTAACAACTAATATCCAGCCGAACAGAGCATTGCATACATTTAGGCGAGAATCTTCTTAAATAGACATACCTACGTAACGCGTTGTTTGCACATTCTCCTTTCATTCCGAAGCGTTCGTATCTCGGGATGTTCTTATTTATAGTTCTCTAAATGTATCATTTCATCTTTTTAAAACCCCTCTCAAACCTCGTCAAATGTTTGCCACTAAATAAATAAAGCAGATCGTCGTGAAAAACACATACTTTTCATTAAAACAAGTTTAACGAATCTTTTCGTCCTCCCGAGACCTTAATCATGAGATACGACATAGTTTTTTTTGTTGTTGCTTCTCTTCTCTAAAGACAACCATATCATACCGTCTAATGATAGTCACGGCACGGTCGTCTCGTTTCCATCGTAAAGTGTTTCCCGCTGCAAACAGGTACGGAACGCCTCCGTGCCTTTCGGCCGCCACGGGCGCCAAGCATTCCGTGCGAGTCGGTCGGGTTTGGAATGCCGGAAAAATACTTACCAAGGTAACCGATGCCAAAGTACAAGATTCCCCGGCCTCCCCGGCGCACATTCATTCCAAACTTCGCCTCCCCGTTCGCTTCCCTTAATCTGCCCCTGGTGCCGGTGGGAGTGTCCCGGATTTTTGTGTCATTAAGCGCAAACCGTCAAGGGAGCCGGGGTCTCGGTGCCCCGGTGGCTTGATAGTCAGGTGACGATAGCACCGGCGCTCCTGAATGCAGAGGATCCGAGAGGACATCATCATCGTCGGCGTCGTCGTCATCATCAGCCGGCTTACCTTATGCGCTGAGAAGACCGGCGGCGTCAGAAGGCAAACCGGTCGGGGAACGTCTTAATGAAATGCCGGCAGAGAAATCTGCGCCACCTTTCATCGGTTTACCGACGCCTCGGCGCTGACGCCGGGGGAAATGTCCGGGATTTAGCTTTGCTGGGTGGAAAGGGCGAACTGGGCGCCGTTGACGTTGTTTTGCGGATGTTTACTTATTCGTGCGACATTTGCGAAAGTTCCGGAAAATTCATCGCCCTGGAATGGCTCCCTATCTGGCCCCCGTTCGTTGCCGTTTGTGCGGCGCCAGCCTTAAAATATACAGCCAGCTTTAGCCGGCTAAGCCTTTCGCTTTTAATCTTCATCATTTTGTCGTCCGTCCGTCAGCCGACCACCGTACCGGGGTGGACGGAAGCTCTATGATCGTTCCTCTCCTGCAACGGAAGTGAATTCTGGCTGGGCCCGCGCCGAGAAACGACGTTAGTTAACTAATTTTCCGGTTTCAGTTATTCACTTTTTTCCTGGCCTTTCTTCACTAAAGCTAGGCCATTTGTGGCGAGCGGAATACGGACACAAGCGGAAACCATGGCGGAGAGATACGCGACAAAGGGCCTTAGAACAGGGCCCGCGAAGAAGTTATGCGCCGTAGGAGGAAAGTTTTCCGTGCAAAGTTCATACCAGGTGAAGCTGGGCTACCATTTCTTGCACCCGGTTCGGTGCTCAGTTCGTCATTGTCGACAGCTTCACGCGGTCCTTACCCGGGACGCTCCTTGAGCGAACGCGACGCCATTGCATCAGCACGCGGAGCGCGGGTGTGAAACAAGCCAAAGTTGATGTTTATGTCGTGGTTTAAATAATTAAGCTGTGCTTGTTGATGGTATCGTAATTTGATAACTACATTCGCTGGCGAACCGGGACGGGCGTTCTCCACCCCTCGGAGCTTTAGGCGAGTCGGGTGGTGCAATTTATCTCCTAACCCTCAGCGTGCCCAATTTGATACGGGAAAGGGAACGTAATTTAATTTCATCCACCTTGCCATGGAAACGGCGCTTTTTTGGAAGGATACGCGCCACCACGGACGACAGCGCGGCCCGGTTTGGCGACGATACGCTGTTAGCAACATCCGCGCAGGTGAAGTTAATTACCATGTAAAGGCATCTTCGCGGTGCGTCTTTGCCCGGCCGCGATGTGTGCCGGTGCTGGTGGCACATTTTCCAGCAAACTTTCGCTCCGACTCGAAACAGCCGGGCGGTGCGTGCAGTGCGAAACGTTTGCCCTTGCAGCCGCGAGCGTTTAATCCTGCCTGCTTTCTCACTCATAATTCAATTAATGTTCGAACAACAATATTAGGGCAAACTACGGGGACTCTATTTGCGGGCGGCCCTCGACTAGAAGCTGGCGCTCATTCCACAATGCGCTAATCCGACGTGCGAGCCGGTTCAGGCGCAATTCAATGAGTGCGTCTGCCCGTCCGTGTAACTTACACGCTCTGTCACAGGTAGTTAGGCAATCGGTGGGTAGAGCTGGTGGGGCTGGGATGGTTTCACTTACACGGTTAGTGGAAAGTGGCTTCACGCCCAGTTTGCGGAACGTTCTAGAGTAGAGCTCTGAGAAAACGGTGTTTTTAGGCCTTTATGCTGTAACGCGATACTGCAGGCTCTACCAAGACATTTTTTTTCATCAGATGGTGTTAGTATTTGATGAGATTGGATTGTCAGATAGCTTGAAGCTTTCAGGCTGTAATAATATATGCTTGATAATGAGTTATCATAGCGTTTGCCGTGCAAAATGCATGCTTTCGAGCTTGTGAACAAAATGTGCGCCTAAAGGTATGCAAATAATACTAAAATTAATATTCAAATAAACCCAAAATTGGTATTATTCAATAGGTAAATAATTATTTACCTCACCAATGAGAAATCATTATGATTTGGTTTGAAATGATGATGAAATGATGAAGTTTGTAATGAACACTCACAATGCTCACGCAAACAGATACAAGCGGCATTTGAAATTTACCATCTGATATTCTGTATCATCATCAAGGTGGATACAAAATTGATAAAGTTGATGTAAACATCAGGTCTATGGCCGGCTAAAAAGCTGCTGAGCATAATGCGAAAAGCGAATACACATAATAAACGAAAAGCCTTTTACAGCACAATGTTATACTCCCTCAACTGAAACATTTACAATATTGTTCCACTGGAGCTATAGTTTCAACGCTAGTTTTGAAATTGTAACTATCTCTCCAATAAATTGAAATCACAATCGATTAACAGCCTCTGATCGATCACTTCAAACAATGGCCTCATTATCCGTCCACGACAATAAGGGCGCTGATGGTGCGCCAAATGGGTCGTACATTAGCAGCGTTGCTTTTTTTTTGTCTTTGAGCCCTTGTGAGGCCATTTGCGCACATTGCTCGTGCTGCTAATGCTCTAAAATTGGCCCTCCCCATTCGTCACAATGTCCCCCACTGTCAACACCCTACGCTCCATTTCTCACGCCCCAAAAATCCGGATCGAACGAAGCGGTTGCGATCGAATGCAAATGATCCATAATTAAGTTTGGTCGCTTCAATTTCCGGCTTGGTAGGGATTTTCCGTGCTTGGTTCGCTTGTTCGGGGAAGCCGCCACCAGGGAATGGAAGTTCATCAAAGTTGGTGTGCGCGCTGTGCGTGGTGCGGTTTAGACTGCCTTCCGGTGGGTTGGGTTTTGGTTGGGGGAGACGCTGCCGCAGACGATCGAATATGAGCCCGAGCGCTGCCAGATGGGTTTCGATCGTGACAGAGCGGTGTAGCGTTCGGTTCATACAAAATTTAAGCCACTGCCACTTCAACACTACCGGGAGCACTAAAGCCGTCTCGCAACTATTCCTCTTGTGGCGCAAGAAGCCACCCTTCGGTTTTTGCGTGGAAATGAGTTTACTTTTAATGTGCGCCGGCTTTATCGGCTAATCAACGGGCGGCTCCCGCGAGGATGTGGGGGGAGAAAAATGGCCTCCTCAATTATGCATACGCTCTTGCCGCCCAATCGGCAAATAATCCATCCGAAGACGAAAATTTGACGATGCATTAGAAGCCGAGCTGGGGAAGGTTTGGGAGCCCTCTCACCATCATCCGACCTGGCTAATAATGCTTTTAGGCTAAGGTTGCGCAAAACCCGAAAGGGAATTTGTTTTGCGAATGTGCGACCGTGCGGTTGCCGTGCACAAACGAGCACGGAGCATGATAAATAAATAGCAAAATCCGTCTAAGTGGCGCATTCAATTACAAACGCGGCTCCCGGCACGTCAAAACGATGGCTGACGGCTTGATATTTTCAGCTCCCAATTTGCCGGTTATCATTAAACCGATTTACCTTTACGCTCTGACAACGGGAACGGGACGGCGTCCGTCCATTTGCTAGTCAATCAATCACGCCGCACCGATCGGAATCGCCCGCCGGGCTGCCGATGCGAAATGAGATGAGCATTGCGTTGTCATTGAATGATTGATTTGCTGTCCGGCTTTCAGGTGGAAGCTCGTTCCGGTTGCTGAGCAGCGAGCGCCACTAACAGGCATTAGGGGCATTGAGTTAAACAATTTACAGCTGCGCGACCGCTGTGGCTGTAATACTATGGATAGATATTTCGATTAACTGAATCGGTACAATTTAAACCTCACGTTTCAAAACTACAGGCTAATCCAAAAATTTCTACGGGTTTTCGAAATCAAATTGTTGGTTTATTAAGAGGTCCGAGCGCAACCAAAATGGATTCCTCTTAGCTTGAACATCACCTCTTAAGGAGCCATTTCCACTTCAAAAATTGAAGCGTTTTTTTGCCTGTAACATAAAATGCACCTAGAGACATGTTGATTTCAATTTTCTCGCCTGAAACACGATATTCCGGGCGCCTTCCTGGTAGGTCAAGCTCATTAATGTTCGAGCCTGGTTCGCGAGTGGCACGAAAACAACTCTGTCCACCCAACAGCCGGCATCAAGAAAAATAGCTCAAAAAGGGACATTTCTGCGAGATCATTTTGTTGATGACAGCAAACGGACAAACACAATAATGAAACAAAACAGGAGCCGCCCTTTTCGCGGAAGCTAATTCCGAAGTGCTTGAGTGTTGAAGGATTCGCAAAATCGAATTTTCTTTAAACTGTAATGGTGTAGCTGCGAAGAAGAATAGGTCTTATGCTTTATGAGTTGTGTGGAACATTAACATCTTTTATCATTAGTCATGTTTAAACGAGCATTCGTCTCCAGTGAGTTGTTTCTCTCCGATCTAGAACTTTTCCGATCAAGCTAATTATTCTGCTAGCTATCTTAACAACCTATCAGCGGCAGCACCGTGGAAAACGCGAATTGGATTGAATTTAACAACGGTTTGGATTCGGCACCCAGCGTGGAACAGTAGTGACGGGATGATGTGACGTGATTTTACACCAAACTGAAAACAAAAATTCTCCCACGGCCATCGCCAGACAGATCGGGCCGACAAACTTTTCAAGCTTCCGTTCGCCGCCTTCCGGCGTCAGCTCCGGTCGTCTCGGTAGACGTAGACGCACGATTTGTTTGGCAAGGTCGGAAATCACCAGTGCTGCGCGTCTCACAGCCGGGGATAATGATCAGCCTGCGAGGGGTGGCGGGTTTTGCAGATAAGGTGCCAACTGTGGCCGCAGGGTCGGTCGGACTCCGAGTTCGAGGAACCCGCGCGGCTGCACCCACCCACCGAAATGTAATCATAACGATCATCATTATGGCTGCCGCTTTGTGAATGGCAGGTTCGAGCAAATGGAATTGGGTTCGGCCACGATGATTGGGACCGAGTGGGGGAGGCAGAGAGCGGGAGAGACGGGGGCAGGGAAATTACATCGACAGTAACTTTTAACGAGATGACTTTTTCAACAACTCTCGTTTGACGCTTTAAAGTTGTCCATTCGTTTCGCGGGCGCGCGTAGTTTTCCGTGTTCGCGCGTTAGTTTTTTCAGTCTTTGTTTGTTTGTTTGCCTTTTTTATGTTGGTGTCGACGGGGAGTTGTCAGCCTGTTTTGCGAGCCACGATGGGCCATGTGGTTCCGGTTTTTGAGTAATTTTGAGTCGAAGGAGCGTCGAAGTGCGTTCCCTATCCGTATCAGCGCTATTGTTTGCCAGTTGCAGTTCTGGCTGGCAGGAAAACAACTTTTCTATGCATGTGGCCACGCTGCACACGCTCGTGCGAGTTTCACAGTTCGCGAGCGTCTCATTAGAGCAAATTGGAGAGCATCATGGCACAACTTTCGCATCATTGTTCCATAAGCCATTATGTTTTGGAAGCTGTTTCACAACACGTTCGGTGGAACAGTGTTAGACGTGAGCAGTTGAATATAGTAACATATACCATTTTATGAAATGGAAAATTGGAAATAGACATGTGAATAGTTTTCATAATCGTAACCAATACATTATGAACTTGCATTTCATGGAATAGTACAACATTTGTGACAAACCTCGTCAATGGAAAATTATGCCAAATTGAGAGTTTACTTTTGAATAATCAAAATTATTATTTCATATTTTCATAATATAGATCACACATAGAACAGTCTTATAACAGTTGTTGTAAGAGTAAATACTATATTCAACATAATACACATAAAAATAGTTATGGGAGAAAACCAAACTCATGCTGTGCGCTTCAAAAAACGAAGCCATCTAAAGCGTTTGTTGCACATTAATTGCTTTCATGTCCTGATTGCATAGTCAGTCGTGTACAAAAAATCCGCGAAATGAAACAGTTTTAAAACCACGCACAGCCAGCGTGGCTGGCCGACGATTTCAATGTCTGCCCCGGAGGCAAGCGGAAATCATACGTTTCACTCAATTACCGATCGAAACCGAGTGTACCACAAACGAACGGCAATGGAAAAACAGGACCACTGAAGGTAAACAGTCATAACGAAACAACACATGTTATTAAAACCAATTAATATGAAATGGGTTCGACACACATGCAAAACTGTGCGGAAAACGGGAGCACTCTGGAGGAGAAAAAAAGCGAATGCGCGTAATGGACAAAACGAGGCTTACTAACACTCTGATTGTATGTGTGCGTGTGGGTGGAGTGTTAAAGGGAGGGAAAGAGGTGGTTTTGTCATGACAAACACGTTCCCTCAACAATAATCACAGGCCGGGAGTGGTGGGAAGAAAAAAATCACATAAAAACTAGTTGTGAACACAAACCAAAAAGAGGAAAAGTGCGAAAACGATCATGTTAAATACAAAACTCATGTCGCTCATAGTGGAAAAATAAACTATCAGACGTGAAAAAATATACTTTTTTGCTTTATAATATCAACGCGGGAAAACGCTACCGGTAATGAAAGAAAAACCCGTTCCCCGACCACATCACAGGATTTTATCGGCCATATTTGTGTTTTCACGCAGTAGAGCGAAACAGAAACCGTTGCATGGTTTCGATATGTAGTTTTTCTTCACCGCTGCTTGAACTTTACATTTCTAATAGAGAGCAAGAGAGAGAGTGAGATAGATAGAGAGAGCGAGAGAGAGAGAGAGAGAGGGAGATAGATAGAGAGAGAGAGAGAGAGAGAGCGAGAGAGAGAGAGAGACTGGCGAATCAATGGCCCGTCAGTTTCGGTTGTGTGGTTTCGGTGGTAAAATGACAAACATCTGACCAGGTTCGTATAATGAGCAAATAAACGTGTGAAAACGCGACCCTGAAATGTCACGCGATTGATGGAAATTTGATCCGTTCGCTGAAGGAGGAAAAGGAAGCGGTTTTGTTTGCCAACCAACGCCTGAAGTGTTCTCGCTCGCAACAACTCCGCATTCCGCTTGCTGGGATTGCATGCTGAACAAAATGGAACGATAAACTTTTAAGAAGAAGGTAGTGTTTGAGAAGGTTGTGTTAGGTTGTGGAGATCTATCACGGTGGGAGTGGCGTAGAGGCAAACGGTCGAAACATGAATGCCTCTGACAAAATTTTGATCGCTCAAATCAGATTAGTTAACAAAGGCGAAGGCAATGATAACGGAGCTTACAATATGTGCGTTATTAGTTGAGATTTTATAATGACCTGGGGGTTGGGTGAAAATAAAAACATAATGCAAACTCTATTATTATAGATTTTATTTAAATGAGTTTTAATACGGATTTGTCCCTCATGGAATAGCTTCCGCTTTCTAAACATAATTTAGAACTAACGAACAAGCACGGAAAAATGTGATCCATAACAATAAAATGCATTCCGGAGCATGCCTTTCGTTGACAATGCAAAACGAAAATAATTCTAGGAAAAATAAAATTCAACTTATATTATTTTTCAATAGTTGAAAAAAAATCCGGAAAATTATCTGGCAAAGTTATTTTTCCTTTACAATGGAGAAAACATTCACAAACTAAGTAAGCCATTGAAGTGCAATGTTGAGTGGACTCCGTTGTTTAGGATCGTCCTACAGTCTAGACGATCCAAAACAAAAGTTTGAAAGAGTAAATTGAAGAACATTGAAAAAGTTAGAAACTAGGCTAGTATTGGATATTTCAATTGCTAGGATAAGCTTATTTGTTTTTTTTTTTTCATTTAAAAATTAAGAACACAATTCAATATGACAACAATAAATGTAAATGATAAGAACACACAATCAATTTGAATGAATAAACTCATGCAATATTATATTTCTACCTAATGTGACCCAGAGTGTGCCACGTTCAAACATTCAAGCGCGAAAGTGATCGACCGGGACAGCAAACTTCGTGTCAAATAACACAACAATTTTCCACCTGTTTTCCTGCGATCACAGGTGCATCGAAACAGGCCATTCACGGTACCACCGTACACGGTGTGTTTGCTCTGAGCTCGCGCAAAACGTCCGGTCGCTCCAGCACGAATTGCTGCTTCCGGTGGCTGTTCACAGGAGCGAACAAAAAAAAAAATAAACAGCACGATGCAAAATAGCAAACTGTCATTAGATGCCATTCGAGCCGTAATTGAATTCCCGATCCGAGTGGAATGTCGCGTGCTGCCTGATCTGATTAAACCCATCATTAGGCTGCTAATGCTTCGTGTCATAAACATGACACGGTGCGCTTCCCGTGCGCAGTTGTGCGTGCGTTCGCTTATCTGTCCGGGCGAACAGGGTTTTCCGCAAACAATCACACGTTAACATCGTGGATTGGGGGAAATTAAGCGAGGTGGTTTCGCTTGTTATTTTCTTTGCGCTCTCGATCTGTTTTATTCGGCGCCAATTGTTTGTGACCAGGAGGCAGTCAGAGGTTATCCCGCCATCGTCCCCGGCTGACGAATGCGTCCACTGACCTCAAGACGTCCGACGCTCCAGTGTAATTAAATGCATTGCTCGGCTCTACGGAACTCCAGCTCCACTCGACTGGCAAGCGAACGAGAAACCTTTTCCGGTTACATGACAATGAACTTTCCGGTTGCCTGTTTTGCTACTATTGCCGCTGCTGCTGCTGCTGCTGCTGCTCATCTAGCCCGACAGTTTGTGGTTTTCCAATTTTCGACAACGCAGATAAATCACGTAGCAATTTGAATAAAACAATCATTCCACCGCAGCACCGTAGTCGCAGGCGACCACTTCGCAGGCTTCACCATCGATACGGGTTGCGTAAAATGTGTCCGGACGGGGAGCAAAATGGCGACAGTAAGTATGCTTGTTGTTGGCACGACGCTTCACTCTCGCCTCTCCTTCCCGCTTTGCGTGCCCTCCTTCCCCGGGCCCGTACCTGTGTCTCTGATGGATTTTCCCGAAAGCACACCACCACCCTCCCGCCCACCGGAGCGCTAAGTCAAATGGAAAACATCCCGAGCATGAAGGCAAACGGAAATGTAATCGAAATGAGAAATCACTGCCTCGACCGGGCCACAATTGCTTCCCTGCTGTCGGTGGAGCCCGGAAGATGCTACAACCAAGCGAACCAGCTCCAGCCCGTCGTGCATCCTGCCACCCTGCCCGGGCGTTCCATTGCACGGGTTTTGTTGCTGGAGTTCTCGGAAGTTGGGATGCGGAAAATTTTGGGTTTGCCTCGGTTGTTGCTTGTTATTTTGACAGAGCAGCGAGGGAGGGGGATTGCAACCGAAAGGAAAAACGGCAGCACCCGCTTCGCTCCCGCCGAATGATTTTAAACTGCTCCCAGTTCTCCCGCATGTGGTCGATCCGATCAGATCCGGCACAGATGAAACATGGTTGCGTGCTTTCTTGCCGTTTTTTCTGTCTTCGCTTGCTGCGTGACGGTGTGTGTGTGTGTTTCTTTTCTTCTTAAATCTATTCAATAAAACACAGTCACAGCGAAGTGAACGTCTGAACAAATAAATCACTTCAAACGAAGTTCATGCGTTCGATGCTTTTACCGAAACGGTTCCGTCCGGTTCGATTGGCAGGGTAAACGTCACACGACTTCCGTACGATGCGAGCTTTCTGTTGTGCGGAAAGGGGGGGATTTAAATGAATCGAGCGAGCGTTTTCCTAATGGTAGAACATGTCGAATTAAAAAAAAACAACAGAGAAAACTGATCGAACTGATGGGATCGGTGACGAACAAAGAATGTTTTCAGTTGATTGTGACGGTCGACTGATAGTAGCATTGGCGATCGTTGCCGAGTTCGGTTTCGGAATGCCGAAACAATGTTTGGAAACGAAGTGAATGATGTTTTAGCTTAATATGTGAACTTGCTCCCCTCAGTCGTGCTTGTTGATGCCGGCAGGAAGAGTTGCTAAATTCTTTCGGAGGAAGTCGATGATGAATTTTGTGGGAAAAACCATTAACAACTTTCATAGAGGTATGATATCCAACGTTGTATGTATTCACTTTGATCGATTTCACACTTTTTTTAGACTTTAACTGATAATAGAGAGATCTTGAACGTTTTATCCTTCATATCTCCAAAGATCTTTTCCTTTTCTCTAAATTCTAATTCTTTGGAATATTCTGAAAACATTCCCATTGCTGCAATCTCATTCATTGTATTGTAGCCATCACATCAGTCGAAGAGCCAATCAAGGGATACTCCCTACTTTCACCCAAATTTTGTTTTGTTGGAATGTTCATCGGTCAGTTTTGGATTTCATTCCATCCTTCCTTCCACTGTTCAAATGCGTCCTGCAGTAGGTCGTACCCTACATAAACTCAAAAAGATATCTTTATACACAAATTTTATTAAATTTACAATAGAGATAGAGAAGTTCAGTAGAGAAACAATAAAACCTTCTTTTTCCTAGTTAAGTTCTGTTCTTGAATGTTATATGTTTGTCTTGTCATTTATATGTATCTTGTATCTTGTATGTCTTGTATCTTATATGCTTGAGAACTGTTACGGATATGGAGTTTTGCAAATTACAATTCTCTGCATTTTTGCACCATCTTATAAAACGTATTTTCTTCCTGTACACTTCCTGTTACTACGTTTGTTATTACATTTCAATTGATTATTCTTTGTGTTGTTTTGTTTGACGTGCTTCAACCAATTACTACTACTTCTTCCTTTATATCCTTTCACAGTACAATAAGAATCTTAGGATTAGAAACTTTCGCAAATACAATGCCAGAAAGCTCATTACGAAAAAGTTGTAGCAATTGTCACAAACGATAGTCGATGGCTTTGTCCCCATCCTACTCATTATGATGACTGGTTGATACAAATACAACACACTTTGCCTTCGATTGCAAGCCCAAACGGCTTCTAATCCAAAGCAAAAACATGAACTGTCCGCACGCGAACGAGAACCAGCGAAGACCTTCACTAATCCCGAGAGGAGAAACAAATTTCACCAGAAAAAAATGCGACACAAGTCGAGGTCTAAAAAAACATGCCGAAGCATACTTTCCAGACGCTATTAGACACAAGCGCTCCGTGCGAGCGAGCAGAATGATGGCAAAAATGCAAATAAAGGTATCTACCGCGGGGACGAAAAACTACGCCAGCTTCTTCCGCCAGCGCGCCTTCACCGCTTGCGAGGAGGAAAAGCATTTTTCATCAATCCACTCCCACCGCAGTCCGGGGCGTCCGGGAAGGGGAGGACTGTTGATTGAGATTCTTTTGCGATACTTTCCCCCGACCTACACTCTTCGCCGTCCCGCCGGCTCACGCCTGCCGCGCACTGTTTCCGAAGCGCTCGGGTATATCTTTCCGCTTGGAAATTATTTTCCTTCGTGCAAAAATCGTCTCAACCGACCCGTTCGGAGATTACCATTTACCGGCGTGAGCTTTCCTTTTGCGCTGCGAGAAACCCAACCCGGCGGTTGATTTCCCCCGTGGGACGGTGGAAACCGCTCGGTGCAAAAGCTAAACCCGTTCGCCTAAATCGCTGATCGAATTCTCGAGTTTTGCTCTCCAACTGCTTTCTTAACCGGTGGCCAATGGGCTCAACGCCGACTATTTCGTTGCCTTCGTGCGCGATCAGCTGTGCGGGAGGGGTGATGTGTGTGTGTGTGCTTTTAGTTTTTCATTTTCTTCCCCGTCGGGCGCTTCATTGTAGCACTTAAGTCGGACTGAGAAAACAGAAACAGCACAAACAATCGTGTGCTACTTTCCCACAACCGACCGTTTATATCCGGCGAAAGCACAATACCGATTCGGCAACCCACTTGACTTTGGCAATGAAACCCCCCCCCCCCCCAACCCCCTTTTACCGAACATAACAAACGAATACTCCCACACTCACACACACAAACACACACAACCGGGGAAATCGTTACGATAAGAACGAAAGCCATCCCGAACTGGAGGAAGTGCTCAACACACAAAAAAGCATCGTCGTCCTCCGTCCTTCTGAAGGTGCGCTTGGTTCGGGTTGGGAAAATTTCATTTTCAATGAACACGGAATGTTCCCTACCTCCGCACGGTGCCTCTCGCTCTCTCACTTTCGGACACTCGCAGCACCGACCCACCGAAGGGAAAAGCTTATCCAAGGGTGTCCTTCCTGCGGACAGCATCAAAAACGATGAAGCGGTGGAGGCCAAAAAGAAGAAGAAGAAGAAACAAACAGAAGAAACAAATCCTCCCGCCTTTCGTGACAAATCCAGCAGCGGGCGAATCATTCCCTTCGAACGCACGATTCGGATCGGAAAATCGAAAACTCACCCCACCGGAACGGGACCGGAGCCGCGGGACGGAGTTTCGGGAGCCGCGTGTCCGAGCGACGGGCTCCGCCGACCCGGGCCTCCCGACCCCCGACGGAAGCGATGTTCGTTTTCGGATCGAAATGAGATGTTTACAGTTGACCGAATGACTCGTACAATTTTATTAGACTTGTGCGGATGAGATGTTTTTCTCCTCCGCTCCGGCCGATCCGGTGCCCGCGTTTCGTCCGGCGTCCTTTCGGTTTTGCTAATCGGTTCGTGGTTCAAGTTCATGGCACGATTGGCCTAGAAAAGGGATTGCGTTCGGCCCTCGGGGGGGGGGGGAGTGGCGAGGACACTCTCGATGATGATTGAAAATGAGCAGGGCGCGGCAAGCGAGCGCTGGGGTCTTTTAAATTATGTAACAATTTTGCCCGCTGCGTTTCGTCTACGAGCCACCGTTTGAGGCTTTCCGGGAACATCGGAATTTGCATGCGATAAGTAGGTGAATCAATAATAGATTGTGCTTTGGTGCGACAAATGGTATGGGTATAGAGAGAAAAATGATAAGGACTCGTTTATGGCACGAAGTGAGACGAAGTATGAATGAATGAACGGTATTATTCTACAGGTATATTCCCAGTTCGTTAATTTAAACCAAGCGAGCATGTTAGAAGTTGCAACGGGTAAAAATATAAAGGAACACCTTGTGGGATAATAAATGAAAAATAACAGTATTCTGAATTTCTTTACACGTTTCCCCTCGTCAAATTTTAATGTAATATGTTGTAATGTACCCCTGTACTAATGTAAATGTAAATGATTTGGTATAGTGTTTTATTTAACATTTCTTATTAAATCATGGTACAAGCACACGCTAAAAAAAAATAAAAAAATAAGTAGCAATAGTTTTTAATAATTTGATATTTTGATCACTTATACGTTGACAAGACAAAGCAGTGCTTACAAACATAAATCATAAAAATCTATATTTTCAATAAATCCTTAAAATGCTCTTCTTAATACACAGTGCAGTACACTCTTATAGACGTTGTCACGCATCATTTAGTACATTCAATAGCAAAATACCTAACACTAACGGACATATCCGGTGTCAATTGACACTTTCGCCACTTTGAGCTTCGATAACTTTAAAACGATTAGAGATATCGACAAACGGTTTCACCCAAAGTCTTATATTTTTGAAAAGTTTTTTGAAAATTATTTCAAAAAATTTAAAATCCTTAAATTTCTGAGATACAACTTATTACTGCATTCGTAATTCCATGAGTGTTCCAGAGCCTGCGAAAAAAAATCCGATCAATCGGTCAACAAATGCCAAAAATAGCCTTCTAGGTGTCAATTGACACCTCGATTTGCACCAAAGGAGTATTCGGTCCTTTTGACCACTGAGCTTTTAGTGAACCATTCCTGGCTTTCCTTCACTTTATTATATTCTTAGCTGGATAGTCAGTCCTGCGAACGTTAAGAGGAACCATTTCCAAGTGTCTTCAATCGTCCGAGAACTTGACGATGTTGCCGATTTGCCGATTGTGACTACATTTCTACTCCAGTGTCATAACAGTGGTTCCAATTTCATCGATCATTAGCGATAGGTTTCGTAGAAATCAAGCTATTTGTTTCGTCCCTAAAAGTTCGTTAGATTTTTAATCATAATACTGAAAAGAAGAAAAGAAGATCAGATCAAATAAAGTACTAGTTTTCACCTAAAAAATATTATTCCAGCCCAACAGTGGCGTCCAAACATGAATGAGGTTTTTGAATTGCCAAAAACCATTGGAATCGATTGATATACGACATTTGAAATCTTGAAACAATGGAAATGATATGTTGTAGCGATTGGGCAACAGGTAAAGCAAACATATTATTGGCTTTAAATAAAATGTCTCGCCATTGCTCTGAAGTAAGAGTATGTTCGTAGAAAAAAAAGATATTTTTGCGAAAGAATACATACACATTTTAAATACGTTTTAAACATGATAAAGTCTTGAAAATATTTCAACGCTATCGTAGCTCATAACCGAGTTCAACACCGCAAACCTTGCGGCATCCACCGAAACGAAAGACCTACGGCAAAAATAATATTGAAACCCAGCTCTCACACGCGACCGGAATGGTAATAGAGTCCTTTCGAATGTTCTTGACGTTTTACGGTCCTGCACAACACCCGGGCCATCACTAACTGGCTGCATGTTTCTCCTTTCACTTAACGATACGAGCGCGTGCACACACAAACACACACATATATATATACATGCCAGAGCACTCACTCTATTCAAAACACGACTTTCCGCACCGCGCTTTCCCATCGCTTTCCACGTAACGCGCGAACAATGCGCGCGGACGAAATTTAATATTCCACTCCGTTATTAAATGATTGAAATGTTAATGCTATTTGATTTGATATAAGTGATTCAATATTTGAACTTCGATATTCCGTTCCGATCGACCATTTGCCACGGTCGCTTTACCGGGTCGAAAACCGGTGCCGTGTCGCGCTTGACACGCATGCCAAGCATCATCCTGCGTCAGCAACAGAGGGACGAAGAGAGAGAGAGAGAGAAAGAGAGACCGAGAGCAAGCATTGAAATGCAGCTGGAACCTGACAAAGCAATAAACGACAGAGAGAGAGAGAGGAAAAAAACGCACACACACACACACACACACACACACACACACACACACACACACACACACACACACACACACACACACACACACACACACAGAGAAACCGTTCCTTCCCCGCACCGCGTCGTGGTTTATTCTCGGTGGAAAATATCCGGCTCGGTTACCAGGCATTCGCTTTCCTTCACCAGCACCCGGAACCGATAGTGTGCAATCAAATATTTGTGCCCGATAACGATCGGTCGCCGGTGCCGACCCGGCAGCAGGTCCCGCGCACACGGTGGGAACATTATCGTACGCGAAGATGTACGCTTATTGGAGCGCAAATCCGATTTTTCCCTCCCCGGGACGGGATACGACTCGCGCGATTGGTGTCCACTTTGTGCGGCATT
>KB672713.1:392817-403257 GCA_000349145.1 Anopheles dirus | reverse complement strand
ACACACACACACACACACACACACACACACATATACGAAGAGAAACCGTTCCTTCCCCGCACCGCGTCGTGGTTTATTCTCGGTGGAAAATATCCGGCTCGGTTACCAGGCATTCGCTTTCCTTCACCAGCACCCGGAACCGATAGTGTGCAATCAAATATTTGTGCCCGATAACGATCGGTCGCCGGTGCCGACCCGGCAGCAGGTCCCGCGCACACGGTGGGAACATTATCGTACGCGAAGATGTACGCTTATTGGAGCGCAAATCCGATTTTTCCCTCCCCGGGACGGGATACGACTCGCGCGATTGGTGTCCACTTTGTGCGGCATTCTCCCTCACTCGCTGCACGGTTTCCGGATGACGGGGAAGACGAGCGTGGGAACGGGGTCGCGGAAATGGAACAACATTGATTGTTACCTTTTTAATGCACCCCGAGTGCGCCGGTACGTGTATTTACATTTAACGATTGCATTGTAATGGAGTATTAATGTCGGTTTCGTCTGGAGCGTGCCACGGCGACTGCATATTGCGAGGGATTGAGGTTCATTATTAAAATATCGAGTGTAGTTCGGAGTGTTTTCGGTGTGCTTTCGGTTAATATTTTTTTTTTTCATGGAACGGTTCGACGATTTTTTCTCAGTGAAGTGGAATAAATTCGCCGTTGTGTGACGCAGAAAAATTACGAATGTCAATTGTCATTTATTTCGTAGCAATATGTTTTTTTGGCGCTGAAACTATAGTGTATCTTAAATAACAATTAGTTCCTCTTTTTTTTCTGTAAGCTGTTTTGTTTTATATCACTTGTTTATAGTATTTCATACGAATGCTCAACATAACTTTAAGAACTTTAATGCAACACGTTATTTGACCAATTTTGAAAACTATTCGAACATGGTTCTAATTTTAGTTTGCAAACCGAAGATGATTTAAAGTTTTTAGTTTTTTAATTCTTTCAGTTTCAAGTTCTTCGATTTTTAAAATTTCTATAGTTAATTGAAAAAAAATTAGTTCCTCTTATTCTGCTCTAAGTTATTATCTTCAATATAACTTGTTATTATGTTTTTATTAATACTCTTCAAACATAATTTTAATAATTATACCACCTCACATTATTTCACAAATTTTCGAAAATAATTCAAACATGTTTCTACTTTTAGTTTATAACCAAACTTGAATCAAAGCTTTTAGTTATTCAATTGATTATTGCCTTTTCGACCTACTTGATGACCGATTTTAACGACTAAAATGTTATAGTTTTTTTGCGTATTTGTGTCTTTTTCGACAAGTACGACTTTATTGGGTCTAATTTTTCATGCTAAATTCTTAAGAATCTTCCTGACAAAATTTGGTATTAGTACGTAATTTAAAAAAATGGTAGAAAGCAAGCAAAATTGAAGAAGGGCAGTCGATTTGCAGGTGTCCGGAAATGAATGCTCGCCTCAAAATCAAGCCATTTTCCCCTTCTTTCTATTTTTCTTCGCAGGTTGATATTTTGTCCATGTTGAGGAGGGGTAGGCGAAGCTTCCCATTAGGTTTCATGTCGCTATCATGTTCTGATAATTGAAAGATATCGCGCAATGTTAAAAATGTGTTCGATTTTAAGGTGGCCGAAAATGAGTGGTTGGAACTGTACACTAATTCTACTTACAACATTATCTTCAGTGGATTTTAAATCACTTTCTATACAACCACAAATTAATAGGAGCCAGCAAAACTAGTTGCTTTCATAATTGTTATTGTTGCTCTGGGTTGCGTTTAACGTTTAGGCACGCTGTAGGTTTTTTCCGGATCTGAACAGTACGATTATTCTAACCTACAACCAGTGTAAAACGCGAATGGAACGCAATTTGCATCAGAATACACAAGCAGACTTTACTCTCAACTGGACCATAAAAGGCCCATAGAGTTTCATAGTTAAATCAAGCGATTGTCTTGAAATTCAGCCTGAAACAATCACCTACCTAGCGTGCTGCTAGCACGCTAGATAACCTCCGTTTCAACTGCATTTTGAATCCTCCTGTTCACAGAAGTTCATCTTACGATACACTGCGAGCGAAGCAAATGTACCATGATTTCACACAGTCAGCTGACTAGTGCAACGGCGACGTTCGAAGCTGCCCTGTTACATCCACCCCGTAGCAAACATGCAAACGGATCCCAGCGCACCCGTTAATCTCCTCTGGAAGTTCCTGGAGCAGGCCGTGCAAACAACCCTCGAGCGTCTTGCATCGCGAGGAAGCTTCATTTTCCGAATCATATATTCCCTCAGTACACTTGCTGCGTGCCGTACGCTGCGCTTCTGGCGTCTTCTGGCGTCAGCGTCAGGACGCCGTGCTACGTGCCGCTCGCAAGAAAGCTTTCCCCCGTCAGAATGGGCCAAAACCAAACCGCAAAAGTCACGAGACTCCAGTCCGTCCGGGTCCGCGCGCATATATTCTAGCCAGCCGCCGGCCGGGCGTTCGTTGTGTGCCAATCGCCGTTGTGGTTGTTAAATCAATCTTCCGATGCTCTGGCCACTGGCCTCGGCCCATCTGCTGCTGGCGCTAGTGTCCGAGCACGAAGGGGCACGAAGGGCACGAAACGCTGCTCTCTCGCTCTCTGTGGTATGCTCACACGCGCTGTTTGCCGAGTTGAGCCGTTTCGCATATCCTCCGGGCGTGGTTCGATTGGCCCGGTACGGCTGTCTTCCGCGGGCCGGCAGCCATCATCGTCATGATCATTATGATTATTATTATTCCGGCAGCGCAAATGCCACATCGCATCCAATCGGCGGAATGTTTGATACCCCGACGATGCGCTGGCTGCGCGTGTGGCTATTTGCACGGCATTGCTGTGGAAGCAGTGTCTGAGCGGCAGTGTGGCAGGAACCCATCCGTTCGCCCTGACGTATGAGTGACCCCTCCTTCGAGCGATAGCTCCGGCACGGTTCGTAAACGACGTGACGGTGCCAGACGTACCCGAGACTCTGTGCACGCTCTGCCAACCTCGGTCAGGCCATAAAGTCGTACTTATCTCGATGTTTATTACGATGCTCACTGGCGGCTGGCTCCGGCGGCGTACTCGACACAGCCACCCACACGAGTGCCCAGGGTCGATGCGTCCGGCGGTGGCCGACTCTGCCGTCTGCCGTGTTCCCACCCGGCCAGCGACAACGGAAGTGTGCAGCAGAGCATAAAAATGGTAGCCGGCTCGCTCGCACCCCCCGCCCGCCACCCATACCGATGCACGGATGCACTTTTCTGCGTCAATCTGCATAATCGAACAAACGAGCGATGCCGTTGCGCTGTTGTTGTTTCTGGGCCGTTTGTTTGCACGCAGCCAGCCAGCCAGCCAGCGGTCGGAGTGGATTTCCACGGAACCGACACGGAACTGCAAACGGGGCGCACCATTTGTACAATGTTTAAATAATGTCTTAACCAGGATCACATTCCCGGCCGTTTGGTTGCCCCGGTGCGAAGAGCGATTCCTGCCGCTGCAACGGAAAGTTATCCTCAAATTAATTCATCGATTACAACGAAAGCCGTTGGGGCTTTTTAGAGATACAGCTGCCTGCATTGCAGGGTGCATCCAGCACAGGGCGCACCAAATGTAATCCAGCCCAGTGCGAGCGACCGGAGGCTCGTTTACTTCAGGCCGGTGGTCGTAGCATTCGGTGAAACTCCTCTTAAAAGCTCCCTTCTACAATAGTCTTCCAGGAACGGCATAATCCGGGGCCGGGGTTACTTTCGGATGCATATTTTGATTTCTTTGCAAACTTTGCTGCTTCACCCACGGGGCGGCATTGAAAACGATTGAAGGCCCGATTTAATCACAGCCGGGTAGGCAGCTGCAGGTAACGCTGTCTGCCTCTGCTAGAGGATTACGGTTGGATACTCTTCGATGCCGAAAAGCCAGTTCAAGTGGCATTTGTGAGCGTATAAATAACGACGCTCACATGCGAACGGATGCTTATACGGGCGAGTTGAAGTACGGACGTGATTTTTGTTTTGCTAACAAATGCTTCTCCGTATCCTTGCACCTGATGATGGGGGAAAAATTCGAATACTCAAGTAACACTCGGATAGGTTTCCAGATAACGAATAATTTTATTGCATCTGGGAAGCTGAAGTTGGCATTAAAAGATAATTGTTTCTGTTGAATTTTAAAAATCAGTACACCAGAACGGAGTGAGTTCTTGAAATTACAGGATGCATGATGGAAAAAGGATTTCAAACCTAGAAGAAAACTTTCTACTAGAAGAAATCATTATATTGATTGTCGTTCGGAGCAAAAATGGACGCTGCTATCGAGCACACGTCGCGCGCTAGGTTCAAGTATGGCTCAAGTTCACAACTCGCTTCTACAGTTTCCATCTGTGTCGTACTATCTCTTTGTCTATTCCGCCCGCTTGTCGAACACTTCGCGCGCACTAAGCTAAACTTTAAAGAACACTTTCGCAAGTTTCGCGAAAAAAAAGTTCCTCTACGGGAGCGTTTGCTCCAACCGATCCGTCGAAACTGTCAGAGATTAGCGTGCAACGAGGGAGAGGAAGCGCCAACCACAGACGGGGTCTGGATGTGCAAACTCGCCGAAAAGAAACACACACACACACACACACACACACACACACACACACACACACACCACTTTACGCGCGCAACAAAACACTCCGCTCCACCGGATTGGGGCTAATCTGGCGCTTTGCTCCGGCGCACCAAGCCTGCAAGTGGCCACGACCTCAACAATCACCGTGTGAGTAGGGCACGACCGAGTTGCCGAGTCAAGATGATTAGAAGTCACAGCCGACCGGGGGATTCGGCGAGCAGGGGGCCATGGAGGGTGAAAATAACGAACCCGGTGCGCATCATTGCACAAAGAAGGATCGTTTAGCTTTAATCCCAAATTGCTTTCGCCGCCGCGCTCACCGGTTGGCGGGCGAGGGTCCTTTTGTCAGAGGGGCGACCGGATCGCGAAAGGGGTTTTCGTACAATTTAGCAAAGACAACGGGCAACCTTGAAAAACGCTGAGCAAGCACAAACGCGCGAGAGGCGTTTGCGAATGCGGTCATGAGAACTACGGAGCTTATTTTGAGGGAAAACAGTGAGTATTTCAACCGATTTTAAAATACACAAGCGCCACGCTCCACGCTGCTATGTTAATCAAATGAACGACGTTGAGTGCCATGATCGTCGCTGCTCGACTTAAATGGGTTAGATATCATCGACAACTTCGTCTGTCTCAGGTGATGCATGGTGCGAAGTACGCCCCGCAATGTAATGTACTTAAATTAGTACAGAGTTTATTTAAAATGAAATGGAATAATTTAATAGTGAAATAAATATTGTTGTAAATTGTTTTAGTATATTTCTTTTTTTCTTATTTGTCTATTGAAATACTTTTTTTTTCAAACGATTCGTTCTTAAGTCGCTTCTAGAGAAATATACAAATATCAATAACCATATAAAATCAAACATAAGAATTCCAAAACAATTCATGTGTCCTTGTTTTTAACTCAAGAATAAACAACAAGATGTCTATTAAACACATACAATATGTATCAGATCATTCTATCAAAAATATCAATTGACATCTTGTATTCCCATTTGTTTTTTTGTATCTAATTTATTGAAATACGGAATTGCAAAGTGCCTAAGCCTACAGTATGAAGTACAGAATCACTGCTGTGTATTGTTATCATAGCTTCAATAAGCACTTGTTTCGTCAATGGAATCCTTCAGGGCCGGAGACAACATGCCATAGATAGTCGGTCTTTGTATGCGAAATAAAAGCCTGAAAACCCCCTATATTTTGGTGACTATTCTGGTGAGATGCGAACCAACTCGCGCCAAAGCGTTCAACTTTCTGTCTTTCGCCAAACTTTAACCACCCGATCCGCTTAACCAGTCCGGAATTGAAGTAATCATGCGAACCACCATGAGGCCACTTCGGAGAACTTTTGTTTTTCGATGCACCGGATTGTCTCAACCCGTTCCGAAAGCTCTCACGGCCATTTACGAAACGAATTGTTTCAAGGGGGGGGGGGGGTTTTAAAACTTTTTTTGTTTCGCCACCCAGCACGACGATCGTCATAGCGCACCGAAGGGCCGGAAGGAACGGGGCGAGCAGGCGGCGTTTGGTAAAATAGATAATACGAGGCAATTTTCCGCCAAACATGACAACAACGAGGAAATGGGGGAAAATTAAAAAAAAACCTCGCGGAAGACGAAGAGAAATGGAGGGTAGAGTGAATAAAATAAAATCAACAACGGCACATTCCCGTGCAATTTGAACGCAGCGATGGCACTCCGCGAGGCGCAAGAGCCTTCGTGCCGGCAGCAACGCCAGCCTCTCTCTCAAGCATCCTTGCGTGAGTGGCCTTAATCATGGTTGAAAGAGGAAATAACACGCGGCCACGTGGGAGCGATGTTGGAAGGCCGGCACAAAAAGCAGTTTGAAAGAGTGTGAGAGAGAGCGAGAGCAACAAAACAAAAAAAAAAGAAACGAAGGAAATCCGAAGCAAAAGGGGTTGAGACCAGTGGGGAGGGATGGGTGGAAAATAAAAATAAATATATATTACAGAACAAAGGCAACCCCGGGCCCAGACCCTGCGCCACGCTCGTGCAACGCGATACCAAGACGGCAACGGCGCGCGGGACAAGGACGATAAATGAAACTGACACTTAACACCACTCGCGTTGACGATAATTTTCTCGAGCGGTTTCCGTTTCCGTTCGCATTCGTCCACGTCAAGCGTGGTACCGCTAGTCACCCGTTGCCACCCGTTTTCCACGCCAATGCGCCACGGGTTTCGGCATTCGTGTCAGCGCATCGCAGCGTGTGCGGAGCAGAGGAGGACTTCAAATTGTCCTCCTGGTGGCGCGGTGCACAGTGGTGCCTGTGCGTGGTCATGTTTAAGCTATTGACCGCAGTGCATATTTGTCTACGATGAATTACAAGGAGTATTGCACGTCATACTGCAGCTCGAAAATAGTTCATTTCTAGAGCAAAATAATGATATAGGTTTTCTTAAAAATGTTTAATACTCAAGAAGTATTGTTGCTATTTTTTTTACACTGCGACCTAAGACTAAATAATAGGCCACTGCAAGGTGTTGGATGTTGAAAATGATGAAAAAGAGAAGACAATGCGCACGTTGATGTTACTATTTTTTCGCAAAAATACTTATAAATGTATAAGTATTTTTAATACTTATTAATGATTTATGTTTAATTGTTTATCTTGTTTGATTCGTATGCTTGATAAATTATTGCAAGTGCACTACAGCAAAGCTCACTCATTTCTTAATATATTGGATGTTTCCTATTGGATACCCTAGTATGATTATCTACACCCATAACATATTTCAAGGTTATATTGTTAACTCGCTTGTGCGGTTCGTTCGACATTCTGTGGGATTTAAAAGTGGATGTTTGAAAGCTTTCCAACACTTGGTAAACATGGGAACCGTTGCTATCAAGTTTGACAGATTCAGACAAGTTCTCAACCCAATCGCGGGTACAAACATCTGAATTCTTTATAAAATTTACTTAAAAATCTTATCCTAGTTGACAAATTTGTCATGCGTCCCACTGTGTGTCATCTCCTTATTCTCTACCGATCTCTATGGTTTTGTGAATTCGTTTCCAGACTCACTAACTTGCGGCATTACATTCGCTCTTGCAGATATACGCTCTCTATCTCTCGCTCTCTTTCTACTGGCTCAAGGATAAAAGGCCGCGTTCAACTGCTACCGGCTAACCAAAAAAAAAAGAAGACAGTCGCTCCATAAAAGAAAAGTTTTCCCTAAGCTGCCGAACCGGTTCTTCCGCTGTACACTAAAGTGCGAGATATTTCGCCGGACGAGATAAAGAAAACCTAAAACAAATTGGAACATCTTCGTCTGACATTGCCATTTTACTTATCAACTTTTTTTCACGCTTCTCCTCCCCAAGCGGGCTCACAAAACGAGACCCGAATTGCTACCGGCGCAGGGGATAACCATAACACCGGAATGGCCACCGGACTCCGGACTCGGAAGGGATATCATCGAAGACATATTTTTTCGTGCGGGGGGAAGCCTTTGAAACTTTTTTTTTTTTGCTTGCTGGTTCAATACAGAAAAGGGTTACCTTTCGGCGACGGCAATTGGTCCTTTGCGTGCAAAACAGAGAAGAAAAAAAGACGCGGAACTCAAGCAGATAACCTCGCTCGCTGTTTCTTCCGGCACTAAAACCACTTCACCTTCAAGTGATTATTTTCCATTTGATTTTTATTCCGCTCGTTTTTCTTCCCGCTCGCGAACGCCTGCTCAGAAATGGCCGGATGGGGTACGATGAACGGTTATGGTATCATCTTCATTAATGTTCTCGCCTCGGTTATGACACCGTTTGACCCGCGTACCCCCACCGTCCCCAAGCCCGGCCCCGTGCACTGAGCAAACATTGTGAAATTTATGCTGCTCCAATCATTCGGCGCGGCATGTTTCGCCCGTACCGGTTCACGCGAAAGCGAAAGAAATCGAAAGGCAAGGAAAACGGGCACGATGGGAGAGGCGACCACCACCGAAACGTAAACACCCAGCCCGACCGCCGTCCCGATCGTTCACCGCGCGGAGAAAGCCGCACAAACGAAGACGTTATCGTTTTTGCTAAGGGGTTTTCAAATAAGTTCTGATTATTATTTAAAATATTGATATTAGACAAGCGCAGCGCGGGATGATGTGGTTTGGGAGCGACGGCATCAACACCCAACCCGCCCACCCGCCAGTGGGCCAGAACGGGAAGAGAGGATACTGGAAAAACCTAATTGGGAAATGGAGCGATTCGGAAACGGTTGGTTGCGATCCGACCGACGGCAGCGTCGGTCTCCCACGGCTTTCGCAAAAGGCTCGACAAAAATGACTTTTAAACGGTTAAATTGCCCAAAGCGGAACGCTCGAGCGCACGAGGGCACGTGGGGATTTTGTGCGGAGGAGGTCGGCGGCGGGCCGGGTCCTCCCGGGTCCGCCACCGACCGCCACGCAAAACACTCGTGCGAAAAGTGTCTGATAACATTATCCCGGGGTAATGAGAGTTGATTGCTGTTTTCGGGAGGGTTGGTGTGTGTGTGTGTGTGTGTGTGTGTGTTATCGCCGTCATTTCTGCTTGTTCCCTGCCAACCTCCGGCCGCGGGTACAAGATGTTGCGTTGTGGTGAAGGGACCGGGTGTTATGCTGTTATCGCGGCTCGCAGCTTATGTAGGATCATTTTTTTATTGCCCCGAAACCGTTGTACATCGCTGCTCGGGAACGGTTTCCCAGATGTTTTTTTTATCCATTCATTCTTCTGGGGTTTCACTGCTATCGCTGCCTAATCGACAATGCGATATGAAAGCTTATCGGAGGAAATTTGTGCTGCAAGAGCTCGTTGGAAAAAAATGAAGCACGATATCGTGATTGTTTTAGAGCGTGATCTAAGGAATAGATATTTGCTGATTTGCGATTCGTGCCGAGCATCGTCCATTTCTTGGAGAGTATATTGTTCCGAAATGATTCAAGTTTCTAGCCATAAAGAGGGTACATCAATAAAAAAGGACAATAAAGTAGTTACTCGAAGGATCATTCCGGTATGTAGAACTTACTGTCACTGTTATTGTGATTATTTGTATTATAATCATTTATTTATTACCTGCTCGTTGGTCCAACGTGGACTGAAAACAGATGTTGTAACTACACGCATACATAATTTAACACACCGACACACATTAAATCGAACGAAAACGCAACCGTTCTTTGAAATCCGATGCTAACAAATCGCAGTAACGCTAATGAATGCCAACGTCCATAACATGAAGATTAACTCTAGCACGTAGAAATCTTCTGGGTACATACATGTTAACTGCATTCCGCCTTTCAGCAGTCGAAGCAGTCGATTAAAGACATGCTTTTGTTAGCAGAGTTATTATATGCTCAGTGGAAAATACATACTAACATTTCACACTCGGAGTGTTTGGACTAGAGGTGTGCCAAATGAACGAGAACCGGATCACTCACTCAGTTCATCATCGTGAGTGAGTGAAGCTATTCACCAAAAAATGAATTAACGATTCATTATGATTAACCACATAATTTATATAACATGCTTATAGAATGTCAGCTCGAAACTGAACGATGTCGAGAAATCCCCGTTCACGACCAGGCGCACCATACGACGCTTATTGAACGTGAGCTCGAAAGTGAACGATGTTGAGAATGTGAACGGCCGTGAACGACGGATCATGAAAGTCCTAACTTCATATAGAGCTCATGATGGCAACGGTTCATATGAGCCCGTGAGCCCTGATCAATGAACGGTGAATATCCAACGATCACTGCATGTACGAAAGAGACGCGTGAAACAAAAAGCGAAACGGATATTGTTTGCTTTTTCCTCACGGTGGCTCGTTGGAGCGAAGAGCACGGGGAAAAGAAACGGCTATATTGT
>KB672713.1:271750-391919 GCA_000349145.1 Anopheles dirus | reverse complement strand
ACAATATAGCCGTTTCTTTTCCCCGTGCTCTTCGCTCCAACGAGCCACCGTGAGGAAAAAGCAAACAATATCCGTTTCGCTTTTTGTTTCACGCGTCTCTTTCGTACATGCAGTGATCGTTGGATATTCACCGTTCATTGATCAGGGCTCACGGGCTCATATGAACCGTTGCCATCATGAGCTCTATATGAAGTTAGGACTTTCATGATCCGTCGTTCACGGCCGTTCACATTCTCGACATCGTTCACTTTCGAGCTCACGTTCAATAAGCGTCGTATGGTGCGCCTGGTCGTGAACGGGGATTTCTCGACATCGTTCATTGATGGTGTAGTGTCCACCGCAAAACCCGCTGTTCATTTACCATTGTCCATTGATTGAACCACTGATTTACTTGTCAACGTCAACGACCATGGTGATCACCCAAAACGTCAGTCTGTTCATTGCCACCGATCGGCCTGGACATGTCTCAACCAGCTTCAGAAACCTTCAGTTAACCTTATGTTCCGTAATAAATCCATTGCAATATACAAAATACAATAGTGTTTACAATGGAATCATTATACTATGATACTATGATGAAATTATTTTGTTATGAAATATTTTTGTGATTCTGAAACAATTTAAATAGTAAGATGGTTAGACCGTTGATAAATAATCGAAAATAGAACTAATGCAAATAATTTAAGAGTATATATTACTGAATTGAAACGCATGCTAACCGGTATGGTATGCTAACATTTCTGCGCTCATTTTTATAGCTCGTGAACGGAAGAACCGTGCTCACGATCAGTTCATAGAGATAAATGAACCGATTCATTCAAGTTCTTTCAAATGAATCGATTTGCCCACCTCTAGTTTGGACGATATCCGATGTCCGGAACTTGCACTCATTAGAGTTTTTAGCAACTGTTCTACTCTCTTGTTTATAGATGTCAATAATCACCACTGGTTCAAGAAGTGTTGCAGTTGATTCATTTTATATATTTCGAAAATCCTTTGATTTTTTTTATTGAAAAAAATATTTTCCAAAACTGTATAGAAAATAGTGATTTTAAAAAGAACTGTTTGCTATTTCAGGACTTTGACCAATTGTTGGAGTGTTTTGAGTGGAAAAATGTAAATTAGGAAGTAAATCGTGTATAGAGTAGTAATGACGCGTGGAAACAGATTACACATTTCTTCACGAAACTTTACCTAATCAGCCAGAATGTATGCAATTTGCTGTTACATTTCTTTTTCAGCAAAGTATATTAGAACCGCCATTGATGCGTAAACATTGCACAAGTCTTGAATATACTTACGGCTTACTGCTGAGGCTGATTAAGCATATTTTCGCCGAAATCCATTCAATTGGCACCACAACAACTCTTCATAAGTGATTACATAACGCTTTATTTTTTTCAATTTGAGGAACCATCTCCCACTGGTTTATAATGATTCAAGTTATCAAATCAACCCTAAATATATGCCACACGGTTTTTTTAGTCTAGCAGCAGCAGATCAACTACTACATTAGCTCGAAAGGGAGAATTATCCTTCTACAATAATGTTGCAAGCGGGTTAAGTTGGCTCAGTAGAAGTTTTTCCTCGAAATTTGTGCTCGCCATCGTTCCATAACGCAGCCGACGGAAACTGGACGGATTTGATCAAACTAGCAACAGGATTGATTACCCACATGCAGATTATCCGTTTTCACATCGTGAAGTACTACTTTCGTACGCCGTAAAGCTAGCCGAATGCCGCTCGTTCGTACCATTTGCGCCGCCCCATCATCATCGCCGTCGTTTAATTTAACGTGAGTAGGAATTGCTAGCTTTTCCCTCGCTGCCACGATAAGCTGAAAGGTATCCTTCGTCGAAATGAGAATTAAATCTAATGGAATGGATTAGCGGAACCGGGTGAGAACACCACCCATCCGTCCATGTACAGGAACAAAGAGGCACCGTACTATCACGCACTGCAGTAGCGCGTCGATGTAGTACGCCGCACGTAGTTTGCCGTTTGGGAAATGGGAGCAGCCGTACGCCAGTGCCTGCGCGGTATTCACCGGCCCCACTGTCTCTGCACACGTTCGGAGGATTTATGCTGCGTTCAAGTGGAACATTCTTTCTCGTGTGCTTAGTGTTCCAGCAAAAAAACTCGCCGCACACGCCCAACCACTCACACTCGCTCGCATAGTCGCTTTTGATTGTGTGCGCACGAAAGTGGAAAAATCTTTTCCGAAAAAGTGAACAATTTCCACGAGCAGTTTTTTTTTGCCTCACGCCGCCTGTATGAGGCGGCTGTGTGGATTCCGATGATAGTTCGCTGCCGCCGTCTAAGACAATGAGTCAAAATCTGCACATCGGCTTCCGTTCCGTTCAGTTCGGCGTGTTCGGTGGAAGTGTGTGTGTCTGTGTGTGTGTGTGTGTTTGCTTGTGTGTGTGGGTGTGTCGTGCACCGCCTAAGCTCGGCCAAGATCGACAAAGACGGTGCAGGCGACACTCAATAGAACAGAAGCAGGCGACGTTCGTGCGCTTTGGAACAAAGCACCATACGCGGCCGCCGTAAGTGTGCGAGGAGCGTAAGTGTGGCAGTGATAATGAATGGGCTCCTGTGCTGGAATGGAGGGAATTAAAACATTACTCTTCCGGATGCAGTAATCCAGCTGGGGCCGGGCGCGATGGCGTGCATTCGATCCGGTTTCTTGCACTCAATTTCAACGTATCGCAAAAAGCACCCACGGTCTCGACAAGCATCCCTTCGCCGAACGCTGGCTAACGCTTTCTTTTCTGTTGTTGCCTCCTCTCCTCGAACCTCTCGTTGCAGACATGTTAATTAACGCCAGCAAATCGACAGAATCAATTACTCGCTGAGCCGTCGGGGGAGCCGCTGCGTGAGACCTTCGGAGCAGAAGTTCTAGCCACCAGTGCAGGGAAGGTAAGTAACTGCAAACAGTGCACAGGGCTAATATTATCGTCCACCATTGCCGTACATTATTCTTACCCGATCGATTTGTGTCATGTCCTTAGGGTTGCCACGGGGAGCCGAAGCAAAAATGTGGCATGATCAAAGAAATTGAAACAATTCTAACTTCTTACCTGTGCTGATATTAGCACATTTCGCTTTGGTCAGTTTGTTTTTACAGCTCCAGGCAGATTTTTTCCAATGCCACATGATGTTTCTGCGACTCTTACCTTTTCTATCTATTCTTGATACATCTAATAACCTAGTTAAAGTTCACGCTGACTAGTTTGAACTTATCTGCCTAAGTTTAAAGTATATAAACAGGAAATTGTGGCAATCTTATATATGAAGATATATAATATTAAAATATGCCTATGAAAGATTGAACATCTCCCTAAGATGTTTGTTTGATGTTAATGAAGAAGATGTGTCTCTGATGTGACACATATGACAGTGACAACTACTATGCTGAGTGCGAACGTTTTTATGATAAGAGTTAACAGGTTTGTGCTACTCTATGGTATGCAAATACTATTTCTTCACTCAAATTTCTATTATGAAAGGAAAGTGTTTTATGAAATAGTAAACTTTAATATATGTATACATATATATGCTTCTTTAAAATATCCATAATCGATCAAGAATTTAAGATTATAAGAGCAAGTTTAAATAAATTTTAATGTAAGGCACAAGCTTAAAGAATTACTTTTTGCAAAATCCTACTCTACTCTCAACTACACTTCGAAACATAACTATACGCCCACATGTTTTTTTTTGAGAATACAACGAAAACTTGAAGAGATAGATGAAAATGACGTTCTACTAAGTTGTAGATAATAACAAAATATGTATGTGACGAATTTTCCACATTTTTACGAAAATTCATTTTTTTTCGATACAAATAATAATTTTAAAATTCGATTAAAAGTACATCAACATTAAAACGGCCTTGAATAACGAAGGGCATATTTTAAAGCGATTTTTTAAACGCATTATAACTTGTTTAATGCTCGTTTTAGACACATAATAAGGAGTTTCGTATTTGTCGGTTTTTTAGTATTTTTTGGTAGCGAGCTTTGGCTCCAATTTGTTTTTCAACATAATGCTGAAAACATAACCTTTCGAACCATGTATAGCAATTGATAATGTTACATTTGCAAGGTATATAAAAATGCTTAATGTTGCCAGAAATTTGATTTTTTGCGATGTACCATGTATCAACCATGTATCAACCCGAATGTATCAATGTACCAGTGAGCTTGACATACTTAAAAAGTGTGATAGAACGTATAATAAATACACCAAAAATCTTATTCCTGTCTAAGGCTACGGCCCGATCCTACCAGTTACAAAACGTTAGCGATACAGATCATTTATCCAGAAACCTATATTCTGGATTCTTTAATGTAATCTGCGATCTTCAACTCGAAAGCAGCAACAAAATAGCTCGCTGCCGTTTGATCCTGATGGATGCATGATCCCCGCTGCCGTTACGCGAGATGTATCGATAACACTTCTCGCTTCGCCTAGCCATTTGCCGCTCAAATCACAGCCATCAGGCAGCATCAGCAACGAACGCAAATCGATCCCGGAAACCGGGCTCCACAGGCATCCCTCAAGGCATCCCCCACTCCGTGGGCGCCGTGGAGGTCGGGCAATCAATTATGATTGATAAAAATGTCTTGTAAACGTCCATCTCTATTTTCCTCCATCGCCTCCGGAGCGAAAAAGGAAGCCCAAACGAAACGCTCGCTACCGTTTCGCAAGCCGTGCCGGGCGCGGGGAGAGAATTATTGAAATTCAATAAAGCGATCGAAGCGTATCTTGTCCGCAGCAAAATAAAAGCCTACCGTGCGCTTCCCGCTTCCCCGTCACGGACGAGTGCGATGGGGGAGGGCGGCCGAAGAAAGCGGCTCCCGAAAGCCCGCGTCCCGAAAGTGCTCGAAGATGCTCTCGACGATGTGCCTTTTTTTGTCGCTCCGTCCGTCATCCGGTCGGTGCGTGCAACCGCGAACGACGCTAAAAGGCGAATGTGCTCCTTGAACCGAAATATAATGGAATTACACGCCAGCCGGGCAACATCAACCGCCGGGCCGGCCGGCGGAAGCGATAAATTCCTGTGCCTCGAAAGTGTACCTCGACCGCGCGCGGGTTTCTCGCCGAGTGGCTGGGTGGAGGAGAATCAATTGGAAAGTTTTTGATGCACACGAGACACGGTCCGTGCGACAGAAGCTCGTCAACCGTTCTGTCGACCAATTTCCCGTGTCATGCGTCACGGAGGGCGGAAAACCCTTGCCAGTGGAACGATATAATCCAGGCCGGCGCGCGGCCCACGAACGAGTGGGATGATATTTATGGAAAATGGTTATTGAGCCCACCTAACCGCCTGAGCTGAGCTCGACCTGGAAGGGCCCTAAAAATCCCTCCCTGTCTCTCTCTCTCTCTCTCTCTCTATCTCGCTCTTCCGCTCTGCTTGAGCTCCCTCAGGAGCCTCAGGTGAACCAAAGCAATCATAATCATCGCGCGCGAAGCCGGTTCCGGGGGCACGTTTTTCGGTCGGCAATTATTGTTCTATGTTTGGCTAACCTACGGCCACGGGTATCGCTCCCGGTGGGGCTACATTTTTAGCACAAATTGTCCTGCGGGACGGCGATGCTATAAAATGCCGACCCTGCCTCCAGCATCTCAGCATTCCAGCCCGTGCCCGGCGGATGGACGGCGGTAATAAAATGAACGACTCACGGCGGCCATTAGTTCGTGCGCTTTAGTGGTGCGCACTGACATAGTGCCGCTAGTAAAAGCGGAAAGCTTCCCACTTCACCAACGACAAAAAAAGATATCCAAAACGCCCCACGAAAGAACGGCCAGCCAAACGGCTCCACACGAGCAAACAACGCCCACCTCTCCGGAGGGCTAGTCTCGAAAGGCTCTCTAGCCTCCTCCCACGGCTAAGCGTTTTGAATGCAGCCTCGGATGCCGCGAATCTGTGTCAGTTATGATGGTTCGGCTGGTTCGGGAACGCCGCTCGCTGGAGCATTATAAAAATGGTGGGAAATAAAATCACATTGATAGTAAAATTTAGAGCTCTGTGGGTGTTAGAGCTCGCCTAATGGATCGCCGTTTCTGGGAGGGTGGGCGGAATCGATCGCATTTCGTATTCGCGCATCTATTAAAGTGGAGAACGAGTAATGGTACGTGTTTCGGTTAAAGCACACGGAATGAATGTTTAATTTCGTTTTATTGTGGAACAATATGGGTAGTAAATGCACGAAAGCATTCGAATAGCGGATATAGTGGCACTTGTGCATCATCATGACTACAAAATGGAGTCAATACATGTGACAAAAAATACTACAAAATTTAAATACACAAAACTAAGTATTAAGATCCTTAATCCTGCCTGGAAGGGGTTATACGACATAAATACAAATCGTTAAAAGCTATATCTATGGCGTTCAAATTCGTTTAAAACAGCTTAAACTGTATTAAACAAATTGTAAACACTTTTTTCGACATTCGCTGTATGCGCCGAGTCAAAATCATTTCTTTACGATGACACGAATGCCACACAAGCGTCATTTCTCTACTCCTTTCAAATGAATGCCCATGACGTAGCACTACAATGAATGCTGTTGCTGTTACTGTAAGCGCAGCCACGGTCAAATGAATGTAAACAAAGTAGTTTCAGTAGTTACAAAGTAGTTGCATTCAGTCATTCGAATATTTCGTACATTCCATTCTTCGCGGATAATAGAGTTTATCTGCTCAAATTACAATCAGGATAATCAGTTTTCATTTTCTAACTGAATATCTGGTTGCAAATAAGCGCAAGTAGTAATAATGAGTGCCAGATTGATTAAACGAGTAGTAAATTCCTGTGGCAAGCCTCACCGAAGTTTGACAGAAGGATGATAAATCGATGATAGGCGATCGTAAGCGTTCTAGCTCATTTGAAAATCTTGAATATGCACGTCAAATACATACACTCAAAAAATGTCATGGTATCGAACGACATTTTTTTAAGTGAAAGCCAAATGAATCCATTGGCTTCGGATGTCGAGCTTCACATTGAATTAATGTAGGCAATTATATGTCAGTGACTGTCACCTTTCCTAACACTGGTTATGATACATGCATGTGAAAATGAGAATTTATCCAATGTGAAAATAATAAGAGTGATTGTAAAAAATTGCAAAAATAAAAAAGGCGCTTTTCATTAATTTCACCAACCTCGTCATGTTTTTGTGTTATTCTCAAAAACAGATTATGTCACGGACTGTCGTTACAAACTTATAGCAATGGCTTTGAAACTCTTCTTGTTTGCTTTGTAATGGAAACAGTCGCTTCTGTCTGAAAGTGACCCAAAGCAGGACATATCCATTCACCGACGTTTCAATGACCCGAGCGTGTAATTTATTCCTCAACGTTCCATCCACCTCAGCAAAACTGCATACGCGCCGCAGTTTTCCCTGCTTTTTGGAAGACATCCTTCCCGCGGCCACAGTGGCTCATCGGGTCACGCGTTTATTACGATCAACTCTCCCCCATGGTACGGGAGGGTGTTATTACAGCTTCGCAACCCACCTCGAAGGGGCACGTATTTTGGCACGGTCGAAAGCGCATTCTTCCCGGCCTCGGTAGGAGCTTGCATCGGTCGTAAAAAAGGCATCGACCGAGTGGATCGATGCCAAATTGCTTCGTAATTGTATTTATGAAGTTTTTCCATACCCATAACCGGCGAGCCGGCGATCATAACAATAAAAAAGCACGACACGTCGCCTCCGGTCGGCTGCCGGGGAGTGTAATATGGCTTAGTGACCGTCGAAAGTAGTCACATTTATTACGACGGTACGCGCGGGCTCCTTGCAACGGTACGGATCTGCATTTTTCCGCTGCGCATTTGCAAACTTTCGCTGCAACATTCTTATTTTTTTAATGGAGCACTTTGACCCGCCACATTAAATCGTTCACTTTCGGGAATGAATGGCCCGGAATGGAACCTCATTAGGTACGGATTCGTGTCCTACATTGTTACACGTAATCGCCTTCTATGCAGCCCTTTGTACAATGATTTAAACAACGATACCGAAATTCATCTATTCATTAGAGCACATTTTAATGTCAATATCACAACTAATTTTCTGTAGAAGATACAGCAACCACGACGACCACAACACCAATAATAATAAAACACTAATGATACGCCGCGCGGATTGATTTGCAGCCATAATTTAATTAGTTTTCCACCTTCCTGCACCGTGATTAATTCATTCATTCCCACCGGGAGTTCCCAGACGCTGGGGAGAAGATGCCTTGCAAATCCGGTCCCGCACCCTAGCTCCACGAGTCTCCCCAGAGCTTTATCCTTATCAATCAACAATATCCATGTCTTTTGCGCGTCCACTTTCTCTTCTCCTCCCTCTCTCTCTCCCTCACTCCTATTGTGAGGATGGTTTGCGTGGCACAAAAAGCTGTCAGAGCTCCGAGCGGGCATCATTGAATACGGCTTCATCGAAGTTAAACAATCGAAGAAAAACCGCATGCGGCAAAAATCGAACCCGGCAATGGTTCCGTGCCGGTCCGGTGCTGGGGCAACAGCAGTAAAAGTCAAGACACCGGGTCAGACTGCCGGAAATAAATCAATCCGGAGCACCCTACCCCCCCCCCCCCCCCCCCATACCCCCCCCCCCCCCCCACCTCCTTTCTCACTACCCACCTCGAAACGGGCTTCCTTTCGCTGTCCCTGGTCTCTGGCACGCCGGAAAGGCGTCTCTGGTTCGTTTGTTTCGGACGTTCGCTTCACTGCTCCGAGGGTATGTGTGCGTGTGTTTGTGTAAGAGGCTGGTTTTCTTCCCTTTGCTGCCTACGTTGCGCGTTCGGACGGACACCGAAGCCGAAGCAGAACAATTTTATGCTCAATCATCGTTTGACTGCTCATCGCTTTGCCGGCGCTTCGCGAAGGCGCTTCACTTTTCTCGCAGAATATTCATCATTCCGAAGGCCAATCCAATCCCGAGGCCTGGAGATGATTGCCTCGGCAAGATGGACGGAGGGGCCACAGTGCATAACGCGTCTTTTTAGACGCTCGATACGATTTAGATTTTTTTTTCTATTTGAAATATATTTTCAATACTAATCGATTACAATTTTTAAGTCTACTGATTTGATTGTGTTTCATAATAAAAGCTATTTTGATATAAAAAAAGTTATAAAACACAAACATTGTATTTGAAACTCATATTGTCTTCAAGGGGCAAGTTTCTTTACATAATAACAAAAATATTTGAAGAGTTATAGTCTAGTGTAGGCTTAGAACCTAAACAACTGCTCAACACTGTAGAACGCTACCAGAAATGGCATGAGTTGGCAAACGATATAAAAAATGGCACCGAATGTTTAAGCAATCGTTCGTCCGCCATCGCCAGCCTTACAAGCCTTCCCCGGCAGCGTTTCTTTTCTAGCACCCTCAACCATTCCGATAATTCTCGGAAAAGCCCGCCAGCAGGGGCGGCCGCTTCAATCTTCGCTCTCCGGTGCAGACGCTGTCAGCGACGCTCAAACGCTACCCTGCGGCCCCGACGGGCTTCATCCATGCGGCAGCGGAAAACCGACCGGCGAGGGATCTCTGCGTCCGACGCAGCGCATCGAAAGCCGACAGCGACCAATCGAAATCAATCCGGAAGCATCCATTCGGTGTTCGGCGGCAATGATAAATAAATGTTTGCAATGATACGCAACTTCCCGGCCCGGGCGGGTTGGCGGTGGTGGCACGGGCCAGGCATGGTACGAAGAAATCACATCCCATCAATATGCCACCCTCACACACTACTCGATCGAGAGAACTTTGCTCCGGCAATCCGGCATCCACGGCCGCTCCAAACAATGGTTTCGTTTTTCAAATTCACGTTTCATTTTCATCCTGCCCGATTTTCAGGGTAACACGCGGCGGCACGATTGATTTACGCTTCGTGCGCTTTTCCCAGCGGACGGTGGGGGCCGGCGGCTGGGGTTGGGTGCGCCTTTAGGGTTCCCACGGCGTGCAGTGCTCTGACGCCCTGTAATTGGAAGAGAATCAAGTGTAAACGAGCGGCAATATTTCAGCGGGCGGTCAAATTTCGCCAGCAGTTGGCCGGTCGATTGGGTCGGTGGGTTGCGAGTCATTTAAATTTTATTACTATTTGATCCCGAAGACCATCGTAACACAATTATTACCAATCTTGTTCCGGTTCCGGGTTGCGGGGCGTCTGTTCAATATTCATTTTCTCGTGCTTGGATGGTGCAATTTATGCACGGTACGGGAGTCGTAAGAATAAGTTCGTAACCCAGGTGGTTGAAATCGTCAGCTGTTTTGACGCATGACTGCAGGGTTCCCTGTCTTTGCTGGTCGTGGACAGTGTAAGATGCGAAGCTGTGAATTGATATGCAAGTTTTATAACTACAATGTGAGAAATGATAACTGTGGCAGGATAACGAGAAACAGATAGAGAAAATGGATTTAAGTTCATATAAAATCAAACTGTGTGAAGAATGGCCAGTTATTCAAAAGACATACAGACAGAATAATCATGTCAATTATACTATTGATTCCGTTAACATTTTCCATCCACCCCTTTCCATGCGAGGAATGCCAAACAAACAGTTGTTTTCGATAGCAAAAAAAACCGTTTCGCCATGCTTAGCTAGCACTCTCTATCTCTCTGTCTCTTTCCCCTTCATGCGCGACCGGATAGTTCCCGGGAATTGCTGCTCCAAGCTGGATGGTAATGTCAGACCACTTTTCCTCGCTGGTGCAACAAGCGGCACCGCGATAACGATGCTTCCCGCTGACCAGATCGGGAGAGCTGCTTCCTCCGAGTTATATCGGAGAAGAAATCGGCCGTTCGCAGCAAAAGCGAAACTGCTCAAAGCCATGAAAGTCAATGAGCGAAGGAAAGGATAAGCGTCAGCGTCATACAAAGGAGGGAATGTCAGTGAACGGCTTTATTATGGAAGTAATTTCCGCTCCCAGACCGGGCGGCGCCATGATTGTCGCAAACGTTTGCAAACCGTGTGTTGGTACTGTGATTGGGTGATTGGAAACGGCATACGCACGAAGCCGAACGCAGGGAAGAATTGTCTCGACGCAGATACTAGCTGAGCAATTGTGAGGTACATCTACGCACAATTACGCCATAAACAAGCATTAAAGTAAAGCTTTCTGTTCAACATTTGCTTAAGTAATGCTTGAGTTATGGATCCTTACAGTAGCATATACAACATTGAATAAAACAAATCGCCCTATGCTCCAGAATATGGAGAACAACGCTCCATTTTGTTATTTGCAGCACTCGGGAGAAGTTTTTAGCACATTTTCAATAATAAACTTTCCATCATTGTTCTAATGTATCGCTTTCTAAAATTGACAACAAACCTAACATGCATGCAAAAGCTTTCCGGCAGGATAACTCAAATCCTGCAAACTCCACGCGGGACAACAATATGCTTCCGATACGCGTTGTGCGCGTTTGCAAGCCAACATGTTGCCATAAACATGCTCATTAAAAAGTATCTGTTTCCGATCCGTGTTTGCGGTGCTGGATTGAGAACCGAAAGCAGCGTACGGTTTGCGAATATGTTACGCATCCGTGCCGTAGTTTGTTTGCGAACTCCAGTCCTCGCTGCAGCTTCCGTGAGTGGTAGTGGTGGCGTGTCGTTGCCTGGACCGAAAACCACAAGCAACCGTGGCGTAGTGTTTGTTGACTGGCAAGCAAATAAATTTTAATTAGCATTATCCACACCGGTACAGAAACCGCAAGCCGAAACGCTTCAAAAGTTTCACATTGCAGCTAACAGCGCTCCGTTCTCTCTCTTTCCAGTGCAACCCATAACCTCATAGGGAACCGAACCGAGCTCCACCGCTGCACGATGGTGTCTGCGACATATCACGACCTGACGCTGGCGCTCCTGCTGGTGCTGTGCATTGTCACCAGTCCGATCGAGAGCCGATACCGGGAGAAGGACGCCAAGGGGAAGGGCAAAATATCGCAACCCATCCTACCGCAGATGATCGTCCCCTCGCCACTGATGAACCTCTGCTCGGGCGACCGGGAGATGAAGCTGGTCTGCCACTGCTCGCCGGACGATCCGCACGTCAAAGCGCAGAAGGCGAACTGTTGGATCTTCAGCAAGGACCTGCCGCGCAAGGACACGAACTGGCTCGCCTTCCAGACGCAGTCCACGCTGGAGCAGCTCAAAATCACCGTGCAGAAGATCGGCAACCTGGCGTACATCCCGTCGGACGTGCTGCACACGCTCAAGTATCTCAAGCAGCTCACGATCGAGTACGGCGTGATACCGGACCTGCTGAACTACGCGTTCGGCAACCTGACCGAGCTGCGGAACGTCACGCTGCACAAGAACCAGGTCCGCATCGTACACCCGTTCGCGTTCGCCAACCATCCGTTCCTGGAGGAGATCAACCTCGAGCGCAACGAGATCCTGGAGCTGGACAAGGAGGCGCTGGTGCATCTGCCGGCGCTGCGCAAACTCAACCTGGACTTTAACAACCTCTCCATGCTGCACGACGACGTGTTCGTCTACCTGACCAGCCTGGACGAGCTGAAGCTGGAGTCGAACCAGATCTCGGTGCTGACTAGGGAGATCTTCAAAGGGCTCGGCAACCTGCGGATACTGAAGCTGACCGCGAACAGTTTGAGCTTCATCGGCGACACGATCTTCGCGGAGCTGTGGAGCCTCCAGGAGCTGGACCTGGACCACAATCAGATCGAGGTGAGCGTGCTTTTTTTTGGGCAATTATTCTTTTCCTCCATTCTTCCAAACGTGATGTATCGCTCGCTTCTCCTCACCGCACAGAAACTCTCCGCCCGTGCCTTCGATGGGCTGAACAACCTGCGGAAGCTGAACCTGGAGAACAATCGGCTCAAGCGGCTCGAGCGGGGCATCTTCACCGGCGTCCCGGCCGTCCTCAACCTCAATCTCAACTCCAATCAGCTGGAAACGATTACGTACAACAACTTCCTCCCGCTAATGGACAACCTGGTCAACAGTACGGCCATTCTTCATCTCAAAGGTAGGCAGGGGTTGGGGTTTTTTTCGGTTTCGTTTCGAATGTCCACACGAGGACGGGTACGAATAGGTTCACGGGATGCCAAAAGCGGTGCGTCGAACAACAGAAAAGGATAAAGCTCTTTCGGAGCACACGCGCGCACCGTAAAATCTCAACCCAATTAGTGGCACTACAATGGGCGCTGGATTTTGAGCCTCCCGGTGACCTCCGGTACAGGGGCACCCTTTTATGTTTTATGGCCAACCTGAAGTGCACGTGTGTATGTGTGTGTATGTGTGTGTTTGTAGGAGAGAAAATCTAGGGATATAAAATTAACAGCGGTAAGGCTTAGTGTAACCGATGGTTTCAAGTCTGTGACTCGTTGAGCCTACCGCAAAGCGTTGTCTAGCTCCCTCGGGGAACTAGGCGTACGGTGGAAGAGTTTTGCTATCTTTTATCGTCTAGACCGGTGCGGAAAACGATCCCAGAGCAAGGTTGGAATAGTTCGTGAAGAGCTGCTCTTTTAATATCGGTGCGGAGGCTCGAGAACTTAACATGATTATAATACAGGCGGTTGGCGATAAGGTTATTTATATGTTCAGTTGAGATTTCCTCAGTGAAAAGTTTCTTCTCACAAACCGTTCTAAACCATGCACAAATTGCACGAGCCTCATGAGAGTTTTGCAAGGGAATATTGTCTCTTGTCCAGCACACTTTGGCTCTTTTTTGCCGGCGATTCGATTATGTACCTTTTTTCCCATACAATAAAGTAACCACCCATCGTCCCAAAAGGACGATCGTCTTATTGCTCGGAAAACTTCATCATACAGCTTACCGTCGCTTTGATCGCTGTGTTGGCAATGGAAAAATTTAATAATATACGTCCGTTCCATTGCATATGCTAATGGAATGCCGCAGCCCCGGAAAGAACTAATGAGAAAAAGTAATTTGCTTGCTCATTCGAACGACGCTGGACGCTGGACCGGGGCACCTGGGATACCGAAATTATAACCATCTCTCGTCATTACGAGATCGTGCGAGATCAAAGAGGCGAAGCTTTTTGTGCGCACGTCAATCCCGCCCCCGGTCAGACATTGGGCTGATGAAAACGCTTCGAAAGAAAAAGGGGTGAGATTAATGTTATATTAGTCCGTTTGCTAGAGTCTCCGACGCGCCGATGTGCGTTTTTTAATGCATAATTTTAAATTTCATTTCGCCCGGCTCATTTGCACAGCCGAAAATGACGCCGTCGAAATGAATATTCGCACGGAAAATGAACGGCAACAAGGGCCCACCCACCCACGAGTCTGGGGGACCGAAAAAGGAGAGCGCGCGCGCGCGCGCAAAACATTGCAATTGTTTTTTAATTCAACCAAATAACACACTTGGGCTGGGGTACATGTTTATGCATGTTGTTTGTATTTGCGGTCTGCGTGTGTGCGGGTTGTTCGGTAATTTTCACTCCCTTTATCTACTCGGAGCAATTCCCTCCCGGGAACGGATATTTTTTTTCCGTTCTTCTCCCGCCCATTGTCATTGCGTTGAGATGGGTATTTTACTCGATTTGGGTCGGGAAACCGTTCCCGGGGAAAGTTTGGACTGCACGGGCAGCGGGCGTTATTCGCATTATTCAACGCATTTGGGGGTTGGTGGCACAACCAACCAGACATAGCGGGAGAAAGAAAATCACTCCGAAACATCAATCACAATTACGAACTTTACCCGAGCGGATGGGAACACTGTCACTGTGTGGACATGAAAATTGCTGCCACCGGTTTAAAAATGGTTGCGCCATGCTAGACGCCAGCAGCCAAGTGACCACAAACGCGCACGGACATTAGCAAACGCACAACCCAAACCGTACGAGGCACATCGAAGTTGTGGCGAGTCGACGAAAAACTCGGCACCATCAATCATCGTTTTCATTAACCATCCGGTGTGAGTGTGTTTGTGAGATTTTTTGTTCACTTTTTTTTCGACTTCGTACCTTCTGTTTAGGTGAAACGAACACAAGCACACACACACACACACACACACACTTTGGAGTTCATTTAAATTTTCATTAGCCGTAAAAGCTAAATAAACTTTAGCACCACCAGGGGAGACCTGCCATCATCTCAACGTCAATGCTGCCAGCGCGCCCACACCTTGCGATCCGGTTTGACTGATGTCAGAAGCCTTCTGGGAGTTCCGGCACGGGCACGGAGTGAGTGGAGCAAAAAAGTAAAAAAAAAACCGTGTTGGTGGTGGGTTCGAAAGTTGCTCCTTCCATCCCCGGAGCGAGCCACCCGCGCCAACCAGCGGCTCGAAATTGACCATATCTTCTCCCATTAGAAAATAGTGCCACGTAGCGCAGGGTTGATTGGTTTTTGCGCCCGGCCGATAACGGCACCGGATCGCAAAACTTTCTTTCCCACGATGTCGCGGCTGCAGCCCGGGAAAAGCGCTGCGAAATATATTGATTTAATACGAGTAACTAAGCTGCCGGGAGGTGAAATCAATCATGGCTCAAGCGGCACAACCAGCTCACCTGTCGAAGGCACGGCGTGGTTGCTGGAAACTTCCCGTGCCGCACACGTCAAACTCCCGTGGGAGAAGTGGGAGAAGAGGTTAACATTTTAAACGCTGGCCGACGGTTCACCTTCGCGAAGTTTTTTTCTTTTCTTTCGCTCCCATCCCGTGACACGCTCGATCGGAAAAGCTGTCCCGGCCGAAGACGGAAACTCCATCATCGATAACGTTCCGCAAACAGCAAATCAGCAGCGCCGGCAAGCACCGAAAGTTGCATCAAACTGGCCCGCTGATTATTGACGGGTTTCGGTGCTCGGTGGACACGGTTCCAGGCGCCACGCCGGCGCTACCGAGTGTCCGGGTGTGAAGAAAGCTGCCCAGCGCTGGGGTCGGTGATGGGTGCAATAAATTCTGCCATTTCCCGGCCACCCTCCGGGTGGTAGGAGAGACCGCAAGACCGTTGCAGCGGTGGGTACACCGTTTTTACATTATTATTTTTCCACACCAGCCGGGACGCGTTTGTGTGGAGAGCTTTAAAAGTACGCGCGCGTTTTAACGTCTGCAGGTGAAACGAACTTTGGCAGCGTGGTGATGGCGGCACGGCGGTAAAAGTTAACAGACAGCTCAGAGTTCATGATCGAATTTTGCCCGGTTGCTTGCGCTCCGAGCCGTCAGTAAACCGGGTGGCCAAGTGCCAGTGCATCAATTCCGCCGTGTCGAGGTCGCTTTCGGGTGTCGGGCGAGGTGGCTCGTGTAACAGTCGATGTCATAATTCGGAGCGGGGTTTGAAAACAACGCTGGCTCACGAAAATGGTTCACATCGGCAAGTTTTCAGCCGGGGCTGACACATGATGGACTGAGGTACAGTTTGAGACCAGCGAGCGTCTTGAGAATGAGGTAACGCGTCTCTCAAAGCGTTCTCTTTTGATCGACGTTAGTACGGGGGAATGAAAAATCCCCTTCGTTAGGAATATAATAGAGTATGAGGTAGAATGTAGCGTTCAAGATTATGGCTGACAAAATGTTAAACATACAAATAAGCTTGAAGGTATGGAAGTTGTATTACTTACTACCGACCTAGAGTATGTAACTTACACAACAAACGCTTTATAAGCGTCTTCCCTTGTTGCCTGTTCCATTTTTCCAGTCTTATAACAACCTCCAAGGTTTTTCAGTGAGAAATGTTTAGCGAACTAACAATGAAAGCTTGCATTCTTTTTGGCACAAATAATGCGTTAATCGTGTGTCTAAAAGTTGTGTTGGCAGTGCTCAGTGCTTTCGAGCTTACGAACAAATCTACTTCAAAATCCATTTAGATTGTTAAGTTAACGTTCCAGACCCACTTCGAGCTCGACAGTTTCTAAAACGCACCATTTGTTAGGATTTATACTGCGTGTTGGAAAGGAGATTAAGGACCCTTACAGGCTAAAAGCACTTCACTGTGCTATAGTGCGACCGATATTTGAATTTGTTAGTTTACTATGGACACCAACTCAGCAATATAGAATGGATGGAATAGAATCTGTAAAGAGAGTGTTTTCACGTATTCTCTTTTATCGTCTCCCATGGTCTCAGGAATCCACTTACCCTATACAACTTATTGCCGTACCACGTGTCTTATATTCGGACTTGAATCTCTGCAGCATAGACGTATGACGGCTCAGTGACTAGCAAGCGTTTCCATTGACGCCATGTCTATTCTAGAAAAGATAATTTTTCAGACACCTAATAGGATTCCTAGACGACGATCTGTGCTGAGAAGCGTCTTTAGATCGACTATATTCGGATCCAATTATCCGACAGCAAAAATGACAAAATCATATTGCACGCTGAGCAGTATTGTCGACTTCAGGACCTTTCTACAAAGCAGTTATTAATGGCCATCATTCAGTGCTATTTATTTTGTTATTCGTTGTGATTGTGCTGTTTGGCGCGTACTTAAATTTTCAGGTTTTATAAGTCCGATAAGGCTCGGTTAGCTCGGATAAGGCAGATAACATAAATAAATAAATTTAAATTTAAATTTAAAATGTTTAGAATGTCTTCACCATAGTATCGATATATGTATGCTTTGTCATATCTCCAACAAGCGTATGATCTTGCTCTATCTGCAATCTCAGCTCCACTAACATTGCTGCACCGTTTCTTCCGCTCCGCAGACAATCGATTCCTTTGCGACTGTCGGCTGCTCTGGCTGTTCGATCTGCGCAACAACACCAAAAACGAGGACCTCCGGTACACGCTGCAGCACGTGGAATGTCTGTACGACATCAAGGGCACGTACGGCACGCCATCGCTGACGCACAGCCAGCTGAAGGAGTACGGTGTGCGCAGCCCGCACGAACCCATCCTGCTGGACGAGGACTACTACGACGACACCGGCCACCGGAAGCCGGGCGTGCTGCTCCAGAAGAAGTACGGGTCCAGCCGATCCGCGGCGGACGCGGGACAGGCCGTCCCGGGCGCCCAGGACAAGGCTCAGCTGCAGCTCATTACGCTGATGAAACTGCGCAAGGAAACCATCCCGCCCTGCCCGAAGGAGCTGGACGAGCCGACGGAACTGCCCCTGTCACGCGAGTCGATCGGGCTCGACATGGGCTGGCGTTCGTCGGTGACGGCCACGAGCGGAAGCACCACGTCGTTGCCGCACGCGCTGCTGGTGTTAGGTACGTGTTCGCTGCTGCTAGTCGCATGTGTACGGTCGGGCCGAAGATGTTAGTTCGCGGAAGCATTGCACTACCGACGAGCGATGTCCAGTAAGATCTCAAGTTTCCGTTACCTCTGGCGCGTTCCGCTGTTGCAACTGCAAGAGCCGGCCTGCCGGGAGGGAGCGTGCGATGCGTGTAAATAAACCGAGCTGTGGACGGTGGGGCGTAGCGAGTCGAAGATTCGCCGTAGCTAAACAAAGGTAATCTAGATCCAAAACGAATTTATACGATGCAAGCAGGTCCGATCTATTGTGTGACAAGTGTAGCAGCGGGCAAGGATCCTTACAAGCAATGTAAATAGAATTCAAATTTCTCCCCTCCCATTCCCCCTCTCCCCTCACCACACTCATCAGTTCTGGCACTATTGCAACATTCAATACGATGGCCAGTTTCGGCCGAGCATCACTTAAGGATTAAACGAAAAAAAGAATACACAAGCACACAAACACTAAAACCACTTACACTTCTATGCAACACAAAAAAAAGTATCGACTAGCTTACTGAATGTACATAGGTAGTAAAGGAATGATATTACGTCTTACGCTACGATTTATGATGGCCGTGCTCTGACCCTTCTCCAATGCCATTAGCATCACTTCACGGCGCTGGCTCGGTGTTGCGGATTCGTTAGTGCATTTTTATCTAGCTTTCCGCGAAGATGAAAGCATTTGCAGCAGGTTTCTTTCTGTTGGTCGTGCATTTCCGTGCCCACTTTGCCCAGCTGGACTGTTCCGCATTCGAGCAGATCGCGAATTAAACCCCCCGGCCATCGTTTCGTAGAAGCACTCTGCAGTAGTAACAGCTGATGGCACGCTCAAAACTCGATAAAGGCTATGTCCGAACGCGCTTTCCGGTTCGTAATCGGATTGAGGTGTCGGTCAACGCGTTGGGGCAGCCATTGTGCACAAAACGTGACAGACTAGTAACGGTTTGTGGGCTCTGTATTAATGGCATTTATATTTCCATTACAGTTTAGTTTTGATCAGTTCAACTTCTACGTTCATACTTTATGTAATGGTTATGGATCGCGTCGGAAAGCTCATTTTTCGATAGAATCGTCTTGTTCCGGATGAAATTCTGTCTGATAAATGTTTTTCGTCCAAGTTTTGCTTTGACGAGCAATTAAAGCGTTACTCGTTCAATTACGAAGCGAAAAATCATGTGTTTTGCGTTATATACGGAAAGTTTATTAAATTTTACGCCTTAAAGTATGCAACTCGCAGTACCTTTTTCGCTGATTCGTGCTTTTTACACTTTTTTGTTCGCGATTGTTCACTTGCCTATGTGTGTGTGTGTGAGAGTGTGCATGTGTGTGTGTGTATCCAATAAAACGAGCAACGCCACAAATCACTCCACAAACCGCCTTCATTCGCAGTGCATTTGACGATCGTTGTGTCCTCCCTAATGATCCCGTTTGACACCTCATCTGTCAAAACGCGCACACTTTGGTCGGCTTGACGAGCGTTTTAACGAGCGAAACCTTGTTGCACGGGCGCTACCACTTTGACTTTTGCTGGCGGCGGTGACGAGTTTTTAAGGAGCTAAAAATCACACCCCCACCGACGTCGATTCATAATTTACATGCACCGACGTGGTGGAAGGTGGATGAAACCATTACACGAACCCATTTGTCGCTCGCTCGGCTCACAGTACATTTTCACGGAGAAGCTTTTCCAGATCCAGCTACTCACGGAGCTGACGCACGGCCGGGCACGAGATGCGTGTGCGCTTCGTGCGCGCCCCTAAAATGTGGAAAAAAGGGCCCCGACACGCATTGCACACCACCGCCGACAAACTGGTTAAAATGAACATCCCAAAAGCCCAACATGATGCTTAGCAGACCGGGCGGGCGTTGGAGCAAAGCAAACGGCAGCAAGGAGCGCAAGAAGAACGAACACACACAAAAAAACAACGGGAGTAAAAAATGAAATGTTAATAAAATAACGAAGTACGCAAGCATACATTTACTGCACCGTAAAAAGTGTAAAATGGGCAGCACATAAAGCACGCGCTGCCACGAAACGAGGCTGAACACGGTCGGTCGAACATGGCCGGCCCATCGATGCCATCTGCCAATGTGGGATGGCCGGGGAGTTGGGCAGGCAAGGCAGTTTATTTTTATTTCCCCTTCCCTCTACCATCCTCACATACACGCACACGCACGCACACTTGTACCAGCGGCAACAACAAAAAAAAAGCTGGCGGCCACTCTTCCACCGTTGTCCTCGGCTCGATGCCTTACGCTTTGCCTAACATGCCGGGGAAGTGTTGCCAGCAGCATGGGATTTTCATTTTCCCGACACGTCTCAAACCGTCGGCAGTTTCTTCTCCCTGCCGGATGTTTCCCGTGCACCCGTGCAGCAGAGGCAACGGCAAGAGGAAGAAAAAGTCGCGCGAAAAGACTACTCCGGCACAATTACGTTCTGCGCTGTTTTGTTCGGCTTTTCTTCGGTGTTTTTTTCCCCTATCTTCTTCTGTGTCCCACAAACTTCACGATTCGTTAGATGGGAAGGTGTGGGGAGGGGGGGGGATAGGGAAGATGAGCCTGACGGTCTAGGAAAGGGAGAGGGCGAAGCGGAGCACCAAATTAATATTTAATGTACGCGCAGCTCGCTGCGCGCGTCCTCGCGCGTGGAGGGAACCGGAGGAAATAAAAACCAGACGAAGTTGCGGAATGTTAAAAACCGACCCCGAAATTGAAGTCACACACACACACACACACACACAGAGTAATTCCCACGCGGGAAATGGGAAGTTGATTTTCCCCGACGTTGTTTTTTTTTTCTTGCTTCCGTAGCGATCCGGAAGGGAAGGGGCAGGCGGTGGCACGAGCACGGCACGACTTCCAATATCCCGAGCCAAGCGGGAAATGAGCACTAAAAAGCGAATTGAACATCATGTCTGTACGGTTGCACGGCCCCGTACGACAGCGTACCGGCTCCGTACGGCTTCGACAATGGAGTACTTGAGCGCGTTGATGGCTCCAAGAGGCGGGAGCCATAACAAGAAACGTGGAGAGCGCACTCACACGCACACACACACTCGACGCTACATAAAACTAGCGCACTAGCGCACCCAATTAGTAGTCGAATGTAATCTGCGTAATTGAGTGTAATCATGTTACCGCGCTCGTTGATGGGGTCGGTGGAAAGGGGCGGGGTATGGGGGATGGGTGAGGAGCGATACGATTTTGTTTTCAGCTCATCCCACTCTCCGTCGGTTTTTCCCGGACGGAAGCAAAGTTTTTCCCCTTAACTGGGGAAGGGATTAGAACAGATACTTCGAAAGTTGCCGTAACGAAGATTTACGAGCTGAGCCACATGGGTGAGGGGGAGGGAGGGAGAGGTGTGTTGGAAGGGAGGCACCCGGCAAGTACTATGCACTAGTGGCCTAAGTCCACAGCCACTCGTCCCCTTGAATAGGGTGATGAATGTGGTTTTAAGCGTGTGCGTGTGACGATCGGAATCTTCGGGAGATTCTGGTTAAGATGCTGGTTCGGTTTTGTTGCAGCAGAGGGGCATCGTTACTCAAGAAGGAAGACTATTTTGCCGTGGATGAAACGTAAAGGCGGGACGTATAAATTCATAAAAATAAGAGAAAACTCCCAGAACAGGAGCAAATAACACAGACCAGAGAACATACGGTGTAATAAAGTGCAAGCTCTTACCCATGAACGGAACGACGAGCCGTACACAACGCATTAAAGATTTATAAATATGAAAGCAAAAGCCCTACATCACTGATTCCAAAGGTATGGAAATGGAACCAGAAAACACACACACACACACACAAACTAACAAAACCCCTGTCCGACGAACGTACAAGCGAGCCTTTTCGTCTGTAAATACTGTATAAATGTGATTCTAGATGTGCGAACTTAGATACTTTATCACTAAAACTCACAATCGAACCGTAAGGCCGACGCACAGCAAACCTCCCAGTGCAACGGAAAGAAGGTTAGAGAAGTCAACACACACACACAGGAGAAAGGTATTGGAATAAGCGGACGAAGCACGAACGACGGAGAAGGTTGCGAGAAACTTGTGTTTTTTATTATTTCACTCCAGCACTGGAACGAACGTGAAACAAACGTACACTAGTGCGCTAAATGGCGAGAGGAACATGTGTGTGTGTGTGTGTCATACATTTGCTCGAAACCTTACGAGCACAAGTAAAGTAACAAGAATTATGAATGAGCAAAAGCCCCCATGAAAGATTCCTTTTCCTAAGAGAGATTTTAGTTTCGTTCCTTTGTTTGTCCTGTATGTTTTCCAAATCAACGCAGTGAACAAATTCACCGTGCCGACGGTTGGCAAACAGGGTGAGAGGCGCAGGAAAAGCTAATACTAAACAGTGTGTGAGACAGGAGAAGGCCCAGCATGCAGGGAGAAAGTATTCTTGCAAACACTGTTTGCGCTTCGGTCATGTCCTTCACTCGGCTTAGGTTTACTAACGTACGGAGAGTAAAAATAAAAACGACAACCAAATCATAATTGACCTTTAAACTTTTTTCCCTTCCGTTGTGTGTATTGCGAAGTTGAGAAACAGCTTGACGGTGGCAACGTGTTACGCCACTAACCTGCACACCAAGACTCGACAAATCAGCGGCCATGTTTCGAGCAGTCGATCACTTCATCGACCAGATAGCTTACTAATCGTAACCTAAGCCGGCAGCAAATTACTCCGATGCGTGTTTGGAGCGATCCCTCCTCTTCCTAGCATCCCGGCACTGTTGACAGACAGACCGTGTCCCGAGCTCACCAGCAAAAGATGCCCCAACCGGAGGATTTGACCCGTAAGTACCCGCCCTTAACTTCGCTAGGTCTCCAGAAGAAAAAAAAACCGTCCGAACAAAAGGGAAGAAACCAACCCCGACAAAGGAGAGGATTAAAATTTATAATCCTGCCCCCTGGCCGGTAATTTACTCCCTTCACGTTACGTACGGCCCGGAGCGCCGCATCCGATGGTCATCCCGGCGTCGGCGTCCGTTTGCTTCGGGGGCCGCACGAAACAAAAACAGCCACCAGGCCCCGGGGGTTGCGGTTGATCGATGGGCCGCCCGCAACGGCACGTCCGGGGCCACGGCCACGGGGATATTCGTTGGAAAGTTTCACGCAAACTTCTCGGCAAACGCCGCCCGCGCCGGTCTCCCGGAGTCGTCTTAAGCGGCATGTTAAGCAAATTAACCTCAAGCGATTTCTGGCGCGGTCCAGCGGGCCGGCGGTGGGCGGTGTGGCGTAACGCACTGTCCTGGGTGGAGCAAATAAATACTGCTGGTTAGGAGGGGGGGATACCGATATTAAATATGGCAGCAGCTGCTCTGCCCGAAAAGGTGGGTGAACACGAATCCGTGCAGGGAACCTTAAAGCAGACCCGGTGAGCTTCAACCGAGTCAATCGAGGTGTGTTTTGCGTGAACGGTAAGATGATTGGAGGAATGATTATTCTTTGTTTTTCTTGTTGAAGGTGCATTAAATTTAGATTTCAAACTTGTGAAACAGGAAAGGGGATGGATTTGGATGCTGTTACGTAAATTGAACTGTTTACACGTTAAAAACTATTCGATTTACTCATATCTTGAAAAATAAAAGGTAAGAAAGAAAAGATCGCTTATGTCTTCAAATGCTTAGTTGTAGTTGTTCAGATTAAACGCTACATTTTTTATAATATGAACATCAGTTGGATGGTTGGATTTTAGTTTACTTTGGAGTTGTTATCCATTTGACGGAATTTAACATACCTTCTGTCAACATTACTTGTATCTGCTTCGCAGGCTACGTGATTTTGAAGAAAAGAAGAATTGACAGCTCTTTACAAAATTGATTTCCTATCTTTGTTTCACATGTTATGTGAATTGCTATGAACTTATTAATTTTAAAGTAAATAATAGTCAACCTTTGGAGCATGATTTTAACAATCCTCAACCATCAATGTTTATACATTAAAGAACATGCTTTGGTGTTACTTTACATTCTAAATGTCATCATATCCATATAATTAAAAGCAGTCTGCTCGAGTAATTCCAACCGTGAGACACGAAGCTTTCAAATCATTCGGAAATTGACTGTAACGATACCATTAAAAATGCAACACTGCTAACGAGTGTTGCAACGAGCCTGTTTCCTGTTCAAACTCTCTTCAAACCAGATCTTAATTTGAAACATCCACCATTAGCGTGCCGTACAATCCCACCGTCCTAAACACTTGAAAGTTCATACAAAACGAACCTAATTTCGGCCGAGCATCGTCGCCAGCGTCAGCTACGCGAGAACATCGTTAAACATTCCACAGCCTTGCTTCCGTTGGGGCGGAAAAAAACACGAAGGGGAAACGCTTTATGGTTGTGATTTGCAGGTAAAACAAGCAAAAACACAGAAAAAAAATCGCTTAACGCTGACGTGTGGGCATGCTGATGAGATGCAAGCACCAGTAGCACAAACACACGGAAACCGAAGCGAACCAAACCAAACAAAAAGAGTAAAACACGCCCTCAAACTATTCGCTCAAACGCGGAACTTTCGGCGACAGTTAAATCCAAACCGAAAATATGTGGAACGAACAGGCAAATTAACAAAAACAGCTCTCACACACCCTCACACACACACCCAGACACACAGAAACACATCACCGTGTCCCCTGCATCCCTCTGGGCATTCGGAACACACACATAATGGCACACGCCTGGTGGGTACAGCGCCACTGCGCACCAGTTCACTGTGCTCCGGATTAACATAATTTGCTAAATGGAAAAAGTTTAAAAGCCAATTTAATTTTCAGCCATTTAATGTGCGGGATGCAAAACTAACGGTGCGAGCAATGCTCTCGTGTTGTTTGGCCACTCCCGACGGTTCGACGGTGCAGAACCGGGCAGATAGCAGAAATGTTGTTGAAACTTTTGCCCCCGAGAACGCCGGTGGAAGGAAGACCGAAACGGTACGGTGAGGGTGAAAGAAAACGAAACCCTCACCTAAAAAAAAAACAAGAAAAAAAGCTACAAAATAGTTCCGGAACCAAAAAACAGCATCCATAAGCACCAAAATCGTTCCATTCTCCGGCAAATTCCTTACGAGTCCAGTGAGTTGACGAAGCATCCGATGATGCTGGCGATAATGATGATTATGTCGACGAGACGTTAGGGGAATGGCAAGAATTGCACACAGGCCACATATTGCCACACACACACACACATGCATGAAAAACGCTTATGCAGAGATCACGAGATATGAGATTGTGCAGTGCGGGCGATGCATAAAATGCACGTGGCGCATACGAGCGCCGGCGTCGGAATGTCGGTGTTAATGGCACATATTTTCGAAACGGGAGTTTTTCTTCGCTAGTGTTTTATTCATCGCCCCTTTCCATTTCGCGCACTACTGCCAACGGGGCAAAGCGCACCCACCGGGAGCGCACGGTATTTCGTACTGCGAATCGAATATTTCATCGAATCAACTGACGAAAACATCAAAGCAAACACAGACCAAAACACTCACTATCCTTGCACTTGCCATCCGCATGCTCGCGCCGATGAAAGGCAGTGGGTTCACCGTTAAGGGCAACTTGCCTCATTGCCTGGCGATCTGGTTTCCGGGGGCTTCGATGGCCCGAGTTTGGCAGTGGCATTACGTGGAAGCAGTCTGCTGGCGCTGACGTTCTGAAAGGAACAGTCCGGAATGGGGTTTTGCCTTCTACTGGATTGCATGCGTCCGTGATTTTGGTTTTCCTGTGTGCGCCCTTGTGTGTGTGTGTGTGTGTGTACCACATGCATAAATGAGTTTTTTTTCTCGCCCGGCCGATTAGTTGGATTTTGTCCGATTTTGGGCAGCATTAATGAGCACGTTCTAAGCCTTTTGGGACATGAAAGCGGTTGGAATATGAGGTGCGGTGAATGATTATTCCGTTCGACTGCATTCGCGTTGCATTCGGAGAGCATTTTTTCACATAGAAATTTGATTCCCTGTAACGCGTTTCAAATCAAGTACCTAGTAATGAATGGGAGAAATGGAAAATTATGTTTAACTATTCGTTGAAATTTGAGCATGAAATGAACTGATGGCCTATTTCGATTTGAAAAGCCTATTTTAAGCTGAGAAGGAAATGTTATCAAAGGAAACTCTTAGTGTCTGACGTAAGTTTAGTTCATCGCCACTGTCCAACATATCTTCTTCAAGCTTCCACGAATCAACCCACTCTTTAACAGTATAAATTCAACATTAAATCCTCTCGAGTATCTGAAAACCGAGTGAGCGATCGTTCGTTAAACGAGCGGGTTTGCCGTGAGCAAATCCACCATAAACTTACATCGAACCGATTCGAGCCCATTACGGATTAATAGCCATTAATGTAAAAATGCATGTTCACGGTTCTGACTTTATTCCCTTCCGATGAGCATCTTCCCAAAATGAAACCATATAAACCCATCGCACACTCGCCCCACTTTGCTAGGGGCATCGGGCACCCAAATAAATCATATCCGACCAGCCTCACGCACACACACACACATCCCAGTTCTGTTCTGTTTCCAATGGGTGCAGTAATAAATAAAAATAATTTGAATTATTCACTCGCTTGTGCCCGTCGCTTTGTCGGGCGAACGGCCACTTTTTCCTGCGAATGGCAACCCGCTTAATGCAACCAGCGGATGACCGCAACATTGACGGATTGCGCCGGAGATACCTCATCGGCGCGTTGGGTGAAGAAGTTTGCTGCGCGCATCGAGGGGTTCGGGGAAGATAGGAAAATTTATTATGACAGAAAATAAATTACGAATATTAATATATGTTTCCGAGTGTGATGCTATACGTGCGCGTGTGTGTGTGTCCGTTTCGAAACAGTTCACTAGCGTGGGGAGAGCTGGATTTGAGGACTTTTTGTCCGCTCAGCTAAGGAACTCCCATCGCGTACGAATGTGGACGATTCAAAAGGCCCAATTTCTTGGAAATCAACGGCAGATGGGCCAATTATCTGGAAATGCGTTTTAATGGAGGGTTTACGGTTTGATGGTGAAATATTGTCCCATTTTATGTGTGTAATTAAAACAGCGTCCCCAAAGGATACAAGTGCATGGAAGGGCCACCTCTTAAGCTTCAATTAATTATTTGATAGCGCAGTGATTCATTGCTACAAGTTGGATCAAACCGCCCCGGTCCGGGGCTCGAGGATGAGCGGAAAAACGCGGTGGATGCGACCAGCAGATGAGCAGCTACATCAGCGTCAACAATCAGTCACGGCACATTGAAATGCACCGAAAGCGCAACCGATTGGCACACTAATTAAATGCGCATCAGTTGGTGTAATCGATACGATATTACTTTATTGATGCATGCTTGTTTAAATAATTGAACGAATAACAATACCCGGTTGACCACCGCTCAGCTAGCTCTAGTACTCGACCTCGAAGCTCGTCGGTTCGTACTCTGGTTCCCGATCGTCGTCGTCATCTTCCTCCTCTATCCGGTGATAGCTGTGGTGCTGGTAGTGTGGCTTGTGCTGGTGGTGGTGTTGGTAGTGTTCCTTCTTGTTCCGGATCATGATCCGCGATCGCTTCAGGCTGTAGTTGAAACCGCGGAACTCCTTCCAGAACATGCCGGTCTGGTCGTGCAGGTACTCCTTGCGATAGGCACCGTTGAGATTGCTAAAAAAAATCGCAAAACGTTACGATCATGTTGCAAAGGTAGTGCGAAGCATGTCAGCATCGTACCTGTCACCGCACGCCTTATACCACCAACCGCCGTGGTTATCCTGCGCACAGTTCTGAGACGCCTTGTCGTTGTCCCGATCGTACGTGGAGAACTTCATGCCCTCAGTGTCCTGCATAGAGTTGCCTGCGTTGCCGATGTAGCCGTGCAACTTGGCCAGCTTGTAATCGTCCTTCTCGCCCTCGATGCGGAAGTACTTGTACTTCGCGTACGCAAACTTGCCCTCAAAGTCTTCCAGCAGGATCAGCAGCTCGTACTCGCGGCCGGACATCAGCGTGTAGATGTTCTCCAGCCCCAACCAGTACTCCCCGTGCCCGAAGTAGCCAAAGCCAAGCCGGTAGTGGTTCCACGGCCGGAAGAATGTCTCCGAGCCGTCGAATCGATTCTGGATCACCGTCCACGCGTTCTGCCCAAAGTCGAGACTGCACAGCACGTACATGCTCTTCGTGATGTTCACGTAGATCTTGTACACGCCCGTCTTCACGATGCGCCTGTCCTGGCACGAACTGTACACGACCTCATCCAGCTCCTCCAGCGGTGGCGATTCCGTGGACGATTTGACCGGACCGAGCGATTCAACCAGATTCTCCTTCGTGATGAGATGCACTGCGCCCGCCTTCGCACGACTATCCAGCGCCAGGGTCAGCGGAGAATAAACAAGAAACGGTCACGAAAAGTCTCGAAAGTCACTAGACTTACTAGAAAGTGGGTCATGCTACTCACCTGAGCGCCAACGAGATACTGGACGTTTGATCTTCCAGGAACGCGATCTGACTCTCGCTGCTCGCGATGTAGCCACCGAGCGTGGTCAAGCTCAGATCGATGTTCTTCAGCATGTTCTTGATGTTTCGCAGATCAACCTGCACCTTCAGCAGCTTGTCGAACGAACCCACCACCGTCAGCACCTTCTCGCGCAGCTTCTTCAGCTTCTGTACGATCAACCCGCAGTTGCACTGGTCGTTCTCTTCCGGCAGCCACCGTCCATTCGACTCGAACGGATCACCGAAACCGTACACCGTCATGTGATGGTGATGATGTCCACCATGCTTCTTCTTGTGGTGAGCGTGATGGCTATGGTGGGCATGATGGCCATGGCTCGTTTTGATCGGCTCCCCATCGACCGCCGTCAGCATCACCAGCAGCAGCAGTAAAGCTGCTCCAACCAGCAGTACCTGTAGTTGCCTCATTTTCGTTCTGCACGCAAAACACAACTGATGCCACGTCCCGAACCCCAACCAGCTCGACACGGCTCTGACGAGTGCGCTCGGATCGTTTCCGATGCTGGCTGGTGCTAGTAGAAGTTCCGCACTGGTCTGGGTGGTACAGATGACTAGCTCAAACCACGCTAGCGAGAACCGTTAGATCTGTGAACAGCGCACAAAAACCTCCCCAAAAAAGCGGCACAATACTAAGCTTTCTCTGACTCCGGTCCGGTCCACACCAGGGTGGTTCGAAGCGACAAATCGCAAACCCCGCAACAGGTTTGTTGAAACCTACCGACCCAAATAGGAAATTTTGCAGGCTTTCTCACGTCCAAACTCGGGACATGTGTGTGAATCAAGCTTTTGTGGTCGTAGCTCTTCGATCGTTGTTTTGTTGTTTTTTCGTATGAAAACACCTCCGTATCAAGCGGTATTGTTCAAGCCGATAATTTACATAAACATGAAGGAGGAGCTATCTCATCTCGCGATCACACTAAGCTCAAGATCAAGGTGCTTGGCTATGCTGTAGAAAACGTGCTTCATATGCGGGGTGGAAATGATCGCAAAAGAAAGAGAAAGTGTATCGGAAGATACTGGATCATTGTCACCCAAAGCAACCGTGGCGCGATCAGCAATCAAAAACACACACACGTGCTTCGATTTTTGGAGATTCCATCAAACATGCACATATGAGAACTGGTTTTTTCGCATCCCAAATTAGCTCCGCAACCCAAAACGTGCCACAAGATCTAAACAATCGAAAGAAAGAAAAAAAAAAACAGTTCTGCTAATCAATATCTACACCATCCACGTGCTAATGATCTCTATCTCCTAGTTCTGTTTCCACGCGCAGTAGGTGCACGCTGTGTCAAACCTGTTCTCTTCAGTCTGGCCTGTGATCGTTCCACGGCGGGGAGCTACTTAATCGCCTAGAAATGAAGATTGCTCGCGGTAGTTTACATCAATATGCAAATTGGGCGGGCAGAAACAGGTTGGATCGATGGAGCGTATTGGGGGAAACGAAAGCAGAATTAAAACAATTTAAAAAAAACATGGATATGGAACCTCAGGCGAAAAATTAGATGACTAGACTCCAGCGGTCACTGCACTGGTACATTTGACGTCAGAATCTAGCTTAACTGGCACATGTTTTGCTTGGTGTATGATTTATACAGCAAACGGAAGACCAAAAGCGTACATAAACATCACCTGGGGGAGATTTATCAATCATGATCTGTTTCAGATCTGTTTCACTTTTGTTGCTATTACATGCAAAACTTTGAAATAACATCCTACACACTTAACTACAAAGCCTAATAGAAGACTTGTTTGCACCTTACAGCAATAGTTACATATAAATTAAGATTACCTCAACAATGGAACATCTGTATTAAAAAAATCAACAAATAGAACGCAATTTTCTTTACATCTCCAAGACAAGCGCCCCCTAGCACAACACAAGCAACAAGCAGTGCGTTTGCTCCATTTTCGTCCCTATAACAACGGCACACCGTTCAAAGAAAGCATGACCAATCTCTCGTTTTCGGTTCCGAGTGCATTCCGCGGAATCAGATCGATCAACGTACCGCTTTGATCAGTGCCGATTGCCGGCTCCTAAAGAACTTCGTCCTCTTTTATAAAGGGTCATGATGGTGCTTTGCGAAAAATTGATATGTTGTTTAATTTCCGGTTGGAATGCTGATGAAAGACGCTGCGGACCACCCACTACTGAAGAAATCTACTTTCCGTAATGGACACTACTCGGAACGGAAGAAACCCGACTGGTGATTCCCGGTTGTTCGCGCCAGTGAAAGGAGCAGGTGAATGTCGCAGATGGTGCATCAAACGAGGTCGGTTTCGTGTTGCCGGCAGCACTGACAGTTCTTTCATCATGTTAATTGAATATAATGTCATCTTCGGTTTTGTGTCGGTGACGAGTGCTTTCTCGGTGAAGTCGAACAAGTGATTTATTGCAAACCTTGCCGGTAAGTATAATTTGTATCGGCTATGGAAACATGTAGTATTGTGGCGGTAAGTTATTAGCTCATTGCTCCGCTGGATGGGATCGGCAGTGAAATCACAGCAAGAATTCAAGTCCTCCTAGTCAGTATTGACACTCAGGCAAGTAAACAGTTATATTACAAGTATAGTTGCGTACGTCGCCACGTCGAAGAAGTATGTATTATGAAGGAGCTACCTACTGAATTCGCTGAGCATAAAGTGCAGTCATTTCTGTGTAATTCCAATAATAAATATGTTCATATGTGTGTGATTTCCCTGAAAAGGCAACACAAGGCGAAACGATTGCCATGCTTCGAGCTCATCGAGTTCAAGCGATTCTAATGAGTTCCATTTACGTTGTAGGTACTTCAAGTTCATCTAAAAAAAAAACTTCCAACACACAAACCACTTCCAGCGACAACCACTCCTGCTGCCTACAAATGGCAAACAAGTTACACGAAACCGGAGAGTATAAATTTACGGACGAAACCACTCCACTGCACCGGAGCCGGGTAACTAATTAAACCGGAATATGCCAAAAAATTGGGACCGGTATGAAAAATATGCTCCAGCGCTGGGCACTACTGCGACCGGAAATGACACATTACACGTGAATGGGGGACGTGGCGCCGGTGTGGGGAAAGTAAATTTCGAAACGAAATATAGTGCCACTATCTTGCGTCTGCCCAAGGAGCAAAGTTGCTCCACGTAGGAGTACAGCGTGCGGTGGTACGTAGGTCAAAAGTGTGTCCATTGCTTTGGACGTCATAATTGAATCGCTGGAATGCAGGTCTCAGTGTGCCGGGCGCAATTCTTGAACGAGAGAAAGAGACGTATCCTGAGCGAACATGTGTCTGGGTGTTCGAGCGGGAGAGAAAGACAGAGAGACACCGAACGGGATCCGGAAGGCGGGAAGGAATAATTTATCGTGTCATAATAACTGTCGAAAACTGGACTCTTCCTTCATTTCGCCGTACCGTGCCGTACCAGGAAGACGGGAAGACTTGAGCACTGGAGACCAAACGAGTCCGTGCACGGTAGCATGTAACGAATTTGCATGTTCAGCGTGCAGCTCCCGGAACGGGGCAGCAACCGAAGCGCTGAGGTGAGACAGATAGCAAATGGCGTACGGTGTCCGAGTTTTGACCGAAGCCTGACCGACAGCGCTGGCTGGCTCTTGCCGGGCTCTTGGCCCGTTGGCTCCTGATGCACGCTGTCCCAACCGTGCCGGTGACCACTACACCGTACTGGTTTCATTTATTTTTACATAGAGCACGCAAATTTATCACCCCAAACGGAGGGCCGAACGATTCGTTTTTCTGCTGCCCATGCCGGGCAACCATATTGCAGAGAGTGTTCTGGTGTGTGATTTTTACGTCATTTCGTGCACGGTTGCTTCCTGGGAGCCCTTTAAGCGCATGAGTGTTATGAAATTAGGAATCAATTCAAAGAAAACGTGCATTGTACGGTTTCGATGTTGCCCATGTGTACCCGCGGCGAAACAGACAGACGAAGCACTCAATCACAAAGACACAATCTCGCCAGTCAGCTGCTTCCATAAAGTATCGCTTCCACATATTTTTACATGTTTGAACCTTTCAATCAATTGCTTTCGCCCGCCCGAACGGAGCGAATCTGGAAGATGGGGATAAAACATGCAGCATGTTCCAGTGCCCACGTGCACGTTCCAACCGATTGAGCCGGTGCAGCTTTTTCCCGATCGCATTACAGGGCTGCACCACCCGGTTCCACCCGGGGTAGCGTCTGACGCTGGGAAGACCAGGCGAGAACCGAAATGGTGCCCAGCACCGTCTGACCTATTAAGCCATTGCGCCCTCCAAGGCGAGGGGCGATGTACGTCACCCGAACGGGCAGAACATTTTTCTTTCCTCTTTTGCTTGCCATGCTGACCAATTGTTCGCGGTAAGTTTTCCTCCAGACAGCGAACAAAGACCACCAGCGGAGTTTAATCCATTCAAAGACTTCGGGCCAGCAACTTCCCAGCAGCGGATTACACACAAGGTACCGCCCGAGAACGTTCAGCTGGCACCGTAGTAAGATATCAATACATGTTTTTTCCTTCCTCCGTTTTTTATTCTTGCCCGGTTGACCCGTTTTCTTTTCTTCTTTCCTCTCTTCTCACGAAGAACGAGGTCGGTTGGCAAACTTTTCCGACAGTCCCACCATTTTCCCACATCATCCGGTACCATCGTCAATGACAGAAATGGAATCAGCAAAGGCTCTCCCGAACAGTTTGGTCGTCGTCCATCTTGGAGAGGGAGGGGTACAATTTCTTCCTCTTCCTCTGCCCATCCGCACTCGGGACGATTCACGCTATGCAAAACAGCGCCTGCGATGGCGGAGCGATAAAGACGATGATACTGTTATTAGGAAGCGAGGAGCGTCCGTCCGGCTCCAAGACGCCCTGCAAGGCAAGCGAAGCCGCCGAGGAATGTAATGGGATAAAATAATGTCCAACGACGTAATCACCCATAGTCGTTGTCAGCGCCATTGCGCCGGTGTGTAGAAGCGCAGACGGCAAATGCATGTGTGGCAAAGTTTGCAGTAAATAATCGTCCAGCTTTTCTTATTTCGCCACCGTCCGTTCGCCGCATGCAACACGTTGTGTGCGTTCGTGTGAACGACGGTAACAGGATAGCGCACGATGGTAACAACCGGCGATAAAAGGACAATCTCGAATGGAAAACTATCCACGCTGAATGGGGAGGGGGGGAGAGTAAAATTGTTTTATTGATTTAATTTCAATAACTCTCGCCACAATGTGTAAGGGAAAATCATTTGGAAAACTTTTCATGGATCGTTAAAATGGCACAATCGCGTAATTTGATCATTTTTCGAGAGATTTTAGCGGGCGGATGGGTTTTTCGTACCAAGCGAGCCGTTGTGATTCTTTCGTTTCCCTACAGATGGCGCCTCCCGTCTGCAAAACGACTTTTATTCGGGCACAGAAAACAAGATGTGTTTGTTATGAAGTTCTTTGGAGATATTTTTTCCGAACTTCAACAAGCGTTCAATCTTAAGCACATGTGTATGCAACAGTCGGCTCGGGTTGCATTCATCGGCTCGACATTTCACCGACTTTTCTCGAGGGTAGTTTTCATTTCAAACAGTTTGTTGTTTTGATACGATCTAGCGATTTGCATCAATAATGATGCCTAAGTTTCGCTCAGGAAACAACCGAACAGGATGGATATGTAATTTTCGCAAAACAATAACAGCTCACCAACCAGCACAGCCCGATCGACCAGCGTTCTCTCAACATCTCTTCAAATACGTTCCAGATCTTTCGTCAGCTGGATAGCTTCGGTTGGCGAACTGGATAAGAAAGCAGTGCCAGAGGATCGGACTCAAATCGGGCTATCGAACGAGCAAGGCGAGTCGGCGGGATTTGCATCCAGGCGTTTTCCCGCCCCAGACGCACCGGATGAGATTATCTGGCTCAACACTTCGTCACGATGCAGCCAGCAACAGGCGCCGACGGCAAACGTTCGCCCGCACGGGTACGATTGGGATGGGTTTAATTGAATAGTTGATGCATTAACGCGTACCGAACGATTTGCGATAGGGGTTGTTTATTGATCGACACTATTTAGCTCTGACAGCCCGTTTGAGGTGATTTGGAACGCAGGGCAGCCTGCGATTACTACGACGATGAACTGGAGAGCGGAAAGTTGCGCTGCAACGCTGCAGTCTGCAACACAATTTCCGATTAGTGCGTATGTTAAAACAATTATAGTCAATAAATAAAATTGTACGAGCCAAATATGTTGATTGTTTTTCATATGTTGTCTTCTACTTCTAGAAGAGAAGAGTAGAGTGTGGATGAATTTTCTTGAATTGGAACCTATCATTTTTCAAACTCATCTTCATTTCGCTATTCGCTTCACTCTACTCACAACTAAGATTTAAAGTCTAAACCCATCAAAAAACGGAATGAATCTAATGAATTTTTATTATGAAATTAAGTATGTTTTCCAAGAATAAAGCGCATTACATGGCATGAGAAATCCCCCCCTGAAATTGTCTCAAAATGGCCCACACCAACCAAAGAAAGCACACAGACGCAAAAGCCAAATCTCCCCGAACGCTTCTGTTTGAAGTCACAATTTAAATTGATAAACAATTTGGCTGCAAGAAACACACTTCCCCGGCACGATCCCCACCGTCCAGCCCGCCCAGCGCGCAAATAAACAAGCAGCCCGGCAAACTCGTCCAGCGCTCAACGTTCATCCCGTCTTCGCCCGAGTAAACGCCCGTGAAAAGCTCGCGCACTTGAATGTGTACCGAATTCTTTGCTTTTTAATTTGACTCCCGGTCCCCCGGTGCGGTCGGGTTGGCGGGTGGCGGGTTCGTCGCAGAGCCGGGATAAACATTTCTCGCCAGACAAACAAATGTAAAACCGAAATATTCCCGGCTTTCCTACTGCGCTTTTTCCCAGGCCCGTGTTACTGCCGCCCATGCCCATGCCGGAAACTAATAAAAAAAATGGTCCGGAATGCTCGTAATTAATCTGAACAAGCTTGCGTCGGTTCGCGCAAGCTTTGGTTTTCGGCGGTGTTTTCGGCGAGGAACGCTCACTGGCGCCGGTTCGGTGCTTTCAGTGCCTTTTGAGGCATTCGCTAAGGCGGGTTTAATAAAAATGTGCTTTCAGATTTTGAAGGCAACTGAACTGGAACTGGGAGTTATCCAAATACAATTCACACACAGCAGCGCTGAAAGAAGGGTTATAAACTGAAGCAAAAATAAACAGACATTTATGAAGGATTGTGGTACTTTATGTAATACAAAATTCTACCGAACACAGGATTGCTTGTTTGTGCTGCATTCGAACTAAGAACAAAAAACTCCCATCAGAACTTCCTAGATCTATTTCAAGCGTGTGTAGTACATCCAATTCCTTGAAGAACCATAGAAAGGATATAAAATTTACACCCTCAGTACTACACCATAACTGTGCCTTCATGCGTACAAGCGAGACGGTGATTATCTTTGGTATCCCTGTTGCACAAACCCCACAACCGGTTCACCGGAAGCTGCCGGCATTACAACGAACGCCGGCACACGCACGTCCGCAATGTTTGGAGGGTATACAGCCAAGCGTCGGAAATTTAATTGCTTTGCTATATGTAGCCGAAGCTTCCGGGCTGGCCAGAACCAGCCCAGATAAGCCTTCTCACTCCCGCCAGTCCAGCCGGAAGCGTGATGAGGCCAATGAGGCGGAAGCTGGTTGATGAACTACGCTGCGAAAGGCAGCCCGAGCCCCTGTCCTGTCTGTCGCTAGAAGACGGCCAATGATCGAACGCCGGCAGTGGAAGGGAGGGTTGGGAAAAGAGTAATTAAAATTTTCTTTCTCTCCCCCGTGCATCGTGCCGCAACCGGTGTGAAAAGATTTCCAGCAACTCTGCGAGCCCATACAAATATGCGGTTTCCAGCTATTTGTACGTCGTGTTGGTGTTGATTTCGGTAAACAAATGAATTGCTAATTAACATAAATGATACCGCTTAATTGACGCGAAAAAATGATTCCCATCAGCTAATAGACAGATGCGCAGCGCAGATTGCTGCTGACTGCTGTTTTCCTTACATGATGAGCATGTTGTTTGAAAACTGAACTCCCAAGGTAACCACTTTGTGGCTTTTTGCTCAGTGTGACGCGTCGCTTTTGTAGAAGGAAACAAATTGCAGCGCTACCAGAGTCCGTCCCTGTTCTCGGTTGTTTGAAATGATAATAGGGCCGCATTTGGGTCGGTACGCCGATTATCTACGGCTCGTAAAATTAATTATTGTAGCATAAATCAATCATTCATGGGTCCCCCTTAGTGCCCGGCGAAAGTGGGTCCTGCGCCCGGCCCCGCATTACCATTTTACTGTCCGGTTCACATTTACACCCGCGATGCGTCCGTTGGGCTCTGCACGCCGTACACCCGGTCCAAATGCTAATGAGCTATCGGCACGGGCGAAAGAAATCGCTGCGAGAGCCTCGGCCAGGGGAACGAGAAACACAACGGATTCAATAAAGTCGTCCTCGCCCGGCGCCTAACGAGCGAAACGCACGCACACGCGGGTATCCGACACTCGATACCGCAGCCGAGGCCTAATCAATCCGGGCGGAAAAACGTCGATGCGTCGAGCACCGCCTTACAACGGGGTTTCGCCCCACGATGCTCGACCCGAAGCCGGAGAGTCTAATAAAGTTATTATGTCCCCTAATGAAAATGGCCTGAGCAAATGGAAATTGTGATAGCATCTGTTTGGGTCGTAGTTTATGTGCTCCATTAGAGATTTGTGTGTGTCGGCGTGTGTGTGTGTGTGTATGTGTGTGTGGGGGGCTGAAAAGTTACAAGCTCAAAACTCACCCGTGTGCGGCCCAGTTGTGTCCAGATCGACCGGGCGATCAAGATTGGACCGATTGTTGAGTGCTTTGATTACTTTTGTCAGACCGGCTGCCGGCCCTTTGGTGCACAACGATTGTGTAGGGCCTGGGGTTGGCCTAATAAATCATGCAACGATTACCGATGACAAACCCCGTACCGGGGCGGAAGGCAGGTAAAAAAGCCCACGCCGGACAGAACAATCCGACGGTGGGCGGAGATGGTGGGAGATTTTTAGCGACGAATGAATTAGGATCAATCATTAATTCGAGCGTGCTTTGATCGTAAGAGCTCTGATAGCGTTGCCAATAACACTCAAAATGGTAATTTCCCAGGCAAATGAAAGCACTCCCCGGGGTGGCTTTGACTGCTTTAGGACAGAGATGTGTCTTTAGAGCTGTAATCGACACCATATTATTCGTCCTTTGTTCCGAAATATCTACATTGAACAAAAATGTTAACCCAACTTGTCACGATATGGACATTTATTACTTTGGACGCCTTTTTTAAATTCGAGTTTAAAAAATTTGTGCATACACCTTTTTCCAATGGATTTAGCGACAGTTGCTCGTTTGTTTTTTTTCGTCAACTCTATCAACTCCGATAATGTGTTTACTCCTGAAAATGTATGCGGCATTAGTTCTTCAATCGCTCACCACGTTTCCATCATAAACGTGCTGAAGCAGATCGAATTTAAGCTAAATCGAATAAAAAGAACGACGAATGAATTCCATATTTTGGGATAAATGTGTGTTCATTTCTAGCTTTTTATAACCGCAACTTTAAATCCATCGCCCATTTTTTTTTTCATACACCTATTGCATTTTATGTCAAACTATCAGAAAAACAAGGAATCAGTAAATAGCAAATTTTCCTTCGATCACTGCAACATTTTAACTGTTAGCGGCCTTCTTTGTACAATAGATCAACGTCAAGCTCACTGGGCCATTGAAACGTTTGGTTTACGATTTTCACGATCCATTGAAACAACTAACATCGCAAAAGAAGCAATTGTCCGGCAACTACAGGTATTTTTTATGTACCTCGCAAGTGTTGGACCATCAATTGCTCAATACATCAATACATGGTTAGAATACAATCAATACATGGTTCGAAAGGTTATGTTTTCAGCATTATGTCAATTTTTTTTACCAAAACATATAAGCAAAACAATACTAAACATCGAAATATACTAAATTCCTTATATAGTACTTAAACAGTACATTGAACAAGTAATGATGCATTTATAAAAATCATTAAATTAAATATTCCTACATTATTCAAGATTGTTTAAAAGTTACCATATTTAAAATCGGATTTTAAAACGATTATCTGTGTCGAAAAAAAGAAGCTTCGTAAGTGGGCGTATAGTTATGTTACAAGGAGCGATTTTGATATTGTGTAAAAATAGTAATAGTGTGTGTAAAAATGTGGAAAATTTGTCACATATGCATTTTGTTACTAACACCTTAGTCTACAACTTAGTAGAACATCATTTTCATCTATCTCTTCAAATGTTCGTTGTATTCTCAAAAAAAATAGGTGGGCGTATACTTATGTTACGGACTATATGAGAGCTATGGAAAAGAAAGAGAGAAAGAGAGATAGAAATATAGAGAGAATGGATATAGCGTTCATTGTTTCTGCTGTACCAAGAACCCAATATAGCCACCCTTGATAAGGTTTTATAATCTCCAAAGCACTATTCGCGCCAACCATTAATACAAAGAGCAAACAACCATTAAAACAAGATAGATAGGAAAACCTTTGTCATGCACATCTAGTTTGCAAACAATGATGTGGAAGTTGATGTTTAAATGACGATTTATTTGATGCTACGTGCTTTCCTGTCTTGCTGTGATAAAACATAACGTAATTCAAGCAAACTCAAGAGTGAATGAAAGCTTTTACTTTCTCGTGTAATATGATTAGCAAAACGTTACATGTATTTTCCAATTACCCCAAAATAAAAAAAGGATAAGCAATCCAACATTCGGCCAAATACAAATATAGTTTTTTGTCACGTATAATTTGGAACCTAACAAATAGTAAATTTATGCACCAACAGCGACACCGCCAGTGAAACACTCACCTCTAATAAGTACGTGTAAATCATTCCGCTTCCAGTAAATCCAACATGCGTACCATAATTGAATAGAGACAATTGAACAATATCGTTCCGCACTGCGAACAGCCAACCACGTCCTCGACAGCCAACCACGATTTTAGCACCAGTGTGTGTCTCGCCCGGCCCGGCCCGGTGTGCGCTGCTAATTGAACTTTCATAATTAATAATCTCGCCTACCGGACGATTTGCAGCGCACCCCCCCCCCCCCCCCCCCCCCCCCATCCACCTGGGGCGTGGAGAAAATATTCTGCCGCGTGCGTCGTTTATTTGTTTTACGACTCGAAGCACCGAAATTCAATCCTTATCCATCCGGCCCCTCCGTCCTGCCCAATCTGGATGGATAATGCCGGACCGGTGAAAAAGATAATTTTCCCTCGAACGCGGCACGCAGGTAAATTGCGTACACGCGACCCGTTACGTGCCGTTGCGTGGGTGTGGGTGAAACCATCCCGCCCACCCAGCGCGATCGACGTGAAGAACGCGAAGCAACAAAAAAAACGCCCGTCTGCAAAGAAATGCGATTAAAATATTATGTTTATTTATATTAGCATAATTCATGCAGTATTAACCGCAGCTTTCGCACGGGGGGGACGCGTGCAGTATGCGTGAACAGGGGGGATAAACCGGCGGACGCGAGTTTTGCATTCATATCCGGTGCGTGTTTTATTTTGCTCCGTTGTTTTGTTTCGTTTTTTTTTTCGCCCCCTCCCCTGATCGCACTGCCCCGTGAATGAAGCCTCGCCATGGATGGCAAGTTTTGCCTTCATCTTCATCACATCTCAATTATACAAACACGTCTCGCTCAATGGGGTGCTTGTTAGCCGCAGACTTGACGGTGGCTCGAGTGCTCCGGCATCCCGGTTTGTTCTAGCCTTGCGATGAATGGTCGCGCCGGTGTGGGCTTTCGCGTGGGCTGAGTGAGAAAAATTGAAAGGCAAATAAATGAAAGCCAATCCAGCCTGCCAACCCCGCCACCCGGGTGCTAACCACCCGCACCCGAGCGCGCGCGCGCGCGCGCGCGTAGGTTCGCTTATAACTTAATTCCTTTTCGGGCCGTGCGAGGCTTGTTATCGGGGTGGAAGGATTGTTTGCGCGAAAACCCCAGGTAATAGACGAGCGGGCGAATGTATTCATCAAGCTCATCAACGACCCGGCGCTCATTACCCGGGTGTTTACGAAATGAAGGCTTTACTTTGTCGCTGCGTGTGTGTGTGTGTGTGTGTGTGTGTGTGTGTGTGAGCGGGTGAGCGGGCGCGACCTTTGCCGTACCGCACCGCCGTCCGTCTTTGTGCCGGGGCGGCCGGCCGTGTCACAAATCTGCGCGGGGCCGTGACGCAAATCATCAACGCTTCACCGTTGCCGGCTTGGAAAGCGGGATGGAAAGAATTTTAATTACATTCCGCAGAAACACACACACACACACACACACACACACACACACACACACGCGCGCGCGTCACATTATCCTTATTCGGCTGAGGTACATCGTAACGAGATGTGGAATGTCTTCATTTGAAACATGTTTGCTTTTGTTTTGTATTCCCTTTCTCATTCGGCAACTGATTCGCTTGAGCACCTACGAAAAGTTCACGCCGGAGAGTTTTATCGCGGGCGTATGTAAAGAAGTTGTGCTAGTGCGACCAACTTTGCGTGCTGGGAAAAGTAGCACCCTTTCGAGATGAATTACAACAAGATGTACGAAAGAATTGGTTTGGGTACTGTGAAACTATACAAATGTCACCTTTCAGGCGGACATCAACATGGCTTCCACACCTGTCTGCACTGGCGTGACCTTTGCACGTTAAACTTGCACTCACCAGAATCGACGATTGTTGAAATCGAGGTTGCTGACGTACGATTACTTCAAATGAAACTTTTGTCTCCCCAGTCGTGGTATATCTTGCATGCCGCAAAAATATTGTCCGGAGCGTTCTCCAAAATGGAAAGCTTTTGTTACATCCGCCCCCACAGTCGCCTGGATGCGGTGTCCAACCACCCCGGGAGCTACCCGACGGAGGTCCCGTGCCTTAATTATGCGAAGAAAGTACTCAAATTAATTAAAACAGGAAAGCTCCATTAGCATCCCGCTCCTGCTCGCCCGCCACTGGCCGCAGTAAATGCACTTCACGTCCGCCGTTGACGTCACCCGCACGCCACGCATTTCAAGCAATTGCTTTGTCACGGCTGTCACGGAAATGGCTCGTGTACACGATCAAATAAAATGGCCACCACCTGTCGCTTTCATTACGCGCGCAAACAAAAACACACAGGCCACCCACCCACCCACACACACAGGCCGCCCTTTTGCCAGTTACCACTACTGGGCTATGTGTGGTATGATGTGCACAATGCAGCAATGGAAGGCGCCGTCAAGCGCTTTGTCGTGTGACCGCAGGCATAATGAACACGCCGCTCGTTCCTTACGCTGCACGGGGCCGTTCCTTTATGATGGGCGGGGAAAAAAAACCTTCTTACTTTTTCATCTTCGTTTCACGTGCGCTGTACGGTGCAGGAAAATCTAACCATCGACGAATCGACCTAGCAAGATCGGCCGGCAGAACGGTGTTGCACGGCAATCACAGAGAAAGCTTCTTTGTGGTCAAGCTTTTGGTTCGTGAAAAAGTTGTTTGGAACGTTTGCTGCAGAAGAATACGCGGAACGATGTGTATTCGCGACACATTCGCGATCTTCTCACCTATATGGTCCTAGCACGAGAAAAGGTATCAGAAAAGGGCTTTAATATGAACAATGGTTATTTGGATGGAAGAGAGTAGAACAAAAAAGTGAAATGCAGAAATGAAACCACAAACGACAAAGATCTCTAGAAAACCGATAAGTTTATTTTTCAAATAAAATTGAATATTTTAAAAGTGTATAAAGTGAAAAATGTCAAAATCGAAATATTATTTCTTTCAGTCACTGAAACATTGCGGAAAAACCTTCAATTCAGCAAATGGTTTATTTTCCCCAAAACGTAATAGTGTTTCAACACTCTCAACCACAGACGAAGGCAACTTCCGGACAACGGTTGGCGCATAATACTATGTCAGCGTTGGTACGACAGCCCACCTGTCTTACATAAACATATTTTCGCACTGCACCTGTCCGAGATGCTGACAAACAGATGCTCGATTGCTCGACATTTCCGCCACAGTGCATCCACACGCGAGCTCACCACGCACACACACACACACACACGCGCTTGCACAAATGAGCCCCGGATGCAGGGACGAACGGTGCCTGTCAGGATGGATACGGAACGAAATCCCTCAAAAAAGCATCATCAACGACACAACGGCAAAGTCGGTGGCGATGGCGATGATGAAATATTTATGATGATTGATGGCGTCGTATTTTGTCGTGCTTCGGCTTGCGTCTTCCACACGACTTGTCGCCTCCTCCACTGCCCCTTCCTCCACCCTCCCCCCTCTCCGGCAGCGTGTTTGTTTGATTTATTCAGTTATTTATTTATTTAGTTACGGCAGGCCACGCAATCATGTTTACGTGCGGCCACGGCGAGCTGCTTGTCCGTGATCGTCCCGTCCAGCTTCTGCCGGCTGCCGGCTTCGCGATAAGTGTTCCTCAGACACACACACTCACGTGCACATGTCCGCTTGACTTCGGGTTTTCCGCACCAACGCTCCGACGTGGGGGGGAGGCAGATGGCAAAATTGTTTTCCTCCCCTGTCGGCCAGATAAGGCGACGGGTTTCGCCGCTGTTTGCTGCTCTCTCTCGTCAACAGGTCGACGACGTAGTGTGCCGAAAGGACGCAAGTGACGAGTGACAGCCAGGTGATGGCAGGCTAGCGGTGGCTTTACGGAAGTGCAGTGCTTGATAATTCCGCAGCTTGTGCAGTTTTCCATTTGTAATCCATTGGCACAATGAAATTGTTTCTTTCTTTGCACCGTACTCGCCATTAAACGTAATAAATTATAACCGAAACCTCCTGTTCGAGCAGCTTTGCATGAGTACCGGTCGGTGTACGCAACGATTACCAGCGCAATCCTTCCGCAGAAAAACGCGCGTCCCGTTCATTTACCGAAGTGCATTGGAAAACGAACGCAATTCGTTCGATCAAAATAATCCTTTTAGAATTTTTGTACCATGCACGGGGGAAAAAGTAGTCCTAAGCCCGAATGTTTTTGCCGATCCAACCGATCTGTTTTAAATGCTGTTGCATTCCAAATTGCGCTCACTGCACGGCACTATACACTCGCGCTTAAAACACCCGGTCCGATCAGTTGAAAGGGTACGATTTTTGTTGCGTTTTGTTGCGATGTGGATCGATTGTGCGCTGCGCCGGGGAAGGATACTCCACAGCGAATGGGAACGGACCCACGTGTGCGTATGGGTGTGTTTTACTCTGCTGCTGGTATTCTTTTTGCTTCGCTTCTCTGCTGCACTGTTACACGGAGCAGCGCATGTTCATTTCCATTTTAGCATGTTTACCGCTCGGTTCGCAAATTAGAATGTGTAAGTTAGCTGTTGCTCGTGTAATACGTGTAACGGCTGCGCCGTGCGCCGCTCGGCAAAGCGTTGTACATCATTCGGCATGTGAGCGGATGCGGGCGTGATCAGCTGTAGGTAGACTCGGTGTTGTTTCGGCTCATTGGCACGCTGTTCCTTTTACGGTTCGTGCTGAGCTTATCGTGCAAAATTAGGAAGATTTACTCAATTAAGAGCTCATGAAGCGCATAACTTGTTCAGTGCATTTGTAAAAATTTTGAATTTAAAAAATAAACAGAATTTCCGTTTCCAGAATAATAAATCTCTTCAACTAAATTCGGATTACATTCACTGAATCACTCGTCTTCATTCGCGTTCCCTTGTGTTGTAATCGTCAAGATTTAACTAAATTTAAGAAACGCATTTTAAAGCTCCCACACCATGCACTCGTTCCGCACCGAACAACCCACCGATGGCTACATCAGTACACTCCATCCGACGGGCCTTTCTCGCCTACCTCCAACAGCAGCAGAACATTCCACTGCCGGCCGACGTTCATGTTGCGTTGTGCATCGCATAAAAATGAAATATGGTACGTTGTAGTTCGGTAGCCAAACATCGCTGCACACCGCTACGCTGCAAAGTTAGTACACTGTTTCGATGAACGTTCCGCTCCGTAACTACCACCTTTACATGCACCAGCTGGGTACATGCTCACCCGCTTTGCAGCACACACACACACACAAATACCCAGCACATTGACTAGAATGATGCGAGAATATTCGAAAAATTTGACAAGTGCCTAATTTTTGGTATCAAATTTTTGGGCCTCACTACCGCGATGGTAGTCAAACTGTGAGCGGTCGTGTTCGTAGTCGGGTATGGGAAATATGTTGCCTTACCGGAATGTGCCACCACTGACGTGCGGAATTCGAACGCCGGTGTTTGGCGCACTATCGTAGCGTCGTACGCCAAAAAAAAAGTGTCACGATGTTCTTCAGCAACGCGAAGTGGGGCACAGCGTTTTATGGAATGTTTGTTTTAATGGGGGAATTGTGATGCCGTTCGATGCCTACAAATCAAAGTGATTTTCAGTTCGAATTTCCGAGTACTTGGTAGGGGAATTTCGTAGTTATTTTTAGAACTGAAATGGATTTTACATGCATATTTCATAAATGTGCATATGGAATTCAAATATCGTGTTAATAAGGTTTCCGTGCTCGTGCTCACGTCGTTTTTTGCCATTGATGGGCAGCTGCAATTAAGAGCTTGGATTACTCGGAATCAGTTGGAGCTTGATTTGCAGCACATGGAATATAGCGTCTAAAAATTATAACCAGATTTTAAAATTTGTGATATTTTTAATGTTCCTTGATTGTTCCTTGAGGGGATCGGAAACGGGGAAAAATAGGGTCACATGGCCCGTATGCATATAATCTTGTCGTAGTTAATATATAGATCGTAAAATTCTGAAATGTTTATTGTAGGCCCCTGGACCACTGCTCCTAAATGCCATTTAATAAAATTTGGGCTAAAAAATGTTTCGTATAGTTTTTAAGGTGCTTAAAATGTTGACGCCGGCGGATTTTTACTTGAAAGAGGCTGGGGAGCAAATGGGAAGGGTTAGGGTCACAAACTAAACGGATTATAATACTAGAATAATTTTTCAAAACTGGATAAAAATTCAGCTAAATTGGTCAACAATTGCCAAAAATAGCTTTTTATTTGTCAATTGACATCTCGATTTGTACGAAAGGAGTAACAAGTTGTATCTCAGAAATTTACGGATTTTAAATGTTTTTAAAATTCTTTAAAAAAACTTTGCAAAAATATAAGACTTTGGGTAAAACCAGTTTCTCGATATCTCTAACCGTTTTTGACTTATCGAAGCTCAAAGTTGCAAAAGTGTCAATTGACACCGGATTTGTCCATTAAGGTTAATGTCTCGTTCACCATAAACTATCGTTTTCGATAATTTTTGCAAAGCCATTTCCCCGCCAAATTTGACGATCAATCCGGATGACCCGAACAATGTTAGCACCTCCGTCCCAAAGCGCTTTTTTACACACGTTAATCCACTTTCGAACGGCTTCTAATTGGATTGATTTGCATAAAGCCAGCACCTCCCCGGTCGTCTGGATTGCCCCCGGGGCTAATCAACACCCATGATGCCCGGGATCGGTTCCGTCCCGAACATAGTGCGAATAAACTACATCTCCAGCAGGGCGGCCACAGCAGTAGCGCCGTTGTTTCACATTTTCATCAACAGCAACAAAAAAATTCATCGCACCCCTCCCTTGAAGCTTAGCCTGGTGTTGACACGCTTCAGGGAAAGCCGATGGCAAAAGACGAAACAGAACGCAAAAAGAGAAGCCTCAGCGTGCCCATTTTCAATTGGCATTCTGATCGCCGGCATTGTCAGCCGGTGCCGGTGCCACCACGAGGAGTATCTTCGCCGTAAAATAGGATGAGTATAAAGCACTTTATCGCCGTCGCCTCAGGCCTGCCAGTGCGCGCTATTTCTAGAACTGCTCCAGCTCCGAACCAGCCGAACGAGCGCCTGCACGGTCCCGGACTTTCCCGGACCGATTTGAGATTTAGCTTCTCCCGAGGTCAAACCACAGCCCAGACACAGCCGGGGAGGCCTTCAGGCTGCAGACGGGGTTGAATGAAGCGGAGGCTAAAATCGTCACCCGCCGGCATTCCACCGTTCTTCGCGAGTTGGTTTAGCTTTTAAGGATGAACTGCGCAACGGATCGGAGGCGCGAGAAGCGGCCAGGAAAAACGGTCACCCTGAAACGCCAACACGATGCGTCGCGTTTCGAGCCCCGCCCGTGGGTTGACATTTGCACCGTGAAGCCCACCGACAGCCACGCGTTGTATGTTTACTTCAATTCATATCAAATTTATGACCCACGAACCTTAACACTGTCGCAGTCACAGCCGTCACTAAGCCTGTACGGTTTGCAAAAAAAGGCTCCTGCATGCATCGCGTCACACAGCGAGCGCGCGCGGAACCCTGTAACGGGGCGGAATTGCCAAGAGCTTTAGCGCCGTTGCCTCCACCGACTGACGGCACGTAGACACCATTGGCCTACGGGACGGGCCACGGTACCGTGGCAAAAAATTATCTCAAAAACATACACCATTTGCGGGAGCGCGTAAAAATCCTTTACGGCATTTCCCGGTAAGCCCGAGCACCATCCAAACGGGCCTACACTATCGGGTGCTGGCTGGGCTAGCGAAATTCTAGCTGTATATATACGGGGATTTTTTTTGCCTCGTTTTGTTTAAAGAACACCAGACACATTCGAAAGTCTCACCGACCGACAAACGACCCTGCAGCAGCAGCATCAGCGGCAGGAAAGGGATTATAAAAACTCAAATATTTAGCCCCCCAACACACACACACACTCCGGTATCGACACTCGGGCACTGGCACGGAGTTGAGCTGATGGTTCCGGGGGAGTGCTAGATGCCTTGGCATAGCGTCACGCACCGGCAGCATCTCACACTACGAGTGACACTAATTGTGACGTGACCAAAAAACTTTTCTTCCCTTCGGAAACCACGGCAACAATCACAGTGGGCCCGTTTGGCGGATTTGTGTGCCTACTGTGTGTTTTATAAGCTATAAACATGATACTTGAACATGCTTAAACAATAATTGGTAACACAATTTTTTATATAGAAAGCAATCGCATCCGAAACATAATGATTAGTGATGACACTTTATTATCTCATTCATAAGAGAATGACATAGCTATAGCTCTAAATTTTGTCTAAGCTTTCGTTTGGTTGACGTGAGCAACAGTTGAGAAGTTTTTTTTATCTGTATTTTAGTTTTCTAGTAAATTACCATATGCAGTTGTTCATTCCACATGTAATTGACATATATTTTCACTTTAACTTTGTTGGGCGCGTGCGTGCCTACATCTTGTTAAGCCGGTGGTTTGGTGGTAAAAGAGACCTTTTTTATTTTCTACTTATCAGCCAACATAACCTAAGATGACATGACATATGGGTGCTCTAGATCGGTTGCTCTAGATCGATTGCTCTAGATGATATATTAGAAACGTTCCCTACAAATTCCGCATCTATCGAATTGTATAGACAAGTCGGGAAGAGATGTAATTCTCGTTTCTCGTCTACTCTCAATGTAGCAAACGAAGAAAAAAATACAAAAAAACTACCATACTCGCCGCTCTCTCCATCATACATTTTATCCGGAGAGGAAGTTATATAGATTTTGAATCGGGTTCATGAAATGTTTAATTTATCATTGCACGAATGCATTCGGGTTTTCATTTGATTGAAACAACGCTTTCAAGTTGTAATTTGATTGAATGTTTTATAATTTTTAGAAGGTTTTTCTCAAGTAATTAAAAAGCTAAATTACAAAATAAAGTTGAATAACTTCACTGTGAAATTAAATTAGGAATATTAAATGTATTTATGTGTATGGTGTAAGTCTATTGATAATTTTGACAAAGTTATCAGTTAGTGTATCGTTAAAAGTAATAAATAAATAAAAAGAAATAATAAGTAGAATCGACATATAATAAAAATGTATATAAACTAATAACGCCACAGATGAAGAAATTGAGAGTCACCAAGTAAAAATCCAACCGACTTTTCCCCCTAGTTTCAACCACTCAGTAAACTCATCCCATAGTTCTCACACTTCTTGCTGCAACATAATCCCCACAACACATTCGTCAGCCAAAAGAGGCACTATTACGACAGGTTTCAGGTCGGTGCCTGTCTCACCACTTTCGGAAAAAAATACAAACGGCATACACTCAAGCTGGGTGCACTCGTAACGCGTCCGTTGGGAGCGATGAGTGAGATTTATTTCCCTAAACGCACTGCACAATTTCAACACTTTTCGGCTGCTGTTGCTGCTGCTGCCGCCGTTGCTGCTACAGCGAATCCAACGGCATCACATCCATCAGTGCCGGGCGCAGTGCCGTACGCTGTTACCTTTATGTTGTTGTGCCATTTTTTCCGCCCCTGTTTCTGTTTCTTTTCTCTCACTCGCCGACGCCAGCAAGTCAGAAACCTAATGATCCATACGAACCTGCTGGACCAAAGCCTGCGCACGGCTCAACGTGGCGTCGACCCAGTGACGTTGATGGGCATATGCAAATTTGCTTCGCACTGCATCGCAAACGTTCGCGTTCTTATCCGTTCCCGGCATTGCCTTCGACAGCTTCATCCGTCGTTCACCGATCGGTACACTTTTATTGCCTCAATTTTTGAACGCGCCGTGCTTTGTTCGTGAGTATTATTTGGTGCCGAAACGGGGAAAGAAAACAAGCAGACACCCTGTGATGGGCTGAGTTAAGTTTTTTATAGGGAGCAATCGTTTTTATATTTCGATTAAAAATAACAGTCGATTGGAGTGAAAAATAAATTTTCTCTATTTTTGTGCCATTCACTACCACTGCTGTATGCAGAAGGACAAATAAGATGTGTTATTTGTGGAATCGACAGGCAGAGCAAATGTCTTACGTTTCACAAGGCGGACGGTCAATTTTTGTGCGACTCACTCATGCTTTGTTCACTCTCTTGGCTGATGGTGTGTGCGTGTGCCTCGCACAAGATTTTAATAGCCATTTTTCTTCATTTTCTCAACCGACTGGCGCCAATGGAGGCGCACGGTCGCCCACGGTGGATGATCATGCTCGCATCGCCTTTCGCCAGCTTCCTGGTTCGTTTTCTTCCCGCGGCGTAAGGCTTCTTTCCGCCCATTATGTTGTGGCCGCGTGAAAGAGGAAGGTCAAAAGAAAATCAATTTTCCCACCGCCCGAGGTTGGGCGGAAGTTTCAGTCGGCACGAAGAAAGCGAAAGAACCCGCTGGACGATAGCGGAGGCGGTGAAAAACAAAAAGAAAACAACTTCGAACTCGACCAAAACAACAAAACAAAAACAACATCCCACCGTGTGTTAACGTGTGTTTGCTTGCAGCAACAAACTAACACCTCAGCTCCCGAAAGAAAGCCACTTTTTCTGCCCTTTTTGTCCAGCTGGTGGGCGCGGTGGGAGGAAAGCACCGTGCGCAAATACACTAACCAACACGCGGCCATTCATCATCGCAGGGCTCTCACTCCTCCTTGCCAACGGTGGAATGATGAACGGGAGGAGATCGGGCACAAAAAAGTGGAGTGTACATCAGGATCGCAAAAAACGGTTCACACACACACACACATACATAGATACGAGACCCATGCTATGCTCTATGCGCCCGTTGTACCTCTCAATTTGCACCTTGCCGCCTCGTTGCCCTGCCAGATCGTGATAGTGAAGTGAAAAAGTGAAAAGCTGCAGCTGTGGCTTTAGGTGAAATATGGAAAATATTTTCCCCTGTATCCAACCATATCCACGCACACACATAAAAACACATGTGCGCCCACAAATACGTTCTCAGAGGGATGGGTGTTGGGATGGCAGCACGTTGGCCCCGGTGGAGCCGTGCATGGAGCACCGAAATATTTCACTACAAAACTTTCAATCCCATACAGATGCTCCCACAGAAGTGCATAAACAAACGCGGGCGGGCGTACACACGCGCAAAGGTTTGTGTGGTGTGTTGGTGCTTTAAAAACACCGTACACCGCGAGCTCCAGATAGGGGGGAAAAGCTCAAAAATATTTCTAATTCAAAACATCGCTTCCATCGATGGGGAGATTGAGGAAAAAATTATCACCCCAAGTGCCACACTGTTTCGTAGGAATAAATATATTAAAAAAAACGTTTTATAATAATACCCTCAACGCGTACGTTGAGATGCTCTCACTATGTACTGCAAAATTGTATTTACTTTAAAAAAAAAATGGATTGTTTTCAACTAAATTCTGTTGATCCCGAAGCAAACCATTTGTTTGTGTGCTGACTGTAATGATGAAGAAATGAATAAAGTTAGTAACAGTAGTGAACTGTGTTAGTATGCTTTATAAAATACACAAGCAAACATTCAAGCTAGAAAGCTTCGTTAAGATTTAACTAATGAAGCAAAAAATGTGCTTCAATAAACCGCTTTTTATGAAAGCTAGCATACTTTCCGGCTTACTAGACGAACATGACTGTATTTAACAGTTTTATCACTTTTTTATTTTTTTAATCAAATTCCACGTACATGTTGAGACTATCAAAACATCTTAAATTGTGTCGTAGCGTCGTTTCAACAGAGCAAAATTCGAAATTCGATACAAATATCTTAGAACCTACAGAAATCGTCCGGCATCGGCGTGAGTGTCTGTTGAATGTTTGACGAATGCTGTTTTATTCACCACGTGCACGTTCCAGGAACGTTTCAACGCATTAGTTGCATACATCCCGTGCTCCATTGGGTAGGCAAAACCCGTCCCCGCCCGGGCGCGGTACGGGGGAGTTTAGATCGAGCGGAGCAACCGCACTGCAACCAACGACTATTCGTTTAAAATAGCACACAGGAGATCGTACAGGCACTGTGTGTGTGTATGTGTGTGAGCCTGCTGTGAGGTGAATCGGCGAGTGGCGAGACAGCCGTAGGTGCAACCGACAAACCGAAACCCATCGTTCCTGCTGTCCCAGCCGCTTCTTCCATCTCCATCGGCACTCGGGTGCCACCCGCCGGTGGAATTTCGTTTCCCATTTTCCCACAGCTCGGACAGGCGCACACACCCGTTAGCGTGAAGCCGTTGATGCATGCACACACTCACACTCCACCGCCATTGGGTTCGAACGCCGTTCGGGGCGCTGGGCTGGCCGACCGACCGAAAACCACCGACAGTCAACCGAAGGACGATGGATAGTCACGGTAAGTGACATTTGTGACAGTGCTGACAAGTGTGACCATTATGACAGCACCGCCACATCATGATGAATGGAGGTTTTCGGAGGGCGTGCCCGGGCCGGTGCGGGTTGGTGGGATTTTAATCCCACACTAACTTGAGCGTCCCGGCCCGTCGTTCACCTCACACCGCCGCTCGTCCCCGAACCCGTTGCGACCCGAAGCTAGGCACATTTTTGTCAAATTAAACCCCGGCAAATATTTGTGCAGCGTTACGCCGTGGTGGTTGTGTGGTAACCGCAACGCGAGCAGCTGTTGCAATTGATGCAAGTGTGACTTTTTCTACCTTGTCACGAGGGCGACATCGTCATGATCGTCCACTTCGAAACTGTGCAAGCATTGTAGTGACCTATCACAAAAAGGACACATCAAACGTTGCGAGCGTGTGAGATGTTTGTAGGAAACGTGCGAGAAATGGAAGTTGTTGCTTTCAAATTGCTTTTTTTATTAGAGCAGATAAGAACTAAGTCAAAGAAATTAGGAGATTACCCTAACCCTTGTTAAGGATGTTGTAGGAAGGAATAATTACAACAGACACATAATTGCATAATAATTACAACTACAACAGATACTAAATTGTAGGTTAGCGGATAGAAGAAACAAGATTAAGCAGTTGATTTAAAAAATAGCATTAAGTAACATATATTGTGCTCGTCAAAAGCACATAATTTTATTGCTTTGAAACTGAAATATTCGATTTTATTGCAAAGAAACTTAATCAAGTTTGAGTTTTATTCAAAAAATGTATTCAAACATCCCGAATTGAAACACTCTCGCTGCGTTTGTGGGCCTTTAACTGTTACACAATGTACTGCGGTATCCGCAAGAGCTATGATCGACAGCAGCAACAACAACAACAACAACACACACACCCACAAATCACAACCGGCCTATCTTAGTTCGGATCACTTTCAAACAAAGCGATCCGCTTCATGCTCAATTACCGCCGGCTTGATGGTGGTGAAAATCATGAGGATTAATGGATTAATTCAATAATCTGGCGCCTCGAAGACGGCCCGGGCTACAAGCCGGCGAACCCTTTTGGCACAGTCCCGCTTTCCGCACCCTCTCCGCCCGCCCCGGCCCAAACCATCCCGGCCAACCTCGGGGTCGAGTTGTTTGCTAATTGATTTGTCATCTTGCCTAACGAAAGCCACCTGCACCTGGGACCGGCCGCAACATGCCCGCCCGGAAGGCATACCTGGCGCACAGCAGCCACGTTGCCGCACTTGTGCAGCAACACCGAAGCAATCCGGTTATCCTTGCAGGCCTTCCGGAGATCAAAGGCGGCGAAGGCTGCTCAGACGGCCGAAGGAACAAACAAACTGCTAGGCGCAAAGTTATCTAAACTTGATTTCAGCCCATTTCGGTCGAAAGTTTGCGCGCACGGTAGTGGCCCGTACCGATGGTGAGGGGTTGGGGCGTGTTTTGTAGCACCACTCGCTGGCGCAGGGAGGGGGCGGAGGGGGAGGTAGATGAGGTGAAGTTAGTAAAAGTTGCTCTGCACCAAAATCTAGCCCCTGGAGGATGAGAAGCGATTGCGAATCCCTTTTGCTTTCACAATAGTCTGCCTGCATGGTTTACTTTGATATTTTAATAAATGTTGCCTCCGTACGATATCGTTCCGTTAAGCGACTAACAATTTATCCCGAATGTGCTGTTCGTGTTTCATCAAGCAAAACGAAAATTGTGAGAATGAGTTCTTCGTTATTTGTACACAATATACACAACTGCTAAAGCAATGCTTCAGACCTATATACGATGATTTGGCTCAGATTTTTTCGATCGTTTAGCGGCATATATAGGCAAATTAAGTCAAACATTTAATCTAGTTCATAACATAATAGAAATTCTGTATAGCCTCGGCAACCTTAGAGAACAAGGTTTCTTCGATATGATATTTATTTGAGCAAAAAACAACGATACGAAGAAAATTTGACTTCAGACGAACGAAAATTCGATCATCAATCTACACGATCATGATGCACAACACAAACAAAACCTCTCAACTTGTGCACTTCAAACACTCCGTTAGGCACAAACGAGCCTTCTCTGGCTCGCGAATTAAACCTGCCAAACGCAAAAGTCTTAATTTAAAATTTAAAAAATCAACAAACCACTATGCAACGCCCTGCAGTGCCAGCCAAGAAAGCGAGAAAGAAAGAGAGCGAGCACGGAGACGCGAACAATGCAACCAGCAGGCCAGCCCCACCCGAGCACAGGCGCAACAAGAACAGGCTGCCAAGGACGTGGAAACAAAGCCCGGACGCACGGGGAAAGTGAGCGACAGAAAAAGATGACACGCTGGGTGGGAAGAACAAAAAAGTATGAAAATTAAATTATTTCCAGCCCCGCGTTAATGCCGTGTGCTCCGAGCGAAGATAAATAAAACGCGATAGGATGTGCGGTTTCAAGTGCCGAGTACGGGGGGAGTTTTCTAGCAAAGTTTTTCCTGCTGAAAAAGAAACACCCCCTCCAACGAACGAAACCGGCCGTGGGCCGTGGGTGGGACAAAGTTTTCCATTTTAAATTTCACCACACCACCGGCGCGTACTTGCGCTCATTTTCCTTGCGATTGGATACGTGTTTCATTATTCGGTGCTCCGTTTTCCGGTCTCCTTTCCTTGCTCCGGCGCCGGTGCATCATCCGTCAGCGGGCACATGGGGCGGGGGGGGAGTGGGGTGTGGGGTGGTGGCGATGGAGGCGCCCGGTGGAGACGTGTTGCTAATAAATTGCAATACACTTCGGATTAGAGGTTCATTGTGAAAGTTTTCCACCGACCACCACCCCCCCCCCCCCCCCCCCCCGAAAACCCATCGCAAGGACGCCAAAGGTGAACCGCGGCGCGCCCGCGGTTTTGGGGCAAAGCAAAATTTGCCTCAACTTTTGAGTTATGTGCGCGCCACCCAACGGGCTGGCCCGATCGGTGCCCGTGGCTACCGAAGGGGGGGGGGGGGGGTCGCATATTTCGGGCGCCCCTAAGCTTCGCTTGACCCGGCGCGCCAAAATTCACGCACCGGCCTGTCGTCGTTGTCGGCGTCGTCGTCGTCTTTTTGTGGGCACCGACCGAGCCCCGCCGATTGAAACCGACGCCAGCGCCCGGTGCCGCATACAGTCGGGCGTACAAGTTTTGTCGTAGTGTATAAATCTCTCTAATAGGCCATAAATCGCCCGATGCAAACCGAACGCGCACGAGACCAATTTCGTCTTGTAGTTCCGCTGCTCCGCCGGTTAAGGATTGGAGTGAAGCAGAAGCACCAGTGGCCACGGTGGTTTATTTATTTTCATCCCCCGTGCATCGTCCGGGGACACGGCCCGGGACGCCAATTTCGTGGGAAATTTGATAATGTTAAGTTGAGTTTTTTTTTTCTCCGCAACTCTCTGCAGCCGGACGGCCGCGAATACCGACACTGAGAAGATTAATGGGCAGCTAAATGTTGTCCCAAGCGATTAATCGAGTGTTTTATTTTGTATGAGCTTGTGCGTGTGCCTATAAGCGGCCGGGATTGCGGTTTTTACATTAAATATGTAAATGAGCGGCCCGGGGGTGGATTTTCCGAGTCCCATTCGGTACACTCCCACCAAGTGTTCAGTGTTTTATTGAATGGTTTCATGCGCAACTTCAAACCAAGAGTGAATCGTTATTGATTGACGGTTTTTATTAAAACAAATTAATGCCAATATGTTGGTAATATTGAAGGTTGAGAGCACAAATCAATCTCGATCAATTTTTTCTGCTTCATATGATGCGGTTTAAACTTTTTCAAATTTATTCTTTATAAAAAAGTGGACTTTTCTATTTAAGCATAGCTTGAACGGCACAAAAAGATTTCTCAGTGAAACACTGCTATTTTGCTGTAAAAGGAACCACTATTTGTGAAACGATTTGATGAAAATTAATTTAATTTTCGTTTAAACCAGACTGGCCGTTCCACTTGAAGTACTAGCACAAATGCTGAATATAAAATTAAGCGAAAGAGCAATTATTAGCTATTTGATGTGTAGAATACACACGTTTTGGCGCAAATTTGCTAACACAGCAGCATCAACTGCAAACAAACCAAACTATTAAAGCAAACTGTCTGGTCGAGTTGTTATTTTTCGGATAATTTTTTCCTAAAAGTATACTGCAGCAGACAATCAAATGCAAAACTTTCAAATGCAGACTTTTGATCCTTTTTTGTTGATTTATCAAATTGGCGCCATAAAGTATGAAATGTGTATAACAAAAAGTTTTATAAAAGTTTTATGAACTGATCAATTGTAAACATTGAGTAAACATCTGCTTAAAATCAATCAATCAACTTTGTTCACCAATTTGTTTTTAAATCCACAGAAAACCAAGCAACTAACGACTCAGTAGGACAAACTAATAGCATATTTATTTATAAACAGCGATAGAAACTAATGGGAAACAACCTATGAGAAATGTCTCAAGCCAGACTAACATATACTGCACGTTAGATAATAGAGAAAACGTACCAAACGTACGCGTTCACCAAAAACCATGGCGCACACCTGAATACCACCTCAAGCTCATTATTTTCCGCAACTACATTGTTGTCTCTGCTGCCTGCCACCGTGCCTGTAGTCATGCGGGTCAACAATTCAGCGTAAGCACTCCATCTCGCAGGCCACACAGCCCCGATCTCTATCGTCTCCGTAACGCGAAGCACCGAAAACCTACCGCAGACGTCATCGTGATGGGTGGGAAAACCTACTTCGCCCCCACCTTGAGCCGAAATATTTTGTGATTTATTACAGGCGATACAGCATTCCGACCATATTTCGGTGACACAAACACACACACACACACACACACACACGCATAAACCTCTGCGACTGCGATTGGAATTTTCTGATAAGTGTTGAAAAGACAAACCAACCAAGGTGTGGCACTGTGTGTGTGCGGGCTGCGACATGACTGTGCTGAGGATGCCGAGGTTGCCAGGGGCAACCGCACCACACTGGCGCGTTTCTCGCCCCGAAAGGAGCCATGCGAAGCCGTCGAACAAAGGTTCGCTTTTGGCACCGAAAAACACCGACTGCGTTGGTTAAGAAGCAACTGCTGGCCCCTGGTGGCTGCACCATGCGAGCCAACATCAAAGCGACCTGTCCGGATGCCGGACACGCTCATCGAGCGTCGGTGTGGGGGCCCGCTACGATTGGCCCGTCACACCGATGCTGGCGGATGCTCTAGGCGTGCACGCAGATCTGGCAACTTTGCTCCGCTCCGTGGTAGTAGCAGCAGCGGCTAGACACACCCATCCGCACCGTTCTGCCATGGCAACCGTTTGATGGTGGCCGCTGCGATAAGATGAAACGATGCTCCCGGATGCCGGCGTCTCCATCACCTGGTGCCACACGCACACGCCGCGGTGTCCGCGCCGAAAGTGAAACCGAAACGTCGAAACCTTCGAAAGCTCGTCCTCCCGCGGCCAGCACCGGTGGCGTGGACCGTGTTGACGCTATCGCGTTCTCGGTAAGATCATATTAAAATTAATTTTTCTCATCCTCATCTCCCACTCACCACCTCCCCCCCACCCCCACGTGGGCCACCTCAAACGGGCGGAAAACTAAATAGCCCATGGCGCCGTACCGGGTACCGGGGATCCCAGGCTGCACATTACTGACGAACGACCCACGCGGGACCCGCCCCGAACGCCGGATGCCCTAATGTCAAACGGGCACCGTTATCTGGCCGAACGTAAAGTTTGGGAAGATTTATACGATGAAATTATTTCTACAACACAGTGCCGCTCGCTGGTGCTCCCCCCCAAAACACGACTTCTGCCGGGGCAGGGCAGGCAAATGAACTAATGTCCATTTCCGAAAACGGACGATTCCAAGCGGCGGACGGCGACAAGGGGGGGGGGGGGGGGGCCGGGGTGGTTGGACGAAGCCGCCGAGCCGTCCCTCCCGCATGCGCTTGGATGGCGTGATCACCATTGTGCCGGTTGTGCCGTTTTGCTCGCTCTCGCCGTTCCAACCCGAGGGACAATTAAGCAGTGACGAAACAATTACAGCTATCGCGTGATTTTTGCCAGTGAGTGGCGAAAGCGAGCTTCAATATTCTATGCCATTCCATTGAAATACGTGCCCGGGCAATGAATAAAGTCGTAATTATTTATGAAGATTGCTTTCGATGCGAAAATTGAGAGCGTTGGGCCGGTTTGAGGCGGCCCCGTTGAGGGGCCATCGTTTCGGTTTGGGTAAGATACTTCATTTCAGAAAACAAAACATCGGAACAGCATCGAAACGAAGTGATGGCAAAGCTATGTGTTGATATTAGAATTGTAGCAATTATACTGATTACTTTTAATCACCTTTCACGTTGAACTTATAATGACTTGTTATAATATAAATTTGTTTTATTTACTGATTAGTGATTACTGAGCTATTAAATTCAAATAAATTTACCACTCCCCACAAAACATAGTGGTGATATATTTATGTTATCATTATTTTTTTAAACAAAAAATCATAGTTTCTAGTTGAAGAAGACAGCTATAAGGTATCGATATCGAAGCAATATCGGAACCTTATTGCAACCTGTTTGAAGCCCTAATGGAACCTTACAAGAGCTTTATCGGAGCTTTATCGGAACCTGATCGAGATCTCATCGGAAGCTTATCAGAGCTTTAACAGAATTTTATCGAATGCTTTTCGGAACCTTATCGGAGCATTCACGAAACCTTATACGTTATCAAGATCCTGTATGAGCCTTAACGGAACCTTATAAGAACCTTATCCAAGCCTTAACGGATTCTTTTACGGAACCTTATTGGAACCTTATCATAAACTTGTCGGAAACTTCTAACAGGCTTAAAGGATCATTATTGACATCTCATGGTAACCTCGCAATCTTATGGGAACCTTAACGGAACCTTATCGGAGCCTTATGGAAACATCAACAGAACCTGGCCGGAATTTTACGGAGCCTTTCCGCATCCTAATCTTAACTTTATATGAACTTTATTATAACCTAATGAAAACCTTTTTTGAATCTTCTAACGGATCGCTCAAAGGATCGTTATTTTAATCTTATAGTAACCTTATCAAAATCTTATAAAAGCTGTAACGGAACTTATCCGGAGCATTAACTAAACCCTTATCCAAGCTTTAACGAATCCTTTTCGGAATCTTGTCGAAACTTTATCTACGCATAACCGGAACCTTAGTGGAACATTGTTGGAACCTTATCGGAGACTTATCTAAACCTTAACGGAACGTTATCGGAATCTTAAAAAAGACTGTACGGAACCTTATCCAAACCTTAACGAAACCTTATCGGAAGCCCTCCGAACTCGACGCTCTACGTGATCGCATTCACCTCTGGGCAACCCGTCCTCTTGGGGAGAGTTTATCTACATTTTATACAGGTAAAAGTGGTGCGAAACAAATCATCATCATTTACACAGACGCAGTTAGTGCTATTTCTTCTCAGAAGAGCTTTTTATCTCAACAAAAAGACTTCCATTGGGCGTTGTTCATCCTATCGGTTTCTCCTATAGGTTTAAATCAAACTAGCAAAAACGATAAAATCACATAACTTCTCGAGTACACCAGCATGAAGATTATTGTACAAAAAAAGACAACAACCAACTTATCGTCACACCACGCTGCTCCAAACCCGATGGCCCATAACCGTTTCGTCCGGCAGCCTGATCGATCGCATAGAATGTCCTACCTGTAGGACCAACGGTATGGGAACGAAAGAACAAAGAGAAGCACACAACGATCATGCCCACACAGCATCCGCTCCTGCTGATTGCGCAGTTCTATGAAGTTAATGTAAGCGACGAACAAGAAAACAAGCTACTGCCGTTGCGGAACGATCTCGGCCGAGTGCACACTAGGCCAAGTCGCTAGGCCCTCTCGACGCACCCAGCTGGCGCGCCGCCGGTGACCGTGAGGTCAGCAGGAAAATCTAAACAAACCAACCCCTACCACCCCAACAGCATCCGTCTCGGGTTGTTGCTTTTTGTGTGTGCGTGTGTTTTTCTCCCGCGCGAGCATCTCAAAGTCTGAAAATGTTGCAAACCCCTACCGTTCGCGAACGAAACATTCAAAACTGGAGCGAATTTATTATTCTTTCCGAAGGAGGTTTTCTTCGCGTCGTGGTTATGCGTATCTTGCGTGATTTTTTTTTCGTTCCTTCGTTCCTTCGTTCCTTCGTTTATCTCGCCACGGAGTGGTTCGGTTCAGTTGGTTAGATTTTTGCGCTTGCACCTTACACTTTCCGGTGGCGGGATCACTTTTTCCCTACATCTGCCGACACCGTGCCGACCCATCGCCCTGGTCACGAGATTTCCACATTCCTCCTTCGGCCAACTTGCGGGCGCGCACGCGAAACACGCGGGCCCAAGATGAATGGTGTGTTTTTCTTCCACGCCGTGCCCTTTCCTGCCTCCGGTCGCCAGAGAATTTCGCCAAACCTACCCCCAGAAGGGGCCACCTTTTTTCTTGATTTACCGGGAACAGGGAAAAGTTCATGTTAACAAGACCCTGGCAGCAAGTAAGATGGATGCGTTGTGTGTGTGTGTGTGGAGGGAGTGTGTTTTTTTATTCACTACCAGCCTGCTTGTTTCGGTGCTGTTTTCTTTTCTGCGCCACTCTCACCGCCCGCCTGACAATGTTAAAGTGCTTCGAATGAACTTAGTGCCGCGCATTAGCAGCCTCGTCTGGGAAGAGGGGGAAAAAAGAGCACATCACAAAGATCAGCCGTACCAGGAACCGGCCCAATAACCATGGCAATGAGTGAGCCAGAAGCCGGAGCCGGAGCAAGGTCCTCCGACGGCACAAGAAACGGATTCCCCGGTAATTCCTTCGCAGAGGAGAGCTTACGTCAAAAAAAACGGAAAGCAAAGAACAGCATTAGCAACGCAAGACACAGAAGCTGCTGCGCCCGGTGGCTTTAAAAATTCACAACCAAAAGTCAATAAATTCTAATCAAATAACACACGCTCACCATCGCGCCACTCAGCCCACCGAGGCGAGTGGGGCCGCTTCTTTCTGTGACGTGCTTTCGACGCGCTACGGCGCTCGTCCATCGGTATCGATAAGAAATTATCGCACCCAAATGCGACCTCGGACCCCGGCGAAGCGTGTCTAATTTGCCCGCGAAAGCACTGGCGCAGCGTGGCGTGATTTTCCCGGGCATCGCAGGACAACAACAAAAAAAGGAGAAAACGCGCAGAAACGCGCACACTGCAGACGTTCTCCCGTAGGGCGATGATTTCGTTTCGATTTTATGTTTTACGAAATAGACAATTATTTTAATTCCCTCTGTGAAATTGGACCCGGGTGTGTGTGTGCTTCGTTTCTTCAATTTATGGTGGAATCGAATTGATTGCTGAAATACGTGCACACGGATGGTTGCAGGGCTAGCTGGAAATTGAACACCACACCACGGCGCTATTGGTTTGTTACAAGCGACAACTGAGTGAGGCTGGGCGCTGCCAATCGGTTGATTATTTCTTAGAACAATGCTTAATTTAATTATCCGCTCGTAAGCCAGTACAGTGTATGCTTTGTGAAATGTTTACCCCATTTGGAATATCATCTTCCTTTCAACTCTCATCTCCGTCTCCCGCAGGGAGCGTTCGCGCTATGGCAATAACGGTTTCATTGCGCTGTATTACAATTTGTACGGCACGAAATAGGATATACACAACATCATCAAACGGTGAGTGTGCCGTGCGAGTGCATTCGCAGCCATGACGACGAGCACGCATTTCGAAGATGTTGTACGCACGCGGAGCAGAACGAAGACTTCAAACATTAGATTATAAGAAGCACATATGCCAGGTAGGAGGTTACGAAAATACGGTTCACATATTCTTCCCTAATGAAATCCTTGGAACGTTGATCCCTGACTGATTGCTTGTGGACCATGCATGAATGGTGCTTAAATCAGTACCACCTAGGCTTCGATAAAAAGGTAAACGGACGGTACGATGATTTGCAACAAAAGCTCATCATTCACAATATCTTTTGTTTGAAGAGTGTATGAGTTGTTGCGAGCTTGGAAATGGAGATGCTTTGGAATATTGTTAGGTTCAGCTAGTTGATGATGACGCGACGAGGACTTTTGTGGCGGGGAAGTCTCTCAAACAGCTTCTGTCGAAGGATTCGTGCGGTGAAGCATATACCAGTTACTGAACCACTTGCTCCAGACAGCGATTTGTTTGGCGAAATAGTGTCGCAACTGGCAATATGTTGAGAAAGAAATCGTTCCAGAGGGATAGTAGCTTAAACTTAACTTCGTTAATTTAAAAATCTGTTATAGACATAACATTTTGTTTAAATTGTTGGATTAAGGAAGAAAGCGATCTTAGGCATGACTTAACGAACATTGTCGGAAATAGATAGAAAAAAGATGTTTTAAAAACCTGATGTAGACAAAAAATATTGTGAAAATGCTGTATTCGGGATGATCCTTTTGTTAGGCATGACTTAATGGACATTGATGGAAAACAGTATTCCCATGGCACATGTCACTTCAAGACAGGCGCTAGAAGCACCAGCAATCGATGTATTTCCCGAAGAAAACTTCATCACAGAGATGTCGCCAGCAAACGTTTTGATCATATTGATCATCCTCATCGCTACGTATGCATTCCTTTCTTATGATGAGTGGATGAAGGCACATCGCGGTGCATTTGGGACAGAGAGGGTTCCATTTGTTAGGATACGAGAAGTGGACTGATCGTCAATCGTTTTTAAAAGCCTCAACAACTCTCGACTGCATCCATGAAAAAACTGCAAGAAAATCCTACAATATTTACTCATAAAAACATCACATCCATGCCTTAATTGATCCACAGGCGATTGGCGAAATGATGAAAAATGCACTTTAACAGTGGCACGCTTTCAGCACCGAAAAACAATCGCGAAAATAATTGCTCTATTCAATTGAGTACCGCTCGCGAAAGGCAATTTTCACCACCGGCAAATGCACCATCGCGCAATAATACGCAACAATAACGAAAACAAAATCTTCAACCAGCATCATTTATTGATAGTCTTCCGCTTCCCTGTCCACCAAACTCCGGTTCCGCCACTGTTCCAGGCGTGTCGGCTAAGCGTGTTCTCAAAACCCGCGAACCGCGAACCGCGGGAGGGTTTGGAAAAGTTTACCCAACCCGTCGGTGAGCAGCGCGAACGAATGAATTACTCATCAAATTTGCAACGTGCCACTATCGTTTTCTCACACCTCGTTCAATAAATGAAATCATCGCGTCGAACGTCGAACACCGATCGGTCGGTCGGGACTTTCCCGAAAAACTATATAAAATTCCACGGCGCTCGAGAGGGGCGAACAAGGCGTTTAGGCGAGCAGGGAGAGAAAAGTTATGCCACCAACGATGTTTCGGGTGGGGGCGGTGAATGTGGCAGATGCGCTTTGTTGCGATGTTTTCTGCCATCGATTCTTAACTGGGAATGGATTTCATTTCATATTTTGTCTCAACCTGGAGGTATGCGCTCAACGTGGAGGAGCTGAAAGTTACTGGCTATTTGTATTGTGTAAAGTTTCCTATCAGTTTCGGGTTCTGTTTGCTTTAAATTATATGATACAAAACAAATTTGTATGAAAAAAGATTATTTTGACTGTGAACATTGTGATTTCAATATTTTGAAAATCTTGCTTTTACCAGTCGACAGTAATCCCATAAACACTGTTCATTTCACCCACGTTCGGCGTTCTTCCCGAAGGGAAAACGCCAGATCCATAGACAACCGATTTCAAAGATACTGCGTCGCTCCCTTTCGCAATCACACATACTCTCACACACACACACACACACACACACACACACACACACACACACACCACATACAAAACAATCAGCACTATACAGCAGCAAACGTCAGCGGCAGCAGCAGAGCGCCAGCAAATGAAGGCATGAATGATTGAATCAATCGAAATGAAAAATTCAACTCCCTCCACACTGAGGTGAGCATGGCAACGTACAGTCGTCGCTTCCAGTTGAGCTTCCACCGAGAGCGGTTGTTCTTCGAGGCACTCTAAATGGTACTCAGCTCAGCGTCATTGGCTCGCTCGGTATCGGGCCACCGTCGGACACGTGGGAGATTTTTTTTTTTGCTTCCTCCAAGCTCTGGAGCCTGAAAAACCACCGGGGAGTATACGGATGGGAACTTCATTGTAAACGCGCCTGAGCCGAGCTGATGAAATCCTCCCGACCGTGGTGGCTTCCTGTTAACCACTCCACTCCAGCCTAAAGACGCAGAGCTTTCGTCGAGTTCCAGTCGAGCAAGCGATTCGAAAAACTTTTTTGTTCCACACCGCAGCCCGATGCCAGCATACAAATGGCATTTTCAAACGTCGGCCGGGGACAAATTCCACGGTTCGCCTCGGATGTTCCCTGTAAATGATATTGGAAGACGGAGCACGGTGGGAAAGCAAACCCGTTCTTCTGTCGCTGCCGGAACAAAAAGACTGCCGGGAAGACCAAAAAACGGCCCACAGCGTACAAATTATCCAACTTTCTCGATGGGGCGGTGGGTTTGTGCGGATGTAGGGAACTCTGGAAGGAATCCATCTGTTGGCAGAATATCAAGTCCGCCCCGGAACTTACTGCCGGGTGCATCATTGCACCAGTGTGCGGCGTGTGCAGCATTCTCGCGTCTATTCTTGCGACGCAATATGAATAGTTTAAATAATTTGCACTCCATCCCACCAGGCGAAGGGACGGGCCGTTTTGCCACCGATGATGTTGAGTGACGTGTGTGACGGAAATATTAATTCCAATGATGCAATCGTTCGCACAAAAAATTCCTCGATTTTAAGTGATTGGCAGAGTCGCAACGTTTCTGGCAGATGAAACATTGATGCAACCGTTTCTGATCACAGTAACAGTAATATCATTAAAAAGGTCATGCTATCGGGTAAAAATGTAAATTCGTGGCACATTTGCAATGCCGATCGCTTGGCGCATAGCATGGCAAATAACATAAACACCCGGCGAAACCAATTAAGTATTATTTACGCCATTTTCGACAAAAAAACGCAAGAACAGCTACACTATAAAAAAAAAATATATTGTAATAAATAAATACAATATCTGCAAATTATCATGGAACAAAATCATTGTCAACTAATTGATTCGTGTGAGGTACCGTCGTCCAAACTAGCTGCCACGTATATTAATTTAAATTCTGGGTCGCCAACGCGATCGGACGAAGCGGAAGTTTGTTTGCCGCGAGAAATGTGCTTTCGTGTCTTTCGTGCCGGATATTCACACCCAGTGCTGGTATGGAATAAAGTTCGACCCGAGCGCATATCTAGCTGATAAAAATTCAAATTGATTGTGACACCAAATTATGCGTTTCTCATGATTTATTTTTGTAAAACGTTTGAATCAATTTCTAAGCGTGATTTGGTATAAGAAATGTATTATGATGAGAATAATATACGATTATTATTATCATCCATTATATGATGTATTCAAAATGAAGGTCTTCAATATCGTCAAATCCAATAGAAAGATTTTAAAACAATTTTAAGCACTACTCCAATAAAATCTTTCCAAAACGTAAAGTATGCTACCGTGTACAGGCCACTTAAGCAAGCTCTCCATAGAAAAGAAATAACGACTCCGTGCAACTCGACGAAAGCAAACAAAGCCTGCGAATGAGCTGTTTGATCACTGATAGCACCACCGGGTACTAATAATGAAGAGACCATTTCTTCGAACGACCCCGGCCCGATGCAGCTTCCCGGAGTTTCCAAATGAAGTTACAGTCTTCAGCCAGCGCCTCGGCGCCTGTCCGTCCGACCGTGCGCCGCCCGTGCACTGCATTATATTACATTGAATTAGCTTCAATTAAATTTTACTATCTCCGGACGCCACGGTGCGCCTCGGGATGCCATCCGGGAAGAAGGCACCGCATCTATCGTTTTTGTCCGGAAGCACCGTATTCTTACCGGTGCCCATCACAAACCCATCGGTGCCGGTGGTGTTCTTTGTGCCGCTCGCAGTTGATTGGACAGTGTGTCTGCTTCGTGTGTGCCTCTTCGACACCCGACATCGGGAGTCATTTTACAACAAAACCCAGACAGAAGTCGCTTACACCCGGTACCGTGTCGGGTCACCGGGAGGTGCATTAGATTGCGAGTGAACCGAGCGCATCAGGGGATGTGCTCGATTGCAGCCCGGGCTAATGATTATACAGCTAATTTTGAACTTCTTGTGAGTGCCGTTCGGAGTGGTGTAAAGTTTCACTTACAACCATTCCTCACCGCAGTGCAATCCGCACGCTCACGCTACGCTCGAAGACGGTGGTGGTACGAGGTGGCTTGCCACGACTCCGTGCTAATGCCAATATGTTCGTTTCATGCGCCGGTACCACACACGCGCCCGGGCGGATGGGCAAATTACTTAAACTGAAGGTGTCCCGGCAAGAGGCCATGGTCGGGAAAGTAAAGTCGTTGAGGCGCAGGACACGTTTACGGAGGATAAAGATCTACCGGGCGCATATGCGGCAGGCAATCAGCGAAAACGGAAGTTTGGATCGGACGTTTAATATGTGTTGATTTGAATTGTGATGATGATTGAGGTGTCATACGGGAACTTCGCCAAGGCATATTACTTGGATTAAGCAATGTTAAAAACTACCAATTATGTGTGAAATTGGCTATTGTAATTCCATTTTGTAATTTCCTTCAACGGGATTGTGGTAAAAAAATGGTTTGTGCAAAACAAACAGGACATTGCAAGCGTCAACCCGACATAAGGCCAAAACAACAGAGAGCAATGTCTTTAGAATCAAACAAGTCTGATAGAGCATCTGGGCACTGACAATACGGATACTGTTTAATACTAACGGACAAATCAGGTGTCAATTGACATGTTTGCAACTTTGAGCTTTAATAACTCGAAAACGATTAGAGATGTTGACAAACAGTTTTCATCCAAAGTATTATATTTTTGCTACGTTTTTTTAATTTTTAAAATCTCTATTTTTTTAGATACAACTCCTTTCGTGCAAATCGTGGCGTCAATTGACACCTAAAAGGCTAATTTTGGCGATTATTGACCGATTAAGCTGAAATTTTCACCGGATTTTATTTTATCTGAGTGTGAATTCCATAAAATGGCACTCAGGGGCAGTGGTCCAGGACCCACATTGAAAAAAGTCAGAATATTCTGATAAAAATTGCACGATGAGTATCACTTTATAACTCAAAAAAGAAGAAGAAGAAGAAAATTTAAAAACACACTAGTTTTAATTATAATTCGGGACATTCGGTATTCAAACTACGTGTTTATTGTGCATTGAGCCTTTTCAAGACATAATTGGTGTATTTTTGTATTCTATCTTTTCTTTTCGGTCTACACGATTTTCCATAGCTTTATGAAAAGACAGCGGGAATGGGTATTCAAAGTGATGTCATTTCCGCAATTTTCATCGGAACTTTTTAATTTTTTTTTCGTAGATTCTGGACCACTTCTATTATATACCATTTCGCTATGAAAATCATTTAAACCTTATACGTTCAAATCAATTATTCGAATACAACGAAGGGAGGAATTGAACAAGTAAACGGATGAACAGATGCAAAATAAGACATCTGATCATTCTCGCACCAATGCAGCTGATCGGCGAATAGCTAACATCAACTCCATTTCCTTGATGAAACGAGCCACACTTGCGCCGTACATCATCCGATTAGTCGTAAGTCATTAGCAGTTGTTACTGGCAATTCGTGTCAAACATCGCCTGGGACGCACAGGCGTCCCAGCTTTCTACCTAATTGCTTTTTAAACCACTTTCCCCTGTACGTATGCATTTTTCATGCAACCCAACCTGCCCGGCACAGCACAGGAAGAAGTTAGAAATTCATAACCGTTCACCCGTTCAACCGTTCAACCGTCAGTGCCAGCAGTAAGAGGAATAAAACGATCGCTCCGTGTTAGGGTCGCCTCTCGCCCGGCACCGGATATAAACAGCCCATAAATTATCCAAGTCGAGCAAGACACTCTGCACCCACACTGCGTCAAGGACACGCCGGCTCAAGTGAGCCGAACGGCACGAGAAAAATATACTAACACACGCACACACGAGCGCCAAGAAGTGGGACCTGTGACCGGGGGACGGTATCGTTTTCCTTCGCATTAAACCATTATCAATATGTGAATATGGTAAAAGCGTTCCTGCGCAACGAAACCACAGGCACGCACGCAAGACGGCGATCCCTCACAGCCCGGCTCGGCAAACCCATCGGAACGTTCGATGCGTTGCATCAGGCTGCCGAAAAACTTCATGCCCGAACCCGAAACTCGGACGAGACCAGCCAGTGCCGCCGCCGGAAGAAATGGCGTAAATAAATTTCAATTAAATTCAATTTACGTTATGAAAATATTGAGCCATTCTTCATGCTCCGTGCCCTGCGGCCGACCGGCGTCGTGCTGCTCGTTCCAGATTGACCCAGGGTCCGTCGGTGTTGGTAGAAAGCTGTACCGTCTTCCGTCCGGGTAACGGTTCCTTCCCGTAGGCGAAGGCGAACGGAGCAAAATAAAGCTTTTCTCAAAAGCTTGCTATTTTTCACCATTTCTCTCTCGCTCTCTCTCTCTCTCTTTCTTTCTCTCTCTCTCTTTTATGCACACGGAACACTTCGTCTCTGGTGTCTTGAGCAGGAGGCGACGTATTTTGCTGGCGACAAAAATGTTGACAGTCTTTTTGTCTAGCCATAGGATAAGCGTTGTGTGCGTCCGTTTGTCGCCCAGAGCTGGACGGAGTTTCTGTCGAAGACGTATAGGCTGTTGGAAGATTTAAATTGTGAATGAGTCAACGATGGTCGCTGGAGGAGATTCGAATTTTACGATCTTAACTTACCGTGCCGGTGCGGTGAAGGTGTTGGCTGCATAACATGTAAATGATTATTTATGAGCCAGAATCGACGCATTAAGCCAGTAAATAGGATTGTTCAGCTGTGAAAGACACATGACATGCAGTAGCTCGGGGTTTAAAACAAGATGGATTAAATCTTAAAACAATAAGTCAACCATCATTTAAACCATGTTGCTGGTTATGATATAAGTATTGCAGATATAAATACCTTCTTCGTTGACCTCATTTTTCTTGGTGACTTACGGCTATCGTCTCATGGCTAACTAGATTGTTTATACCACCATAGACAACGTGGTAGTGAAACCTTTCCTTTGGGTTGAATGATCAAGTAGATTGTGTTTTTATTTTGTCGGGATATTTGTTGTAGTTGAAAAATAAACTTTGTATCTTTTCAATATTGAGCAATTTAAGATTTTCAATAATATTTTTCCTGATTTAAGCTCGTACAATACGCTGTACACTTCCCGGAAGGTTTCCAGACGTTGAATTAATCCACACCAAAGCATTGAGCTGAACAGGCAAAAATCAGGCATCAGGCAGAAATTTAATCAGGCATTTTATGTTTATAGCAATATGTCCTCAAACAGGTCAACCGTCATTTTGGCGAACAAACTTCGCCATCAATCATGCAATTCTTTCGTGACATATAACCGTCAGAATTCAAAAACACTAAATTCATTGGAAGATAAGATCGTGGTCCTCGACCTCGTCGTCCGTTGCACGATCCGGGAATGTTGAAATTCATTTGAACCCTTCACAGCACGCGCTACGTTTGTCAGAATGATTCACAAAAGGCAGCGACTTTTGCAGCGAGCCAACAAAAAAAAACAAAAGGCAGCGAGCCATATCCCATCCCAAGGGGGAGTAAAACGGACACGGCGCTCCTACCACAAATCTGGCCAGGAACGTGTCTAGTATTAATTAACTAAAAATTAATCTCGGATTTCGGTTGGCTATTCATCACACTCGTCATTCCCGTTCCGTCCCAGGACGGACTCTTTTTTGATGAATGGTGGCCGCGTTGTAGCGGCTAATAGCGCGAGTAAATGTATTTGATTGTTGCTGCGTGCCACCTGCCCCTGCTGGCCTCGTACAAGGACATAAATATCAATCAGCGGCCCTGTGCCCTGCGGCTCCCATCACCCGTGGCGGCCGAGGATCGCCGGGGCGCGTGTTTACGCGTGCCGTTCCCATGATTAGATTCATCGTACGCCGTGGAATTGAGATATTTTTAATATAGCCAGCCCCGGCAGCAGTCATTTTATCTCGATACCGGGCGCAGGTGTCCTAGCACCCAAACAACAATAAGGTGCGGGCTAATCGACGAGCTCGCTTTCGCGGGCTCTCTTTCTTTCTTTCTTTATTTTTTTCTCCCATGAGTGACAGACGCCCATTCAGCGGTGGGCGTAAGCTCGGGTTCTTTTCCGAGGCGCCGTCCGCTCGCCTGAATAATGATGCCACCGTGTAAGCAGATTACTGCCACTAAGACGATTGTACGCTACTTTCTTATTATGTGGCCGCCACCATCGCCACCACCCTGCCAGCAGAGCCGACAGCCGAAGTAAGTCCGTCCGTTCGTTCGTTTCGGTCCGGGCCTGGCGTGCACACCTTCCCCGTTCCGTTCCGGACCGGGTCGAAGCTAGCCACGGGACAAGATTTATGTACCAAAACGGCTCCCGCACCGGCAGGACCCCGACTCGCCCGGACCGGGGAGCACAAGCAGCACACGGGGCGCCGCTGTGCTGGCGACGTTGTGTGTATCTGTTGATTCGCTGCTATGATAAATTACCCGACAGCGCGCCAAAGCAGCTTTGGTGCAGATGAAAATTTATAATTCACCACTGTCCCCGCGTGCCGCCTTTGTTGACACGGCATGGCCGTTTTGTTCGACACCGTCCCGGTCGTTCATTAAGGGCAGGATGCGCGGCTCGGAATTGTTTTTCGGTGAGCTTTCCTTTCGCTTCGCGGTGCTTCCGGGTGGAATGACAATTGCTGGTAATGGTCGGGGTGTGGTTCAGCTGTTGTTGTCAAAGAAATGAGAACTTAATTGCATGTGTTAGAAAAAGAAACATATTGCAAGAGACATTTGATGGCGTACGTTGTCTATGCTACTTAAAGCGATCATTAATTTTAAATCTACCTATCTAGTAGCATAAGCTCTTCGCCATTGACAGCTTCGGCTCGAATCGTCGCACTCCTGTCACAAATGAATTTCACCTTTGAAATAAGTTCCAAACAACTCGGACTATCAGTGATGCTAGCAACATTTGTCAGCTGGACCACATTTTCAAACTTTCTGAATTCTCAGTTATTTTTATATTTTCCATTTAACCAAAAATTGATTGAGTGGGAATAAAACCGCCGCCGCTTTTTCGACCCATTCACACAAACCCATCGATAAACTCCACTCTCGCCGGGGACAAAACAGATAAAACGTGATCGAGGTAAAACCATCTCACCAGTGGGCACCATCGTTTCGTGATGATGTATGAGGTCGCCCAATGCGCGAAACAGCTTCCGCAAAACTGCCAGGCAGCCCGGCAGCCTGGGAACTGGCATGGAAGGAAGAAAAAAACCCACAGAAACCCGTATCCAGTACCGACCGCCGGATCTCGGATCTCTATCCGCACTCTACTTATCACCCGAAACCATACTGAAACGAGTGCCATTTTCATCATTTGTCATGTCATCATTGTGGACGGTCGGAACATGGATGGGATGCGCGCGCTATAAAAAAACACATCCACACAACCATAGATCCCGACGCACACATGTCCACCTTCCCAAAAGGTCTTCCGAATGTCACCCGATGGCCCATCATCGCTGTCATCGTTATCCCTTTCCTTCGACGGTTCCTTCGCCGGGCTGACGAGCCGGTGCCCGGTCGCATTTATGACCCTTCTCCTAAGTGATGGGTTCCGTCTTGAGGCGATGCCCGACGATGTATCCCGACCCGGCGGTCAGCGACGGAAAATCGACGAGGAAAACATCCGGAAAAAATTGAACCATCGCCCGGTGGATTCTTTGTTTCTTTGTACATCATTAGCAAGCGATTGTTCCATGCCCCGGTTGGATCCGGTTCCGTGTTAGGGTTCTGTTTGTGCGCGCGCGTGTGTGTGTGAGCGTGTAGTGTGTAGATGTGCGTACGACCCTGCACCGGCAAAGCATCGCAAAGGAAGCAAATAAAAAAGTGCAACAAAAGGACAAAAAAGCCCAAAGGTCAACCTCGGCCTGTCTTATTCCCCAACGGAGGCGGGTAGCAATGGAAAGACCCCATGTCTCCACCCCGATGACCCAACGCTCGGGGATCGGTCGGGTTCCCGGCTGGCACCACCCTTGCGCCGTCGGGTTTTTGGGTGACCAATTTTCTTTCCATTTTCCAGACACGGAAGCACCGGGTCGGCCCGGTCCACTCAGGAGGGCTACGCAGCCCCCTAGCCGAAGCCAGCCGGAGGACAATTTATGCTCGTTTTCCTCGCCTAACAAAGCATAAAACGATCAGTAAACGAGTCGGGACAAACAAATACCCGAGGGAGGATAGCGAACGGGACGTAAGAGAAGAAGAAAAAACGGGTCAAACGGTCTTGTTTGATGTTTGCTTTAAGTTTTATGTTTTTTTTTACAGATATCGTCTTTTAGGGTTCATTTCTCATGCTTTGTTTCCTTTTGCTGGTTATAGGAGTGATTTTCAAGGATGCGTGCCCGTTTGCCTCATCAATAATAGTAGTTTTCTCTTTTGTTTTTTTTTCTGTTTTTTTGCTTGTAAGCTTCATTCGTTATAGGTTCGGTGCATACTCCCAATCGCTTTGGAAACAATGTATTTGTTACATCCGAAAGAAAAATATATCACATCCGGACCCAATGTTGGGAAGGGGCTTCTATTTCGATGCTTGAAAATAAATTGCAATCGAGATTTCAAAATAATTCTCTCAAGGTAAGATGGCTTCATCTTACGATGAAAGTTGATTTTACTGGGCAGTTTTAGTTGTGACACTATTATGAAATATGTATTGTATACACCGTGCGTACAAAGAAGCAAAAATTTAAAGTCCAACCCTGCAGCATCTCAACAGCATCCTGTTCGTCCAATCGACTATCAGCGCTAGATGCAGCCGTGTACCTAAAACACAGCTTCCCAGTACTTGCTGAAGACAGAAGAAGCGGAAACAATTTATGGCAGATATGAAGTGCAAGTCCTGCGTCGGAGCACTTTCACGAAAGCAGTTTTCATCTCCCACGCCCAATTCTCGCTCGTTCTCGCGCTCTCTCACTCTCTCTCTGTCTTTTTTGCGCTGACCGATCCTAAGGGACCGTTCATTGCGATGTTCCACGTTGGGGACTTCATTTTTGCCGTCCTTTACCCACGGCTTGCGAGTCGCTTGCTTTCTGATCGGCTGCAACTGCGTTAGTGTTGCGATCGGTAACAAAACCGAAACCCGGTTCTTTGCAGCAGGAAGCAAAAGACCTTGCGCCACTCACACACTTCGAGGTTATTATCGATTTTTCACGTCGCCCACGGTGCATTTGGATGCACTTGCTGCTTCGGTGGTTATGCTGCAGCTCGACCAAACAACTACCGGGCGACATCGCAGCAGCAGCAGCGCGAGCAGCACAGTTCACCATCGATTTCCAATTGTGGTTGCCCGTTGTTCGTTCGGGATGCTGTTGGTTCGTAGGCCAGCGGTGTGGACAGCTTTAAAATGTAACAAAGTGTATAAAACTTCAGATGAGATTGTGTAGATATTTTGTTCATCGTATAAAGTTCAGTGCTGTAAACATCTAACATGTAATCACAAACCGTTAACAATCATAGTTTCGAGATAATTTCATAGGCTAATATAATTTTAGGTAACAATAAGCTTTCTGTATCCATACAAGTTAGTTAGCGCATAGTGTTTCAAAACTACAAAAGTAAACCTTCCTGATTTTGTTCGGAATGCCACTTATATTTTCACACTACAACACATCAACGCCCTCTTTCATCGCGCACATCTCTTCCAGCGTTGAGACGAAGTCCCTGCCGTTTCGTTTTTAATGGCACAGCGCAGCCCGAACATTTATTGTCCACGCTACGCTGCTTAATCCCTGTTGCAAGGAGGCGTTCATCGGGAAAAGCTTCTTCAATCTCGAGCGCAATCCCAGCAGTGTAGCACCACTACTAGCTTGAGGTGCAACCGAGAGGAAAAAGCCATTTCAAAGTTTAATGAGTCGAATTAATTAATCATTGATATTATTTTTAAATTAGCCGATTTTTCTTCCATCGACCGGCGACGGATGGAACGAGGCGACATTGATAACCGCTTCGGTCTCTTTCTCTCTCTCTCTGTCTCTCTCTCTCTCTCTCGCTCCTTACGACGGTGTACCAACAATATTCCCGCTTCGGGAGATCCTTCCACGTCGGACAACTAATTGACCGCTTCTTCATCGCCGGCGGAACGCGGGCGTAGGATGAAGATGGTAATGAAACTATTAGATTGAAACGCGATGCAAAAGCTGCCCCGGCTTTGGTGCTCCTGAGTGCCGGTGGAAGCAGACACACAAAAAAAGACACACCCGCACTCACATAAACGCAGAAAACACTCGCAGCTAAACGGCGAAGAAAGAATATCTTGATTTGATGGTGCACCGTTTTTAAATAGTTTTTCAAGCTCTCCTCCTAACCGTTTTTCGTTGGGTGAGTGAGCAGCGCCCCATTTTCACCCAGCGCCGCTAGCACCAGCGTCTTATCAATCCGTGGCCGCTCTTGAGACGTCGGAGAGCGCCACGAGCAAAAAAAAACACAGAAAACATAAATTAGCTTATCTCACTACGTACGCCCGGCGTACGTCACCTGCATAATTAACCGACGGAAATTGTGCGCTAAAAGCGGGAAATTAAAACTGATAATTGAGACGGTGCACGGTGGCAGCCAGAGGTATTACGAATTAGCATAGTATTGCTTTTCCACCGGCGCGCTTCTTGCTTTGCGTTGTACCCATCGCCATGAAAGAAGGAGAAAGCTCTTCACGGTGTGCTCGGCCATGCGAATCGAGCACGAGATTCTGCATCTTGCTGCTAAATTGATTAAGAGAATAGCCACCACCAGCAGGCGGCTCGTCTTCACGGATTATTTGCGTTTTTTGCCCTGCGCGTGGGAGCTTGGGAAACATATTTTCTCCGTGTAACACACATACACGTGATAAAAATATATAGTTTTTAAGTATGCCATAGTTGCGCGACTCTTACGCCCAATAAGCTTATGCAGCTTCAATACATGCTTTGCTAATGGTAGACAACTACCGGATTATATAATAATCGGATTGTTGAGTATATTCGGCCCTGCAATGAAGTTTGTCGGATTGGTTTGGTGCACCCTTAATTTTTTTCTTCTAAGTAATTATTCTGTAAGCACACCGTATCAAACTTTTCACTACTGTCTTTAAGAGGGATAATCTCATCCATATGAACTTTTTTTTATCGTCCATAGGCGCCCAGAGATATCTTTACCTGAAGTTGATCAGCTGACACAGTTTAGTTAAAAAAATATCTCTAAAACCCCGATCCGGCAACGCACGGGTTTTGTTCAGATTTTGTTTGTCCAGGACGGTGGCTAGTTTCAATCGCACTAGACACCTTAAAATGAGCGTCAGATTGAATCGAGTCTGTTCTCGATCGAAGTTTTGACGTGTTGTTAACAAAAGAATCAGATGACAGGTCAGTTTAGGCAGTTCAGTGAATGGTTCCTCCACTTGGAATGTACTCGAGCGAGGTGACTTAGCGAGGTGACATCCCTACAAGAATACTCCACCAACCAACGACTTCAGGCTGGTTCAGTCAGGTCAATGGACGATGATCGCTTCAGTGCGTTGGTAGAGAACAAGCGCTTCAGTTGTATTTAGAACACATTGCTACTCAAATGATCATTTAATAGCGACGTGAATCGTAACTGCCCTATGCATGGCTCTGTGCCAGTATTCTTTCATTTCGAAATTAGAGTTAATGTGAAACTGAATTCTAACGCACGTTTATTACCATCTATGCAGCAATGAGTGCCATATGACACAAAACTATTCTATGTAGTGTTTCGAGTGTCCTGACCTATCACTCATATGCTTTAAGAGCGTCCCACAAAACGTACTAGTTAAGATAGGTTTTGATAATGAAAGTTAGCGTCACTCATCGAACTTACTAGCCATTTCATTTCAAGTCGAAATGTTTATAACAAGCTAGTTATTACGAAAGAATGTTGAGATTTTGTTCTAAAAAAAATAACGATTGTTATTCCTACTGATATAAATTAATTCCGATCAGTTAAGTTAGCACAATGCATTTATTCCACTATCAACACTTAATTCATAGTTTTATGAGGGTTCATGATATTTCTCAATACTTTCAAACTCTTCAACGTGGTTGCTCAGTGAATGTCATCCAATTCTACGTCAACAATTAAACCTAGCCCGTCCTCATGATCCACTCTTCTGGTCTAACGGATTTACCTTATTTTTGCGCATTCTTTTGTACATTAAGTAGCACAAAATGAATATTACGAACATTCCTACCGGAATCAAAACCGTTAGCGCGTTGCGTGAATTACCAATGGAACGGGGGGGATTGAAAACTTCATGATTCTCCGCTATGGTCTGACAGTTGACAAGGTAGTCACAGGTTCGGTTCTCACTGCACTGATCGGCGGCGTTCGGGGTGAACCACCACTCGTCCTTGAAGCCCGGTATTTTTGCCGTTAACTTCTGTACCTCGAACCATACCTTCGTTCGATGCTCTACGGTCGCATTCACCCCCACAAGGAGCCAAGCACCGATCGAAACCGGAAGATTTGGACCCACCTTCCGACAGCCATACATAAACATGAACTCATTGTGCCGTATGATGAACATATCCATCCACAACCATTTCTTGACCGTTTTGCACGCTTCCGCACTCGGATTGGTGATCATTTGCGCTTTCCAACGCTTTTTGTCATCGTTGAAGGCAAAGCCGAACGGTTGGCAAACCGGCTCATACGGTTGCCTTGGAATGAGCCGCAGATCGCCAAATATGCCCCACTCTTTGCGACACTCAAAAGTGAGAGTGATGCAGTTTAACGGTGCGAATGGGTTATGAAAAATCGTCAAACTGCTACCGCCGCCTGGTATGTGTGCCAAAGGTTGTAAAGCCCAACTTTCCGACGAACAATCACAATCATTTCCCTGGTGGTCAGTTTCATCGATTGCTACGCGAGGGCAGGTCTTCCAGGGAACGATCATAGTCTGCACACTACAAAAAACCACTAGAATTGCGATCCACTTGAACAACGTCATACTGCTTCCTTCACGGCTTCCTGCACGGAGAACTGCTGTACGTTTAGTGCATGTTAAGTGCATTAAGGCTTTATGTATATATATAGCCATGATGTAAACCAGACTAAGTGCACAGAAGATAAAAAAGTGTTCTACTTGCTGATGCATAATTAATAAGCGCTTTGTCCAACGATTCTTCTTCTACGCCATTCTTTCTATCACAAGACATATAGTATAATGTTACTGACGCAATGACTACAGCTTGTACTATTATCTTAATTGATTTAAACTGTCTTTTAAGTCATTGAGCGCATTTGTTCAACAATATATTTTCTATAATACTATAATAGTACTATAATTATTTTTATAACATAAATTGTATATTTTGTGTTGCTTGTAGCTACGTTTCAACGAGTCTTAAAAACCGGTGGATATAGAAAAAATCAAGTCTCAATTTACCACTTATATCAAACATAAAAATACAATCTGAAGAACCTACACTGTGTTTCATCTCAAGTCTACACCGCTATGATTCATGATTCTGACCCTGTGCTTGAGCCGGTTTTACTTTGTTATGACGAACCTTTTTAGAGAGAAGATGCATTAGAACCAACAGCGTAAGAACCACTGCAACTCCTAAAATGACGTATATACTACGCGTGGTACCTACGCCTAAGGCAGAGTATTCATCCGTTTCCTCGGGAGTGATTTGACAGTTTACGAGGTAGTCGCAGGTTCGGTTTTCAGAGCACTGATCTTTGGCGTTCGGAGTAAACCACCACTCGTCCTTAAAGTCCGGTATTTTGGCCGTCAGCTTGTGCACCTCGGCCCATATTTCAGCGTTTTGCTTCTCGGTCGCATTCACTCCCACCAGAATCCACGCTCCGATCGCAACGGGAAGATGTAGGCCAGCCTGCCGACAACCGTACATGAAGATGAACTGATCGCGCCGAAAAACGAATGCATCTATCCTCAACCATTTCGTGACCGCTAGGCACTGCTTTGCATCTGGATTGGTTCGAATGTGTGAACTCCACTGTTGGTGTGTGCTCTCAAATATGATGTTGTACGGTGAGCATACCAGCAAACGCCGCTGAGACGGTATGAAGTGAAGATCTCCAAAGATGTTTTTTTCCTTACGGCAGAAGAAATCGAACGTTATGCAGCTTAATGGAGTAAAGGGGTTGTGAAAGATGCTCAACCGGTCGCCCCCGCCGGGTATATGGGCCAAAGAACGTAGATTCCACGGATTGTACGACAGCTCACAGTCGTAGTCTGTCTGATCGGCAACCGCTACTGGGTGACAGGTCTTCCAGGGTACAATCATTGGTCGTACACTTTGATAAACGACATGAAATAGGATACACCTTAACAACATTGCTGCTCGGTTCGTCAACGAATACTAACCGACTGGATGGTTGCGATTGGTAAGTGATTCGAAATAAAGCGATTACATAAAATCGCTTTATTCCGTGTGATTTCCAAGTCTGCAGTTAATCATCTAATTTCACTCGGTTCAATGTACGCTAATGCAACCAAAACTGAAAAAAACGTATGAAGTCGTTAGGCAGGATGAAGTCGATAACAGCCTGGATCTAAAATAAAATAGAAAAGAAATGAGCATGAGCATAGCAATGACTGAAAGATAGAATTAAAATTCAATTTTATGGTTCTGTGATTTACTCTACCTATTCCGACCTAATATGTGATTTACAACACCTATTCCAACTGAAAGCAGTCATTTGAAGAGATTTTTTTTTTCAAGAAAAACTTTGCCTCTTCTCAGCACTTGCCTATTTCAATTATTAAGCTTGTTATGTCAGGCGAATGATAACAGAAGACCCATCCCTATAAGTAACGTAAGCCGTCCGCACGTACACCGAAGGAGTGGTAGGTCCAAACTGAGTTGTTGTTTTGTAGATGTTGAGTGTTCTACCAGAACGGCCGGACGTAGCCCAAGACTGCGAAGCAGTTGTACCATCCGATAAAGAAGTAAATGAGGAAGGCACTATTCAATATGTGATATTGTTAAGTTGTTTTCTTCTACCGAGCCCCTCCGTTTCTCCTTCAGCTCCCTTCCAAGCAACCGCCGTAGGAACGAAAATTAAGCATTATTTTATTAAGTATGCATGCATGTGTCATTTATAACTATAAAAATCTGAAAAATTCACCAGTAAGGAATTGTTCTGTAATGTGTTTAATATAAAAACACTTTTGGTGAATAATTTCATCCATTCACTGCCATTCAACTTCTCAGAAAGCCCGCCTTTTGTCTTTTAGCAGCAAATCTTGCCGGAGGTGGGATAAAGTAAAGCATAAATGATAATAAATTTAGCAATAACAAAACACATGCAACATGGCGCATCTGTTCTTATAATGTCCCGACAAAACGACCGGCAGGAATAGATAGAGCACCCACGTCAGTAGTTATCGTGTCCGAGATCCTAAGAGGGTGTTACCTTATTGCCGTGCAGTTTTCTCACCATCGTCCGACAGCAAACGAGCGCAAACACAATAACGATCGTTCCGACTATCAAATACAGCGACAGTGAGCTTTCCAACGTCGGAGCGGGCAGCTCCTGCCCATCGAGGTCGACCAGACAGTTGGCCAGATAGTCGCAGGTAGCATTGATGCCCGCGCACTGATCTGCGACGTTCGGGTACAGCCACCATTCGTCCCGAAAGCCCGGTATCTTCATCGCCAGCTGGCGCGCGTCCTGCAGAACACGCTCGCGGCGCTCCACCGTCGCGTTCCCGTCCACCAGTATCCAGGCACCGATAACGATCGGCCGGTTCTCCTTCCGTTCGCGGCAACCGTACGCGAAGATGTATTCCTCCCGCTGGAACACAAACACGTCCATCGTCAGCCAGCGGTCCATCGCCAGGCATTCCTTCGACTTGGGGTTCGTGTACAGCTGCAGCTGCCACAGACCGTCCTCGAGAAAGATGCTGAACCCGGGACACACCAGCGACTCTACGTGCACCGGCCTCAGGTACAGATCGCCCAGGATGACCACGTCCTTGCGGCAGAAGAAATCGAAATGCACGCAGTTCAGCAGTTCGTACGGGTTGTGGAACAGGGTCATGCTGCTCGAGCCGCCGGGAATGTGAGCCAGCGGCACCAACCGCCAGACCGGCTTCCACAAGTCACAATCGTAGCCCGACCAGTCACCCATCACGGCTTGCGGGCAGGAGCGCCACGGGACAACGATCCCAAACACGGGCGGGAGAAGAAGAGACGCCACCAACACGCAGACCCACAGAGCGCTCCAACGCATCTCGAGTGTGTTGCCACTATTGCTTTCGAACGAAAACTAAATCCGATGGGCGGGAAAGCACGCCACATCGTATCCACTATCGGAGCCTAATTATTGTAATAAACAACATACGAAACAATACGATTGTAACAAACACTACTTAAGCCCTATTTAACGACAGCTTTTACCCCGCTGCGTTGCTTCAACAATGTTCAAACCACCGCGGTGCCGCTTGCGTGGCGATTGTTACATATTTAATAATGGGGAGCACTTACGGCTGCTGCATAATTTATTCATTGGCAGCATCCTGCTGCAATCAAACTCGTTGTGAGAGGTACGCTAGGAAGGAAAGCTTGCTTAAGCTACTCCCGTTGGTACGAATTCGTAAAGGCGTCAAGCGGCTTAAGCGTCGTTTAGCATCGTAAAACGTTGGAGCGTGGTATTTATACTTTCAGCGAGCGAACTGTTCGCAACACGTGTTTCGATTTTCTTGATGACTAAGTGCTTTGTTTTTTATACAGCTCCACTGTATTACATTCTTCTATGAACATGCGTTTGGATGCTGCCATGCTGTTGTCAAACAATATTTGATACCTAATCGAAGTAGATATTATATAAGCGTTGCTCGTTTGCAGCTTTTCTCTAACATCCTTAATTGAGTGTCACAATGTTGCTGGAAACTAACAGCAGAAAGTACTCGAAAGCGTACCCACTCGAAACGCAAACCAACATAGCGACATGCATGCGTATAGCTTATGCAAGAAACTAGAACTATTCCCCTCAGCTGAAACCTTTCAGGCTTTCAAACCCAACGCTTCAAGCGTAAGGAACACTGTCGGAGCCGTTTTATGTCTTCTTCAATTCTTGATGCGCGGCACGAGAAAAAAAAGTATTGAATCTAGTCGCACAAAGCAACGCAGTTTTCAACCAGCGCCACTGCTGACACAACCACTTCTATCCCTGGAGCCTGTTTCCATTCCATAACCACCACGAATCCGGAGCCAGAAGCCAAGCGCAACGAACGAAGATAAAGGAAAGTTCCTTTCCCTGCCGGTCCCGTCGGTTTTCGTACCCAGACTTCAGGCTCGGCAGACTTCCGTGCAATGATGAGCTTATTTTTTACCCCACCCTTAGCTTTCCACGGTCCACGCCGAAGCATTTGCTTTTAACTTTTCATCGCTGGATATATCGTCGCCGTCGTCGTCGACGTCGCCGTTCGCGTCTACGGCATTGGCGCTTCGTAAGCAAGTACAACTTCCGACCTTATCCGTGCTTCGATCCGAGCTGACAGAAATCCTCGCAGCCGCCGGAGAACGCCGTACTGGCGAAGAACAGCGACGAACAGAAGCGCAGAATAGAAAGTTTTTGCCGTGGCTGGCTAGAGCGGCGAGCTGCTGTGCTGTGTAAGTTCCGGTCTGGTCCCGGTTGACCTCCCCCCTAACGGTTTCCCTTGCCCGACCGTAGGGTTTTAATCGGTTTAGCGTAAACAAACAAACCGATTAAACGTTTCGACGCAAGCGAAAATCGCTCCGGTCCATCAAGGTGTGCGCTGTTTACGCGCGATTTATATCCAGAGCAAATAAATCGTAAATGTTACGGAATTGTACACGGTGTGCGACTTTTCGTTTTGCGTAACTTTTTTCCATTTTAAATTCTAACCTTTTCCGAATGCTTACCTATAGCAAAAAAAAAACACTACATGAGAGCCACACGGATTCGTAGGAAAGCGATTTTTACTAAATTGGCAGCTCAATATAAAGTAGACCTAATTATATTTTAATTTTGCATAAAAAATGCGAAGTGCGTGTGGTATAAGCTTTCCAGCATTTAAAATCCTATTTCATACAACAATTTATATAAAGTTCAGGTTATACATTGGACAATAAACTTAATAAACCCTAATAATTTTATCTTTCGTTTGTATCTTTTTATAGATACGCTATTCTATCATTGGAGCATCTCTTTTGGCATTTCTTGAACTACCATTTTAACGTATCTTTCTGAAGCCCCGTCTAATGACAGACAATGAAGCCACCTTTGTATTGTGATGTATTGTGTGATTGTAGGCAGTCTTTCGGACATTTCCAATTTTACGGCGGGACACACAGGAAACTGATTTTACACTTAATGAATTTTATTGTAATTAACTTTTTTCGCTTAATACTGTGCGTAAAATCGCTTAGAATGTGAGTGCTCTCTTCCGATCGCGGTGGCACTATTTATATTATTCATTTGCATTGGTCTTATTGGGCAATTAACTGTCCTGCTTTAGTATATGACATCCTAACTATCTAACCCTTTTTACCCTATCTATTTCATAATGGAGTTTTCCATTGGCCTGCTTTTGAAAGTTCGTAATTCTACGTGCTTGGTGTTATTTATGTGTTTTATTGATGTTTAAATTATCTAATAATACTACCAAAATGTGCATACCATTTTTATCTTGCGTTTAGTCGTATTTTATGTTTTGAATAGAAAATTTCTTGAAAGTTATTAAATAAAAACGTTTAACTATTAATTAGTATTCGTAATACATGGATTATGTTAATATATGCGTATGATCCTAATTAATTGCGCACCTGTCGATATCCCCTATCTATCCTTGTCTTTGTCTAACTCAAACTACTAAACTAGTTCTTGTCCTGACTATTTCATCGATTTATCCTTACTAGCGTTATATGTATAGTAAGTGGAATTTAATTATGGTATGCTATTTTATAGTATGCTAGATATAATAATGCCCAGCTGATTCTTAATTGATGATCGATTGCTCGATATAATTAGTATAGTAAGTATGTAAGTATTGGTGTATTACAGGGTTTGTGTATACCACACTAGCATTGCTAAGTGTTTCCTATTCTGGACGTGATCAGTAAAAGAAGAGAAGCATAATCTCGCGTTTTCCATGCATTGTACCTTACACATCAATCATGCAGTAAAATTCTACCTAATATGTCTTCCTTCAATTGTTGTGTACCCAAGCAAATCCTTTCGCATTTGTGAAAGCAGCGAACTGGCCTGTTAAGAAAGCCACCAGTTTCGAACAAAGTTTTGCATATTCATTTCTCAACAACACGCTACTTTAAGAAACATGTACTTGTTTGCATAAATTGTAGATCCACCAGGGCGTTCGCACCGGTCGCGCACCGCCAATCGATACGCACGGTCACCTCCGCGCGCGGCCGTTTCGAAACAAAACACAGCTTTCCCTACTTAAGCCATCCGAAAATTGCATCAAACGCATGCTCCGGCAGCCAGTCAGCCAGCCAGCCAGCCAGCGCACCGGCCAGTCAATCTAAACGCCAGCCGTGGGAGCCGTTTCGTCCGGAAAAATTCGATATCACGCTGGGCACACCCGGCACGCAGCCAGCGCGGTCGGACGATCGTAATCGAATGGGAATGTTTGCATTTCCTTCGCTCCCGGCCCGGCGGCAGCGCACCGGGAGCCATCTTTTACGCCAGTCATTTCCATTCGCCATCAATTTCTATGTAAATTTTCTCTCCTGGCGACCAATTTACCTGTCAACATATGCGTTTCGACCATAAAATAAGCAATAAACATAAAAATCGATTTCATTTATAAGACCACCGAGGCTTTGCCGCTGGGTGCACCCGATCCGTCGTACCCCGCCCCGCTCACCGTTTGGTACCGATTTTCGACACCGAATCGAAACACGCCCACCCCCTCCCGAACGTGCGTGTGGACGCCTCGCCGGTGGGGCATTTTTCTTCCCAGACCACCCCTTATACCCCAACCCAACTCATGCGTTCAAGAAAAACGGTTTTCCGAGTGTAACAAATGATAAAACAAAAATGCGAACCATTCACACCAGCACCCGCTAGCTCTCGGTTTCAATCACTGGCGGGTGAAGGCACACACAGCACTCACTCAAAAAAGGATTCCGCCGGGCCGCCAAAGACGGCAGAAAGTAAACACAGATAAACACGACCCCCAACCACGGCGCGTTGGAATCGCGGACGAGGAAGGTGCGGGAACCCGGCGGGGAAGGCAAAAGTTTTTCCGCCGCGCCCGTCAACGCGTCCGCGTTTCGGTGGCAGTGCTTGCCTTTGATTTATAGTGTCATTCCATTTACCGTGGCATAAAAATGGCAAAACTGCCGTTACCAGTGGCGGTTCATTCTAAGGCAAATCTCGTCCCGGCGATTGGGGTTGAGGGCAGCAACGCCACACGCAACTGATCTTGTGTGCGTATAAGCGAGGGTTGATCGAACAGGTTTTGTTTGGGTCCAAAGTTGGGCCAAAGATTTTGAGCAATATTGTTAAGGTTTCGTATTTATTTTTTTTTTATTTTTTTTTATTCAAAATAAATATAATAAATATGAAAATATGAAGAATACCACTGAAGAAAAGCAAATGAAAATGTTGAAAATGATCGAATATTGAAATAAATTAGACTAAAATGAAAAAAAAAAACACAAAAATGCTACAATGGGATTACACCATCCGATAATGCAAGCTTTTTATTAAAGTGTTTGTGAAAATATACAAAAAAAAAACAAAAATTCCATATGATGAAACACAAACATGACAATATGTTCCAATCCAACACAAAATAGTTAAAAAACATCCAAGCCAAGCTCAATACTAACCCATCTTTGAATGGCAAATATAGTTTTTAATGTTCTTTTTTTATATTTTTGCCGTGGGCGGATTTTTACATACGGGTTTCGGGTAGGAAACGGGAAGAGGTAGAGTCAAAAATTATAAATCTAGATTAGTAAGGGCACAACTGGTGACAACGTGCTCTCTCTTTATATAGCCTATGCTCTTCTTGGTATCTCAAAATCGATATGAACTGTTTGTTATATGTTTTGAATTATATATAAAAGAAATAAATGTCGCAATTGTTGCAAACCTTATTGTGACACAAATCATTTTTAAAGATTTTAACGATTTAATTGTTTATTCATTTTTTACGATTAAAGCAAAGTATGTTTTGAAGAGATTTGTAAGCCGAATTACGAAAGATTACCATGAAATTAGTTGATACAATAATTATACAGATATAGCCAACTTGATAAAATAAAGTTCCCAAAATCTATCACGATCAAAGCGAAAAATGTTAAAATAATTACAACACTTGATCTAATCGAAACACTGTATCGAATAAATCAAGCCATCGAGCATCGCCACGCAATCTGCTTCCACCAATAAATCTCACCACTTCGCGCTTCCCAAAAAAAAAAACAAATACATTGCCACATTCATCACTTTTCGGTCCACCCAGCACTCTAATAATTCTTCTCGAGCCGCCATCATCGGCTTCGGTCGACGGAGAATTCTCCGTACGCGAGCGCGCGCGCGATGGCAAGCGACCCGCTATGCCACTTTTATGTAGATTATTTATCAAATTTTACGATAACAACAGCCAACGCCATGCCACTTATTTGCTCGGCGGCCCGCTTCTCTCGCGATCAGTGCGTCAGCCAGAGTCAGTCCGAGTGTCATGATTGAAATATGGCGGTGGAATTGTTTTTGCATTTTTCATGTCAGCGCTCCCGCATGGCGCGTCGACTTTTGGCGCCTTTTGATGCTTGCCCGCGGAGGAGAGACACGTTGTTTAACGCACGCATGGCGATACTTGCGAACCGAATTCCATAATCACCCGCTGGAAGGGTGGACGGTAGGGCAGCTTAGCAGGATTAAAAGCAACCTACGTGGTCCCTTGCGCCATTACGGCTTCCATACGTGCCATGGTCGGTTGCTCGGTTTTAAAAAAGCGTTCTCGCTTTGTGCTCACACACACACCAGGCGGGTGAGACAAAAGTGCTTGAACTTTGTGAAGCAAAATCCTCCGGCTGCTTCAGCTCGACCGGGCACGAAATTTGACTGTCCGGTCTCTTTCCAAACATCGAGTGCACTGCCAGTGTGTCTGCCGCTTTGTGCTGCTCGGTTTCCTTGGGCGCTCGGAACTGTGTCAGCCGTGTGCATGACGAAGCATCCTGCAGCCGTGTGCAGTATGCAACTTGTCGAACCGGTCCCGCCCTCCATCGTTCCCCGGGCAGAGGACTTTTTCCAGCTCCAGTCGCTCAGAAGCGTATCGCTATTGTGCTTACATTTAGACCGTTCGCTCTCGGAACTCTGCTACCGAACAGACGACTTCTTTTCTCACGGCACTCTGGGCGCTGCATAGTGGAGGCGAATTCGAGCACAATTGCACTGTGTGGAACTTGTGTATCATGTCTGGCACGGGAGGCTAAGAAGCTGGATAACTTTTCTGAAAAGTAAGCATTGTGCATGTAAATTGTGATATGGTGCAATGGCAGCAGAGCAGTACTCACACATAAGCCGGCTGCAGGTGGGGATTTGAATTAGCATAAGGGAGCCGGGTTAGAAGATCACCGTTATCCTGCTACAATCGGTGCTTACATTCGATTATGCATTTCGAGATAATTTATAAGCGCAAACAAGCATAATAGTTGTCTCGTTAAATCCTTTGGATCCTTTAAATCGTTGATCTTCAAGGAAACTTTTGGAGTTTTTAATCAACTACCACTATAGGATCGGATAATCTCAAATTCTATCTAAAAAAAAGCCTAAGCTTTGAATATCTTTAAATAAATTATCACATACAAGAACTAAATTATTCGAAAAAGAATTCGAAAAAGCCTTCAAACATGTGTACGTACAGAAATAGTACGAATAGAATAGAAAAAATAGAAAATGTAGGCAATTTGATTAAATATCGAATGTTTGTTTTCATGTTGGTGTATATGAGGACATTCTGCTGTGTTACTCTAACCCGAACAACTTCTTCCTAAAACTAAGCAGTGTCTCATCCGTAAAACCGAACTCTTCTTGAGCGACACAACAAACGAATGCAAGCCATAAATGGCTCCATTTCACACGTTTGCCGAGAAAAACTCGGCACCCAGGCTTATTTGGCCAGAACGAACAGTACCGCATAGGACACCATTTGCTTGGCTATTTGACAAGATCATCAACTGACGGCAATGAATCCCCGCGGCGGAATGGGTCGCTCCGACTTGACACAAACTTGCAACGCCCATATCGCTCACACATACACCCATTTCACCCATATCGCTCACGACCACCACCACCACCAGCACGTCTCCCAGGACCGGGCCATTAACCGTATGCCTTTTGTTTGCTCTACAACACGCCCCGGGCCCGGCCGCCCCCTAGTCTTGCCCCCGTCCGATAGTTCATTAGATATAACTCAGGCTTCATTACGACCGACCGAACCGGGCGCTCGGTTGTATTCAACTAGTCGGTAACTTCTGAAAGTCACATTAATTAGAGCCGATATTACGACCTCGTGTGTATGTGTGTTGGTTCCCAGCGCGCGGCGCGAACGGCCAGACCATGCACAGCGGCCCCGTAGTGGCGCCCCAAAGTCTCCCGGCGAAGGCACACCCTCGGGCGGGGGCGACGCTTGCGATAGGGCCAACGGCTGCGGTGGCAAAACCCGGGCAAACCCCGAAAGGCAATAAAACAATTCGCGCTTCCACTCGTGTTTTGCATGCACCCGCGTGCACACACCCCGAGAAGGCTGCGTGCCACATTACGGCGGGCTGCGAAAGGAGCGAGGCGAGCGTTTAAAAACTCGACTAATGGGCCCGATGGCCCGGGAAGTCGGGTCGTAAATATAAAAGGCACGCAGTGCCATAAAATACATATTAAAAATGTTCCCAAGCGCACGACTATTCTAATAGTTTCGGTGAGCGAGCAGTTAGTTCTTGACTACCTCCCATCGTTTCCGCCAAAAAAAAAAACAAAAATAACAAAAAATCACGACCAACGCTCTTCATCGTCTCGGTTCTGTTGTGTCTCGTGTATCTTCTGCTTTTCGGGAGCAGCAGATTATGCGACCGAAAGTTGCGTCCGGAGGCCGGTCATTCCATTAAAAGTTATGTGTGTGGCTGGGCTGGGGATGCCTCTGCGCCGCAGAACGGAAGCCATTTCCCACCCCGGGCTACATACGGATCCCGCCGAAAGGACACATCGCACCGGTCGCGCGGACCAGACACAGGGACGGTAGATCCGTCGTGGATTACGGCCCTCGCTGTGGTCCGTTTATTGCCCATCTTTGCGCGCATTGTTCGATTGTTCCGAGCTTCTTTGTGCAAAGGGGTAGAAAATTTTAAATTTGCTCTCTTTCTGTCTCTCTCTCTCTCTCTCTCTCTCTCTCTCTCTTCTATCCCACTACAATCACGGCACCAACGTTCCTCGGCGTGGCGTCGGTTTACCCACGGCAACGGCATACGTTTCACTTTCGAGCACCGTCGTAGGGCAGCGAATATGAAAATTATAAAATCCGACAAAAAAACACTTTACACTTCTTTACCCGAGGATCATAGCGGTTCCCTCTCGCAGCGTGAAATCTCGTACACAAATTGTACCGCCGGGAGATCCCTCCCAAACGACCCATTTCGGGCTCGATCGTCCTGCCGGCGCGATAGCAAGCCGCGTGGCAGATAGTGGAAATCTGGGATAAGCTCCATATCTTGCTTCGTTCGATGGCTACAACAAACAGAAAAAAACCTCCTCGTACACACAACACCCACCCACACGTGCACACTCGGGGCCACGAGCTGTCTGAAGTTCGCCGGCGAAAATGGAAAATTCACGCCCCTTAAATGGATATAAATTACACGCAGGCCCGGGCCCTTGCCCACTCGAGCTTCTGCGCCACCGTTACTGGACGGTAGGAAACAATCTGGGTTCACCGGAAGAGCCCGGCCGAAGACCCCTACAATAATATGGCATTCAGTGAAAAAAAAAACGGCCGACTCATTTCCGGATCGGGCTAATGAAACTTTTCCCTTCGCTTGCATCGTCACCGGGTTGCTCATGTGGGTGGAACTTTTTTTCACCCCTCCACGGCACCTGTAACCTGAAAAAAGCGCGAGCGAATGTTCCACTAGCATGATCCCACCCGGGCAGACAGGTGAGTCATCATCTTTCGCTAACCCACGACCCGCACCGCATAAATATGGCAACTGTTTTCATCGGGTGTGGTAGGGATCATGTAGGACAATCCTTTCTGGCTTCCGTGTCATAAAAATGCGTTATTTATTCTTTTCGTACAGCACATCCATAAAATATGTACATGAAAATTCATATACTAGAACGATGCAGCATGCTTCAATCACACCACGAGTCAATAATGGCAGATGAAAGTGATGATGCTAAATACTCAATGTACAGTACACTCCGCTGCTGAAGCAGTGAAACCCCCTTTTCGACACACTGCGTCGCCAATTTACATGCTATCGATTTTATTATTCGAATTTGGTGGACTGCAGTGCGAGCCGGAAATCGGAACGGCCCCAGAAGAAAGCCCCGGAGCCCTAGTTAGTGAGTGGACCGCGAACGGAAGCCTTACCAGCCCAGTGCCTGATCCCTAGCGGGCAGACGAGCTGATGTGGTTGCAACCAGGGGGAGCTGCTTAATTGTTTTGCAGTAAACTTTTCAAGAGCCACTTGACCGGCATTTCGAAACCATGTTTGGACGTATTTAGAATCTGACGAGTGCTCCATTCGGCTTGCAAGCAATTAAAACGAGTGGTGCTTATTTGCGGTGAGTTTGTTTTATTTCAAATGAGCAAAACTCGCACCAGGTTATGCCGCGTTCGGAGCGGTATGAACTAGCTGGAGAGTGTTCATAACTTTAGTCGGTAGAAGGATTGCCTGCTAGTTTGAAAGTCTTCGATATGGAATCGAATGTCGATCATCGAAGTTAGGTACGAAGTTAAAATAAGAATACAACAAAAGGTTTCTATCTATGGCAACTTGCTATACCAGTTCACATATGACATAAATTTTGGACTTCAACGTAATTACCTTTGTCACGCTAAGCTTGAATCAAGTTATTCATAGTCCAAAACGTGACCAAAAGGTTCAACGTTGATTACACGTTTATAATGGTTTATGTGACAATAAAAATGTGAATAAAAACAACTTTTTGGATCACAATCATCTCAACCCTAGCACCATCTTACTAATACACGCTGTAAACCTGCTATCAGGCTACAGCTGTCAACACACAACACTTTCAGGCTCTGATACCTGACGAAAACTACAGCATTTTGAATAGATTTACAAGTTATACACTCCGTAACATAACTATACGACCACCTCTTTATTGAGAATACAACGAAAACTTGAAGAGATAGAGGAAAATGATGTTCTTCTCAGTTGTAGATAATAATAATACACGTCTGTTGATGATTTTTTTTACATTTTTACACACACTATTACTATTTTCTCACCACCTTCAAAATCGCTCCCTGTAACGTAATTATACGCCCACTTATGAAAATTCATTTTTTCGATACAAACAGTCGTTTTCAAAATTTGACTTAAAATACAGGAACGTTTGAGTATCCTTAAATAATGTAATAATGTAATAAAACTGTAATACTATTTTTTAAACGCATTATGACTTGTTTAATGCACTTTTTAGGCACAAAATGAATAATTTCATATGTTTCGATTTTGAGTATTTTCCTGGTAGCATGTTTTGGTTCTATTTTTTTCGACATAATATTGAAACATAACCTTTTGAACCATGTTTAGCAATTGGTAATCAAACACTTACAGGATATATACAAAAATACCTAAAGTTGCCGGAAAATTGTTTTTTGCGATATTAGTCGTTTCAAATGCGTCGTAAAAATCGAAAACCAAGCGTATCAATGTACTAGTAAGTTTGATATAGTTAAGAAATGTGACAGAATGAATAACAAATGTGCCAAGAATGTTATGTATGTCTAAAGCTACGGCCCGACCCTCTTAGAAGTAAAACACCATTTGTATTCTCAAAAAACAGGTGGGCGTATAGTTATGTTGCGGAGTGTAACACGAGTTTAAAAATACGTTAAACCAATTTAATAACCAACACCATCGACGCTTGAAGGAGGGTGCGTTTGATAAAGCTTTTCTCGTTGGTAAAATGTTCGCCAAAAGCTCCAACAGCTTGCTGACCAGATTATAATCAATTTCATAACACTAGCCAGAGTTTAGCATAGTATTAGCAATATCTAGACTTGGGTAAACCGACACGTGATACCGTATGCTAATAGCTACCCAGCGGTTTTCAATACACACACACCCACACACACACATTCACACTCTCCCTCTTTCCCTCCTTGCCTCATTCAGCAATCTAAATTGCGATATCGGTTGCAAATCGGTTCGATTTTCGACACCCACCAAATTTCCGCTGTGCGCTCCGCGAGCATTTGCAATTCACTGCACTGCACCCTGGACAGTCTGCTCCAAGTGCGAAGCCTCACCATAATTCCGCAAATTCATTAGTCATTATCACTTGATGAAGCGTTTACCGCAGAGTCAGAAATCTCGAACGTTGCTAGAATATGATTTATGCTAACACTTTCCCCCTATTTTCCGCAGCGTTTTGTTCGGTTCGGTTTGGATTTTTTTAAAGTTATCTTGCTCGTTCGACCACACTAATCGCACACGTACGCCTGTACGCGCACGTACGCAAACGGCGAACGTTATGAACGAAACGTGGAAAGTAACGCTGGACACCAACTGGGCCCGGATTTTATGCACCCGGCAAACATCGTGTTGAACTAATGAAATCAATAATTACGCACCGCAACGGAACGGAACGGCCGAGCGCGACAGATTTCCGGTTCCGTTGCAGCTGACCGGGTGGTATGAGGGGGAGGGGGGAGGGGGTGAATAATGTTCGCTGATTTACGGGCAGAACCCCGGGTCGTTCCGAAGTGTGGAAAGCTTAAATCATTCTGACTAGAGTTTCTCAGTAATGCTTTACATTATTGCCACGGCACTGGATAGTTGCAAATAAGTGAGCGCGATTTAGTGTTTAAAACTTCATTACAATCACTGGAAGTGTATGACCTGAATTGCTATGTCCACGGTTCTGTTTAGTTCGTTAGCGGAACGTAAGTACCTTACAAGTTTTGCATTATTTAGCTCCCGCTGTCATTTTCTTCTCTTGGAAACGCTTGGAAAGTTTGTGCATCGGTTTTAGGTCACACATATCAAGCTTAATATTTTTAAACGTAGTGGTAAACACTCCCAGTTCAATTGGAATAAGAGCTTTACTATGCAATCGAGTAAATTTGAATAAAAATAGATAAAAATATTGTTTTTGAATATGTTGTCATACCGTTTGCGGAACACACATCCACCTTCATCATGCCTATAAAACTTACAGATAAACGTGATGATTTTATAAACTTTTCTACTACCGGATAGTATGTTTGATAATATACATATTCCAAACGGTCTCTTAGACTATGGAACTACAAAAATGTTCATTAGAGGCTTCCAAGATAGAGAGGCTAAGCCTTCTCTAATACTTCGTCTTAAATTAAGCCTGTAAGCTTAGTTTCAATTATGCAGCTTTGTTAAATCAATCATGCATTTTCACAGACTAATCAAAATAAACCAAAATATGTAAATAATGTTTAAAAATCAATCACAATTGATCAATCACCATCACAATTGAATATTTTTTTCCACACAATTTAATATTTTTGTTGCAAGCAATGATTTGAATAGAACATTCATGTAACATTTACTATTGTGTATGTCGCAAGTATATTCCAACCAGCGTTACAGATTGGACAGAGCAGCCAAAACAATGATATGAAGAAGTTTTAATAATAATAAAAAAAACAGTATAAATGATAAATCCAAAATATTAAACAAAAATCCGCTAAGCTACACCGAAAAAAAATCTGTAGAAATAATAAATCCAAACTATTAAAAACCACCGCTCAACTACATCGAGAAAAAAAAACATACTGGTGGTTTACACGATGCACGAAAATGAAATTAATCATCCCTATTTCCATGTATCTTTTCATGCGGGCACGAAAAAAAACACATATCACGAAACAGCTTCCCATGCCCAGCGGTGAGATGCTTTGGATGTACACCTTAACTTTTTAAAACGAAACAAATCAGAATAAAACTGATAGTGAATAAAATAGAACAAAATAGGTACTACAAAAAAACACCACTTTTCACTCATTCCGGTTCCCCCGCAATCGGCTGCCGGGAAAGTTCCCGGTGCATGTAAAACCAAATCCCACCCAAGCGAAGAAACAATTGTAATTGCATAAATTTTCAACCAACTCACTCGCCACCGAGTAAGTTTGGCAAGGAAAAAAGCGTGTTGCACACGTACCTTTTTTTTTGTTTTGTTGTACATTACTTCGTCGCCCGAATGGTTTTTTTTTTTTGTTATTGTAGTGGGTTTTCATCCTTTTCCGATCATTTCAATGAACCCTGGGCTGGCAGCGAAATTCCATGAGCGTTCGAACCGGAAAAGGAAACCTTGTGCCTGTTCGCCACGCTGCAGAAATTGAACGTTCCAATGCAACACCAATCCTTCCCATCGCACCTGCGGTAGCGTTCTTGTCGTTATTTATACACCGTCCTCGCACTGCGAAGGAGCGACAGCATCCGCGCGCGCGGGTGGCGGATCCACGGTGGCCATTTTTATTGCTTAACAACGGGCCCAACAACCCGACACCCGACGGGTGGGGCACACCAATCAGCCGGCCGTGTGCGCCCGGTGCAATGGATGGCGCACTTGTTATTTATTTTGCTATGGCACGAGCTTCGCCGTGCGCCACCTTATCCGCACGGTTCGTTGTTGTGGTTGTTATTTCCATTTTGTGTTGTTTGGTTTTTTTATTTGCTTGCTCGTTTAGGTGCCGCCCGGGTTTTCCACGAAACTCACCCGAACCAACCCGTAGCCAACCCGCCTTCCGGGTGGGTTGCATACCTAACCTCAAAACGACGCCGACGTCGGGTTGCCAGGTGAGTTCCCATTATGAATAGGAAATAAAATGCTTCTCCAAATGTGCACGTGCTACCCCTTTTGTCCTATGTGTGTGAGTGTGTGTTTTTTATCTCTCTTTTTAGTTCTGTCGTTAACTTTTTTTTTGTATCCTGGTTTGTCATTTTACCAGTCCTTCACCCATTCGTTGCGGAGTTAGACAGATCGTTCGTGTGTCGTTTCGTTCGTAACGATGAAAAAATCCACCTCCGACGAACAGGGTTAGGGTAGATTATGCACTCGACTATGCAGACGCGGCAAACGGTGCAGCACCACGCCCGTGCCGGACGGGGCTCCATTACAAGCCAAAGGGAGCAAAGGTTCCAGCTCTCGGGCTGGAGTTATAATTACAGTGTGCGCTTGATGAGAGTAATAAAACATTTTACATGTGTTTTTCTAATGGTTTCTCCGGAGAGTTCTTTGTGCGAATGTGTGCATGTGCCGACGCCGACGTGATGGATGCATCGCTGCCACAAATGCGATATCAGAGTTTCAAATGCATAACGTTTTGCAAAAAAATACCATAAGAACGTTTGTTAAGCTGGTTGGATGAATTGCTGCATTGAACGAGAAAATGTTAAACATGAAATTTACCACGCTTCAATTTTCTATTCAATATGTGCCTCATGAAGTCATGAAGCATCATCATTTAGGTAGCTTCTATGCTATTCGTGTCTGTGAAATGGTAAAGTATAAAAATAAAAACGTTTTTCTATTTTATTGAAAGTGTAAACACACAGATTAGCATCATAAAATAATCGCAAAAGCTGACAACACAGATAGATAGACACTAAGACAACAAAACATCGTGTATTATTGTCTTGAAATGCATCGATATATGTGAAATGTGTCGATGTTATCGAGGATTTAAGGGTGAAGGCTTTTGCTTAAAATTTGTTTTTTACTGATATTGTTTGTATTATTAGGCAACAACAATCGTACCTCGCCTTTTGAAACAGGTGTTCAAACACAGTACTGCTTTAATGAAGATAATAGGTAAGATAATAGGCTACTATGAAACTCTAACGGAAGAGTCGAACGGAAAACGCGAGTATTCGGCGCACTGGATTTTCAAACGAAAAGCAAAACTAAAAATCAAATTCGAATTTTATCATGATTAAGCATTTTATATACCTTGCCCTAATGACTCAAGTGTGTTAACAATACCTAACAGCAATTAATGTCACATATAGGTTTTTTTAGAGACTTTTCCGTTTCACTTTCATAATCGGTCCTAATATGTAATCAAATTATGACAAATTAGTCTCAGTGATTGCCTAAAAACTTCAACGAACTAATTACGAGCTAAGATCAGTCAACATTATAACAAAGCTCCAATCATACTATGTAAACTTTATAATAACGTCCGCGACACAAAAACAATAGTTTTGATTACAGGAAAAAATGAAATTTGAAAGCACCTTACACTTAAAAAAAAGTTAATTAGTTAGAGCATTACGTGGCAAAATGGTATTTCCAAATCAACCACCGAACAACACAGCCTGCCACCACCAATGAGGTTTCCAGCGCAAAAAGTTTTCCACCCTCTGCAAAACCGTGAGAAAGAGAAGATAAAAAAACGATCCTGCTTAATATGATCAAATGTAAATTTTTCCTCGACGGCACTAATTTTATTTCTCACGCTCCGCGAACCATTTAGCGCGACAAGACAGTTCGATTTTTCGGGGGGGCCAAAACAGCTCTTAGCGTGGGAGAACGAAGGGAACGAAGAAGTAAAATAGCACGAAGCGTCCGATGGGAGAAGAAAAAAAATCGCAACCCACACTGGCAACTCACTTTCGTAATTGCTTTTCACACTGTCCATGAGCGCAACCGACAGTGGGCGATCACGAAACGGAAGAACATTTACGGAAACAGTGGACCTCCTGAGAAGCATTGCCGAAGATGAGATGGAGAAAAAACATACTCACTAGGCGGAGGTGGTGTTTGAGCGATGTGCCGTACCTATTTCCACCTTTCGCGCGAAACAAACGCTTTTGGCCCGCTATTGCCCGAGAGACCGACCCACCCACGGCGAGACGGTGGATGCGGACGACAACAGAAATCTGTCTCGTAGTCTAGCGCCCCGACAGACAGACAGATCGGTCTCTCAAAAAACGTGAAACGGAGGCTCGCCCAGCCCGCACAGCCTGCCAAATCATGGCTGATTAATTTCGTAGCGCAACTTTCCGCCGGGAGGTCCTAACGCCGGATTTTCTTCCCAAGCGCCCGGAACTTTAAATTAAATTCCCCAAAGCAACGCCGTCTCTACGCTCTGCCGGCGCCGAAGGAAGGTAAAGTTTCGACCATTTTCCCACTCCGTCCCCCAGTCAGTTTCGGTGCTCTAATTAATTCACTTAAGTTATTAATTTCTCCACGGAGCTTAAAGAGGTGCCCGCTGATGTGCTCATAGCGCTGGGTGACAGTTTTTCGTTTTGTTTCACGCTACTTTCGTTGTGTCGCTTCGCGTTGCTCGTATATCGCTCGTCACGCCTCTCCACCATGAAAGAACCATCGCGGGCGCGAACATGTTTATGGCGGCACGGGAGAATCAGGTGCCACGCGGTGAAGAGGTGCACGCTCCCGCAAAACTTGTCGCCGCTGACCGCGTGCGTGGATAAACTAATTTTCGGCGAAAAGCTCCATTTTCAGCAGGACAGCTCATAACGGGGCAATGGGGCAAAGTTTTTGGTGTGCTTTTAGAATAATGGCATCGGAAGATGAGGAGAACACAAAATTGGATGGCTTGATGGAAAATGTGAGAAATGAATTTTTTAATGAACAAGGATGTCATTGCAAAGAGTTCATTGCAGACAAAGGATCTCCCTTAAACTAGCTGCTTGTCTGTTTGTTGAGTTAAGAGGAGAAGAAACGGTACAAACAAATTATTGAACTAGTGTATAAACGAAGAAAAAAGTTTGCAATTTGTTTTCTCGAATAGATAATACTAGTTTTTTTTCGTAAAAATATGGTAATACTGAATAAAAAACCTCGCGTTATTCCATCCCCCATTTAAATTATCAAGCTTATCTTCTTTGTTCAAAGTGGTCAAAAACATCGTAGTCCAAGGTTTCCCGGTAACACTCACACCCAAAAGCATGACAGTCCTCGATGGTTGCGCGAGCAAAATAAAACCAGCGAAATAAATTCGCTTCTCACACACTCGCTTCGCCCAAAGCCCACCAGCAAATGATAACAATATCGTTGGCGCACGATTCATTGGCGATCCGTGCTCCGCCAGACCCGGGTGGCTGGTTTTCCCACAGGAAATATATCCATATTACGAGACCGACCATTTCCACGCTCACTCACTCACCGCCGGCCCGGTATAGAATATCCAAATCGATACGTTTGCACGATATGTTTGCGATATTTTATTGTGCCATATCAACCGACAATCGATTTGCATTCGGGCGAGGATTTGTTTGAGCCGAACGAAAGGGCCAGAAAAAAATACATCGAGAAAAAAACCATCGCCATCGTGCTAGTTTTCCACGGCACAAAATGAAAGCGCTGGGCGAGAGAAGAAAAAAAAACCGTCAACACAGAAACAGAAGAGAAACAACACTGACACCATGCACCGGGACTGTTTGCATTCAAATATAGCAAAAGTTTGCTTGGCAGGTCATCGGAATGTTGTTTGTATAATATTTCGAAACTGATGCTGGCGCAAGCCTCTGCTCGGGTGCGGCAAAAACCTGTTTGCCTTGCTTTATCCGAACTAATATTCGATTCAGCACAACGGAACGAAACAACAAAACTGTTCCACACAAGAATCTGCATTTTATGTTGGCGGATTTCGCGACGATTTCGGACAGCTCTGCTCTGTGTTCCCCCGGTCGCGCAGTCCCACATGTTTGCCTGCACCAGATCGCTTTAGTTTACAAATTCACAGAATGAGACTATATTTGGCAATCAGGACAATCGATCTTTTTTGCGTTTCGGGAAGTGCATCGGTGTCGGGCGAGCATCGTGTATCGCCCATCCAGAACGCACTGTAAACGGCCCAGACTCACTCGCACTAAACATCAAAGCTCACTGGATGCACACCCGGCCATGCCATCGCTTGTGATGGCTTTTTTTCTTAAGTTGAATCGAACGGTTGGAGACCGGGTCGGGTCGGCCATTAGGGGCCATTTTCCCTCGACAAATAGGACGACAACCAATCAATCGAACTTCGTTCTTCGTAGGCGATCGGGTCGATCACTGGCTAAAGCGGACTTGGCAACATTTTGTCAAGGTGAAGGTGGTTCGAGGTCCACAGCCCATGTTGTTAACACTGACGGTAAACATAATCAAATGCTCCTCACGGTCACATAGGGTGTGCATAGACACCTAGAAGGTTCTTTTTTTTTATTGTTGACAAATGAGCTGAATGTTTGTTCCAGCTTCTATAACTTATTTAACTTTAAACTATTTTAATTACAGTTGCAATAAAATAGGCACATGCCAGAACATGGACTTTGACATCAACATTAATTGATTTTTTTTAGATTTTATTTTTAGTTTTTGTAAAAGTAGGTCGGCATGCCGGATGCACAGGAGCACGTACTTAATGGATTGTAGATCTACATTGGTTAGCGCAAAACTGATAAATATATTTAAAAAAGTTCCTACTTGTCAAGTGGCTCCAAATTTAACCAATTTGAATGGCAAGTTGTATTTCAGAAATATAGGAATTTGAACAACCCTTATTGGTAAACAAGCAAGCTTTGCTTCGAATAACTATCAGCAGCTTCTAAGTATTGAAACCTTGTTCAATAATGCACTCCATTTGTTCAAATTCAACCGATTCAAATGCGACCCTTAGCATCGTTCAAGGTCAATTCTGTTTATTTTAGCATAAGCTTTCATCTTGCTTTCTCCATCACAGAAAGTACTCCCGGTGGCTCCAACATTTCGAACCGGCCTGCTCCTATCCCTCTGCTACTCATTGTGTTCGTCGTGGGTAGTGTTCTAAACATAAAAACCTTGGCGCTCTGATGGCGGGGTTCTTAACGAAACGACCCGGCAAAAAAGAAGATTAGTTCACAAGCTCCATCGACTCCTTGACCGGAGGATGTACTAGGCGCCCAACCGACGACGTGTGCCCGTAAGACGGATGGCCATCACTCGTGCCGTGCAGGAGCACACAACTGCATCATCACCATCATCAACGTCCTTAGCAGGAGCAGCAGCATGATGTCGAAATCGACAGGGGATATGAAAGCACCTCTTAGGCGGTACGCGAGTTCTTCGATATCGCACGAGGTCTGACGTTTATGGTGCTAGTGTCACGAGCTAGACCCGAACAAGAAGAAAATTTCAAGAGGCTATCACAGTTTATAAAGCCCTCGATCGTGCACAGGGCAAACATATTGATAGAACCTATCGGTGGGAGCTATCTATGGATACCAACAAAAAAAAAGAAAACTGGTTGATGTATTATGTTCATCTGTTCAGTTCTCGTTCTTGGAGTATTTAATTGCGCTTTGAAAGCATTACATTTTAATGTTTATACAAATAAGGTTCTGCTTCGACAAGCTGAAGTGAAGTCGTGCAATGTTTTTGTAGTAAACAGTTTTTTAATAAACAATCTTTTATAATACATTTTAAAATATTGGCGAGCAATTATACCAATGAGTAGATTGGCCATTTATAATAGATATGTTAAGGTTTGATGGCATTTGAATTTGCAGACAATCAACTTCATCTCAAATCATCCAGAGTTGTTCTTACGTTCCAAGAATTCACCATCTGCGCGAACTGTTCAATGTTTATCGAAACAATGGCTCACAGATTTCTAGAGAACATCATGAACATTGCGCCTGAAACAAAAACTAAAGGTAATACATCCAACATCATCAAAGCTTTCTAAAAAAAACGTTCAATTCGATGTTTTCCTCAAAGTTAATTGAAATGTCAGATTTCAGAACAACAAAAAACTCATTTCTCAGTACTTAAGTCGATCTCTAGAAGCACGAAAGCACAACATCGGTTGAAATTGCAAAAAGTCACCTTACATGAACTAGGCATAAGAAACACATTACGCCTATGGCACCGGGTTGAAAAAGTCTCCCCTTCGAGTATTAATGCTCTGCGTGTCGAGTGGCCTACCCATCTGCACGATGTCCAAACACCAAACACACCGTACAGTGAACCCGGCGTGGAAAGTATTAGCGAGTGTACTAGGGAAACCGTTCACGAACAGACACGAGCGATTAGATCGCGGAAAGCATCCTCCGAATTGATGATGTACGGCATGTAAGAGTAACTTCCGCGTCGCTTCCTTCCCACTTCCGTTCGGGCTGCCTCGCTGAAAGAGGTTAGAGTGCGATGTCCGTGAGAAGCTTGACGCAGCATCATGACGCAGCGGACGTGCCTAACAAACATCGCCGACTGATGACGATGATGATGATGCAGAAAGCGTTTGTTACGCATCCGTTTCAGCGTGTGTCCTGGCTGTCGTTAAAATTTCGCCGTTCGACTGCACCAAAAACTCGCACACACACACACATGCTGATGCGAATCCGGAGATGAACTAGATGATTGAGCATGTATATGGCGAGCCGTCGTACCCGGCGCGGTGAAGCCCCCACTCGAGTCGCCAGCAGCGGACGTCGAATCGGAAAATGTGAGCTGAATGACTGAAAGTCGGCGGGTAAAAACAAAATTATTCCGCAGAATGTCCGGAACTATGGCGAGATTTTTGCTTCACCCGTGCACCGGCAGATTGCGCGACACAGACAATCTGTCACCGGCCGGGAGCTTATGGTGGTGGCTTCTATGCGTGTGTGTGTGTGTTTTTTTATTCTATTCCGACTCATCCCCGGGAGAAACTGTTGAGAATATTTTCAACCCCTTCTTGGTCACAACGGCAGTTGAACGGCCGCCCGATAAGGTTGGACAGCGAGCAAATGGCCATGTCGGAGGGTCAAACAGACGGTACCAATGGTTGCCGAATGAATACATGATCGAATTTCCGATGAATCAATGAATCTGTGCAAAGGGGATTTCGCGTTCGGCAAGTGCAAACTACCTATTGCTTGATTGTATACTCTTGTATGCGTCAAAGGTACACGATGAAGCTTTCTCAATCTCGGATTAATTCTGTTTTTTTTTTATTTTGATATCATTCTAAAATAATTTCTAAACAACAGTCACACTTAAGCAACCGCAATCGCTGCCTGCATTTGCATCAAACGTGTGACACGGGCACGTTTTATATTGAATTTCTTAATTATTTTATGTTGAGTTCGTCGGATTAATAAATATATCCCATATTTAAGCAAAAGCGGACTCAATCAATTATAAAAAGTTATAAAATAAATAGTGTTAAAAAACAAAAACAGAAAAATAAAACAGAAGAGATAACTGCTCGATTATTGATGCTCGATTATTGTCGGTTGCACTTGAAGCTTCATGAATACATTCGGTTTGATACCTCAAACGATGATAAGCTGCGTAATGAAGTATTACCACTATTGAAAGCAGCAAACTATGGAATTATCAATTATAATAATGGAACCAAAATATGTGAAATACCTATAACATAATGAACAGCAGATTGCATTAATCCGATTACGGCAGCTTTACATCATTACCAGCAGGATATTTCAACTTCCAACATCAAACGGAAAAATGTTTAAATATATCATGATTGTGCATTCGAGAGCACAATCACGATAGAAATGTTTTATTCATTTGTACCCATGTTTTGTTAATATATTTCCATTTATCGCACCTTTCTATCAGACGAGAGAAACAATCTCCCCCATTTTAACACATTTGTCATACGCCCTTAAAGTCTTCGCTTTCCGATTCCAGATTCGCCACCGCGAACCCATACCGACACGCAAAATAAGCAGTCAACGGCGATGAAACAAAAACAAACACATCCTTCGCCGGAAGCGCCTCCCGGGGACAACTAACAGCTGTCAAAAATTTAATAACGCTAAGTGATTGCTACACTCTCTCCCCACAATGCGGAAACGACAATGCGCCTTGCCCCCGAACGAACAGAAGTGATTTTTGCCACAACGCGCTTGCCCGTTCGCAAATGAAACGATTCGCCCAAAAGCACCCGGCCAGCGGAGGGATGCAAAATGCAACGCGCCCGGACCGCGCAGGGCGCAGTTGCATCGGGCACGTTGCCAAATGGCAGCCGCGATAAGCAAACGAAATCGCATCGCGGACTTCGCTGCTTTGAACGCACGCTACAAAGATCGATGGCAGTGCTGCAACGGGCAAATGGGGTGGTTGGTGGGGGAGGACGGGGCGGGGGGGGGGGGTGAGATCGCGAGTCACGCACATTGCCCGCTTCCCATCTCGGGTGCCACCTACCCACAGCTAAGGTAACGCCAACAGTCGCGACTGAACCACTTGTGACATGAATATTAAACACATGCCACTGCGATTGGACACACACACGCATCGCTCCCCCGGTTCGGTCCCTCCCTTCGCCCACGCTTCCCACCAAACGGTCACACACTTTGAACAGCGCTGCCAATTGTGCGTACGCTCCCTGGACGTTCCGGGTGGCCGGTGGCCGGTGCGTTTTCGATTATAATTCGATTAAAGGCACGAGCGTGGCGTTGTGGCGCTTTCGATTGCGCGCCTGCAAACCTGCTTGACCACGGCGCGTACCGCAAGTGTTCGTCGGAACAGGGCTCGCCGTGCGAGAAACACAGCCGGCGAGCAGGGGCAAGATTTATCCCTTCGCACATCTCTTCATCCGTGCGAAAGCGCTAGCAAATCATCAACCTGCAGTCCGGTACCGTGTGGCAAGCGCGGCAAACAGTTTATTCGCACGCATTCCACCTCGATTTAGGCGTCAGGTGGGCTTTACACTTTACGATGCGATCCTTGACGGGCGGTAACAACTCTTGCGCGGAACTAATTTGTTGGGTGTATTAAATTAGCGAGACAGATCGACTGGTCACGCTACCGGAGGGAATGTTTATGTTATGCTGACGCAGAATGTGTAATCATCCACTGAGCAACATGAAGAGGTATGCTCGTAAGATGTCTGGAGTACGAAATACAGACATGAAGAATGAAGAAATGCAGACATAACATAAAAAGTCGATTAATATTAATCATATGATGGAATGATACTCCTCGCTAGAAACATATTTAGAACCAGTTAAATGTGTAGAATCATTGTACATCTTTTACAATAAAAAAAACTTACAAATATCGCAACTTTTGTAGCCTACGTAACGGTTATCATTACCTAAACAACAAATAAACTCAATCAATTAATCACAACAAACAATTAGCCCAATATATCAGTTCTACTGTATAGAGTTACATGACCTCCTGCCTAAACTCCTGTAGTCTTCTGTTCTATATTCGTTTATGTTAAAGAGTATACACGTCAGTGCTTAGAACGGTAAAAAGAGTAGTGAGATTGATGGTCTTCCATGGTGGACGGCCAAAAAGAATATGGAGATTTTATCTTTGAATTTATTTTTTGCTATCCCATTTGCTACAGCTGTGTGATAACTACGATCCTTCCTACAGAGATCCTTAAATTTCAACCACCAGAATAAATCCCGATAGACAAAGCTTAACATGTTGTGTGTTCATAATGCGCAATAATAATATCGTGCAATTTAAGTCAGTTAATGGCTTTGCCTGTTGAAGTCAGTAAACAAGACATGAATTTTGTGATCTTTCTATAGAAAGATACTCGTGTTATCCAATAGAGCATATGTATTGGAAAGAATATGTAGCTAAAGTAAGCCACCTAATCAGTAATACACAAGTTTTATTCCAAAATTATATTAAAATAGTCATTATGTACAAATTCGCCGTTCACTTATTTCGACGCACCATAAATAATGTCACATCTGCATACTTATCAGGCACTTTAGTTGAATTGGTCATGTTCACGCGCTGGAAATTAGATTCCGCTCAATATCCAACGAGTCAAGGATACATCACAAACCAAATACAAGCCTGCCGATGGATTTGTACCAAAAACCGGCAGCCGTGAAAAAAAGTCTAATCTTTTCGCGACAGCAACAACAACAAAAAAAAACGAACACACCCACAGCGACGCCCCGAAAGGTCATAAAGTGAAGCTGCTGCCAGAACGTACGTATTCACGCAACAGTGCAGACCCCTCGACGGTGTTCCAAAACTCAATTTATTTCCTCGCCACACTTTGCATGCCGGTTCCAATTTTCGCTCGATTCTAACCTCAATCAAACGAAACGAACGCACTCGCACGTGTGCCGGCCGCTAATCGATGACATTGCCGACGCCGAATATAAAACATGCGCCAGCGGTCGCACCACCAACAACAATAACAACGACAACGAGAAACCGGCGCGATCGGCATCCGTCAGCCGTGTGTCACCCGTGTGGCAGATCGACCGGCTTCAAGGGCGCGCGGAGGTGGCAGCGTTTTAGTTTTATGGATGTCCAATTTTATGAGTTCATTTGCTTCCGCCCCCGCGGTTGCCACGGTCGCACGTTCGCGCACTAACACTCTGCCGTGGGGGGGGTTTTGCCGAATAATCGATTCCCCGACCCCGTGGAACTATGGCGCGCGCCTCAATGGCAAGGACGAACACGTCCCGTCCAGTGCCCGAAACGCTCCGATATGGGTCAGTGTCGATGCCGACGCGGCCGATGTCCTTCCGGTGGGGTTAAGTGATGCGTTCGTCATTCATCTATCTCTCTATCTCTCTCCTCCAACACTGCTTCCCTCTCATGGCAGCACCGCCGCGTAAAACCGTAGTGCACATGCAAAACTACCACCGCTGACGTTCGCACGGCGGTAATTGCTTTTCGGTTGACACAGTGACACCTTCGCATCCACCACAACGGAGGGGGCAAGATGTGAACTGCTCTAGCCGCACCCGTGCGAATCCCCATCCAACCGATCCGTATGTATAAAAGCCGCCCCCGGAGTGCTTAATCGATATCAGTTTCGGTTATCTCATCAATCAATTAATTTCCGCTCCCGCAAGCGTGCTCGGTGAACGAATTTTCCAAGCTTCTATTCCACACACTCCTGCAACATGATGCGCTGCCTCGCTGTCCTGGTCGCCCTGGTCGCACTGGTGGTAGCCGAGCCACCGGTGCGCTTCCGTCCGCGGGTTACATTCGGTGTGCAGCAGCAGCAGCAGCAGCGGCCGAACACGCGCTTCGCCCGGCTTGAGGAGGCTCCTCCGGCACAGCAGCAACCGGCCGGATATCACTACCCCAAGCCAACGTCCGCCGGCTATCACTACAACAAGCCGGACCAAGCGTTCCCACTGCCCGGAGAGGAGATCCCGCCGGCAGTCACCACCACCGAACAGAGTGTCCCCGAAACGACGACGACAGCCCAGGCGGAACAACCATCGACCACGGAGTCCGCCGAGACGATGACCACCACGGCCGTGTACGAGGACTACGAAGACACGACCGCGGCGCTGGAACCGACCGGTGACTCCGACACCAGCGCGAAGCTGCGGCGACGCCCGGCGGCACCATCATCGGCGCTCATCAACCGCCTCCAGCGGCAGCGTCTCGAGGAGCCAACCGTGACCATTGACGAGCAGCAGCAGCAGCTGGTTCGTCCCGTATATCTCATCAATCTTCCCGAATCGACCCTTCAGCAGCTGGTTCTGCTAAACAACGCCCAGCTGGCAGGCCTCCAGCTCGCCCCACAACCCACCGCCGTCTACCTATCCGAGCTGGACTACATCTACAACAAGAAGTAGAGTGCCCGGTCTTCTAATCCTAGCTTTCGGCGGGATCACCTGCCGCCGCGATAAAACGCTAGAATTAGCAAACGATGCAACCCACTCTCGGATCCGAAGATATGGTCTCTCGCGGGCCACCCTGGATCCGGCCCGTTTCTTGTGTTACGCGATTGATGTAGGAAATTGTAAAATATAACCTGTTACCTCATGCAAACATGTGAGTTTGTGCTGCGCCCATTTTTTACAACATACCACACCATCTCAACCGGAAACCCATCTCAAACAGTCGTCCGCATCTCCCAATCACGATCAATCAAAAGCCGACGATTATCCTCCTGCTGGAGAATCGTTCAACCATGCCCGCAGTGCCAGACTGTCGCATTCTGTCAACTCACCTAGCTAATTGAAAATTGATGGTTTACCTAGAAGCCGCCCGGGGTCGTCGAAACTTGAGAGTCACGGCTGGTCGGCCAAAAATCTCGGCGGCTTATCGTGTGGTTACGGTTGACTCAGCGGGAAAGATTTTGTCTCCCCGGTCCCTCCACGGTACACCGAATGGTTCGATAGTCACACTCGAAATCGGTGACAGCCGTGAACTGTTGAACCCCGTCGAGATTCGGTACCGAGGGTGACGCAGCGAATCTGAACGCCGCTGACCGTTCGGTTACTTTCGGCGCCGGTTGGAAAGTGATAACGAATAGTGATACCCCCACCGTACTTAACGCATAAGGCAAGCTTCGCCTAATCCAAACGAGCGGCGAGAAGAAAGACTTGCCTGTCACTGCGTCAATGTTTCGTTCCTCTTACATCCAGTGCGATCATCCCGTGGGGCCATTGTTTGTCTTTCATTTTCGATAGCAGGGATTAAGTGCACGAGATCCGGCTCCTGCAGGACACCCGTGTCCGTGTCGTAGCGGCAGCGTAGCCTCCAGAAAACGAAAAGCACGCAGTCTCTAATCCCTTGCTGCAGTTGCACACATGTCATGTGTACACGGAGGTGAAAAAATAACACTAAATCCGTTCTGATTCCTTTGGCATTCCTTCGGCTTTCGAACGTGCACGAGAAGGTGCTAACGCTGTGTTATGTGTGCGATTTTTACAGCACTAGCAGGATCGTTGCATTGTCTTAAAGTTGTATTCTTTGAAATGCCCTTAACATTGGCTAGTTGATATGTCGAATGAGTATAAATAACATTTGATGTTTACATTGCATCTACAATAACAAATAAGCCCGCGTACAGCGTATCTAATTAAATATTATTTTCAGTATCTTTTTTTCTATAAAACAACAAACATAGCAAAGGTAACAAAGGTAATAAAAAAAACATGCTATACTTTGCAGTGCACTGTGTTCGAAGCCAACGCACCCAGAACCGCGCAGTTTCTTCTACTGTCTCTGTCTCTGAGTGATCAAAATGAAACATAGTGGCTACTAAGATGACCTAGCCTGGAGGTAAACAGTCCATTAGGTTAGAAAGGATTTCCCAGCGGGCAAAAACCAGAGTCTCTCACAGTTCCGTGTGATCGCTTGGGGAAATCGCACGGATGAGTTGCGATGACCATCCCGAGGATAGTGTTCCTTTGTCGTGTAACGTCCTTTCAGGGGAAGTGGATCGAAATCATCGGTCTGTGATTTATCAGGTTTTGCTCTCAGCGTGCAGGGGATTTGTGCAGAAATCTACCACACCTGTAGTGCTCCGCTCACAACCATTCCTCACGCTGTGGAGGCGACCATATATTGCATTAAAAAACGCCGTCCGCAAATCCTTCTCAGGACACAACAACACCTGTGCAAGTTGCACCGCATAAGATTGCAATATCCGCCGCCAAATGGGGTACCAAAAGCCACAAACCCACCATTGTGCCACCACCGCGAAAGGATCAAACCAAGCCCGGCGCCAAATGCAATAAGTTAAATTATAACTTTTACGCATGCACGGCATCGGAATCGTACACCGGTGACGACGCCACCCGTCTGTACCGTAAACCAATCGGACCCTAATCATTGAGATAATAAAATTAATCTCATCGAACGTTGTGGCGCCCTCGCAACGACACCACGCAAGGGCCCATCGGATCAGAGCCCGGCTGACTGAGCAGGCACGGCACGAAATCCAATTTCTACGGCGATAATTCAAACAGGTGGATTACCGGCGGCAGCCAGGTGGGCAACCGGTGCAGCAAAAAAGAAGGCCAGGAATGGCGAGCTCTTCGCCATACCGACGGGCCGGAGTTGATTGGGTTAAGAAAAAGGGTCCACCGGCTGCCAGCTACCAGAAGCAACATCGCACGATGCAGGGCGAAAGGACGCAAGGGATGGGTTTGTCGACCGGGGAGACATTTGGGAAGGCTAGTTAGTGGATTGAAATGTAGCCTGCCAGCGTACGATGATGCGTTGGGGCAAACCATTCGGCTATTCGAATCGAATTGCCACGGATATTGGGCGGAATTAGAGTAATAATGGGAACATATCGCTCATGACACTAGGTACATTGGGACCTGAACTTCCAGTGTTGTTAACGTGACACATTTTTTTAAGATACTTTCATGATTGGAGCCAAATTTTTAAATAATGCAGTAACACAACCAATAAATAAAGTCTCATTTTAAAATAATGTACTCTAAAGATAATGATGTATGAAAAGATATGCCTATGCTGAAATAAAAATGTATTAATGATGAATTGGAAATATAAAACTTGATTCATGCATCCATTTTTGGATGCCGTAACTGCCCGCAACTGGAACACATAATCTACATAAATTTAATCCACACTCGGTTCAACCAATTATTGATGCGACATTCGCCATTCGGCATGCTGACGCTGGTAATTGTAAAATATGCATCAAGCTTAAAATATGCATGCTGTTTACACTTAATTCACACTGAAGTGTTACACACGGTCAATGGATGTTCCAGATCTGAGGCGAGCTATCGAAAGCCGGACGCTATGTCGCGCGCATCGAGTCGCGGCAAGGAGCAATTCAAAAAGGGTAATCCGAACCTATTCCGTTCTGCAGCCCATTCCGTACCGCTGGAGAAAGAACCCGAGCAAATCTCGAACCTGCCTGCCCGGTTGGTTCTGAAACAAAACGCCGTACACTCCATGGCGTAATCCTACACCGGATGTGGAAGAGCCGTTCCGTAATCTTGTATGTGTTTCTCCGGTTGTTTGTAATCCCATCCAGCGGACAATGCAATGCGTTCCGCTTTTATCAGTGAATAACCATTGGTCGATGACGGAAACTGGTGTCAATTTCCCGAAAACCCCCGTTTGCAGTCGCGGTTGATCACTCGCATTTTTGTGAGCGATTTTTTGTGCACTATCGTGTCTTTTTCAATCAGGTTTGTTAAATATACCTTGGATGTGGAGTGTGAGTGTAACAGGGACGCGTTCTCTTTCCGTGCTTTTGCATTCCTTCTTTTTATGCTTTCGGATCCCAGACCATTGGATAGTTTATAGAGCACAAATTAATACAAATGAAACATATTTTAACACATTATAATAAACGATAAAGAGTATCAACATAATTAACAATCGATGAACAATCGTTTCCAACACCATCAGGGGCTGTAAAACATGTACAAAGAAATATATATAGAGAGTGTGTGTGTGTGTGTGCGCGTGTGTGTGTGAGAGAGAGAGAGAGAGAGAATGAGATCGAAAGAGGAAAAGATCGTAATTGATTTTAATCTTCATTTTTCCGAAGGAATCCATTCGATATGTACAGGAAACGAATTACCCCGAAACATTTTCCATACATATACTTTCCGTTAATTACTATTTTACATTACTTTTCCTGTGATGCATTTTGCAATTCATTTATTCGCCCGATTGAACATGGAATCGGTTTTTGAAGCGTATGGCAATAAGCTGCATGTCAATTTATACATATTTAAGAATTGTTTTCATAGAATGTGTATGAAAACACATTCGTGAGACATTTGGGTAAAAGTATAATTTTATTCAAAAGAAAATCTTACAGTTTACAGTTTTTCTCTGAATATTAATATTTGTAAAGGGAAGTTTTTTTTAAAATGCAAACGAATTAAACGTTTTAAAAACATTATGAAGCTGGTTGCATACTTTCGTTTTGAACATTTTAAATGTTATTTATTTAAAATGTCGGCCCATTTGGATACCAATACTTATTGCCTACATTTAGGCGCTAAAGGCTCCTCTTCTTTTCGAACTACCTTTACGAAATCGTTGCCATTCACACGATATTTTCACACCGTACCATTATCGTCACACACGCACCATTTACCTACACAAACATTTATCGTCTCTATCGCCGATATGAGCGCACCGAAACGCGAATCGAAATTAACCCACGGCTAGAGGTCGTCCCATTAAAAACTGACCTCCCCAGACCGACACGCGGCACCCACTGGCGAGAGACCGTTTAATCCAGCGCCGCTGGTCAAATGTTCCGGAAATCGGAGCCGACGCCAGCAAGCGCGTCCAATCTTGAAGGTAAACACGGTTCATTGATTATTCTATCGGCACAGCAATCCTCCCGGCAATCGCCCTCGGATTGTTTTTTCACCTCCCCCACCACCGATCGGGACCAAAAATGGAAACGAAGTTTCGACGCCGTGAAGCGATAAGTGCAGGCCGAAACGCGGCCTACGGTGCCCACTACTTAAACCAATTAATTTTAACCCTTTTCAATAAACCTAGCCCGAAAACTGGCAACGGCTGGTGGAGTCGTAATTTGTAACGACGAGACCGACCGATATCCCATGTGCGCCAGGAGTCGCCCCGGTTGCGTTATGGGCCACGGTGAGCTCCCGGCCTCCGCACGGTCGCACGGGAACCCATTAGCTCTCAGGGCGGCTGTAACGGTGCTGGCCCGTGCCGTGGATGAGAAAACCGAGCAAAACGGCCCAAACGGCAGCGTGCGGAAGTTAAAGACCCGTGCGCCGTGTGCCAGATGGAGTCACCCAGGAACCCGGGAAGGTTTATTTCGCACACACACGCGCGCAAAAAAAAAACAGTGAACTCGTAGTCATCCACCACCACGGGCAAGGGCTAATCTACCCCTAATGAACCGGCCAAACACAACAGCGAACGCCCTGACGCCCCGGGAACGATTAACCCGAAATTGAAAGTCATAAAAGGAGATCAAAAATTAAATTGAATCTTGCCGCAGCAACCGTCCGTCCGGATGCGGGCTCCGTGAGTGTGCGTTGCGTTGTGCTCGGTCTTTCTTTTTTTTGTTTTTTGGTTGGTTCTGTTGCCTCAGATTTTTATTACGCTTCACGTACACGTGAGCCCACTAAAACTTACCTTTCGCATCGGGTCTGCTGCCGGCGGAACGATGCTCCGATTAGACGGCCGCCCGAAACGTGTCCGCATATACCAGACCATAAGCATAAGTCGGGCGCTCGCGTTAAGGACCGCTCGGTCCGGTCACACAGTACACAGCCGGAAATTGCCTGCGGTTCAACCCGACGGAGCAGGCTGAGCTTGTGGCCTGTGCTACCTCTGACAGCCTCTGATAGGGAATGAATTTAATCCCTGACCATCGTTCCGCCGTCGAAGCAAACGGTAGAGAGAGAGAGAGAGAGAGAAAGAGAGATATAGAGGGAAAAAACGCGCCCACCTGAAACGGTTCCAACCGGAAAGGCTTGTTTTAACCACCGTCGGCACAAATCCCGAAACAAGCGTCGAAAGGTTTTCTTCGCCAGCGGCCAGCAACATGCTCGAAACACGCGTCCGGGGGAAAAGGGGTGTGAGAATTCGGAAAATTTTGACTTTTATCTACGGACATAACATAACGCGCCCTACACGATACGCACAAGGGGGGAGGGGGGGCGCCCAGATTGGGGGTGGGGTGGTTTTCACAAACGATCCAGAACGAAGTGTGAGACGAGGGCCAACGGCGAGATTGGAGCTACCAATTGATTCCGCTAGATCGACCCACCTGATCCTAGGTTGCCAGGAATGACTGGGTGATGGAAATGAATTTTCCTCCCCCAACCCGTCGCCCATCGAGCCGAGCCGAGCCTTAATCGCCGGTCCGGTCTCGGACGATATCGTGCCGATAAAACCCCTTTCGCTCTATGCGATGTTAATGGTGTGTTATTCCCGAAAACTTCCTGCCGTGCCCGAGACCGTGTAAGCATTATTGAAATTGCACCATTCAATCCGGTCGATGTGCAGCCAGCTTGAGGGCGTACCGAAGAAAGGCTCCCATCTTGTTGAGCCTGATGGCACACGTATGCGTTTCACTTTGGCATCGTTGTCGGCGATCAAATTAATTGTTATTTCTTTCCTGTTCCTCCGAACCGGGAAAACGCCCGTGCCCGTGCGATAAGATAAGGATGCCGGCCGTTAACCTTTTCTTCCCGAACTTCCCGCGTGTGTGTGTGCTCGCGCACGCCAGTCGAGGGAAGTGTATTGGCTCAAAAACACTCAATCTCAATCTTGGCAATATCATCACCCACACCCGGGCCGCCCGCAGCATCGTTCCGGTACGATCCTAATCTCATTTGCGAGCATACATTAACATAATAAAACAGCGTCTGCAGGCTCCCGGCTCCGGAGGCGGCAGGCAGACGGCAGCCCTCTCGGATGGGAAAGGAATCTTCTCAAACACACGCACACACACACACATACACACTTTAAGCTGCTCCGAGCGACGACATACCAGCGTCCCGAAAACGATTGCAAACCCGGATGAATATTCATTTCCGTCCGGTCGGGTCGGGTGCCTGGTGCGAACCACTCGCGTGGCGAGAGCCACGGCAATAACGCTGGCAAATTAGCTGCTAAGTTAATCATTTACACCGAACGCAAAACTCGGCAACTTTAAAACCATTCGCCGGCGTTACAAGTGCGCGTTACGTTGGTTCAGGGCGGATTCCGTTCAGAGGGAGCCGGCCGGGCAAAGAAAGTTTGCTGCAAACGATAACAGAGGCAAATCGGAGCAAAGTATGTGCATCGGGTAGCATAAAGCAGCAAGAAATTGGTCCGGTCGCAATGAGTGTGCAGAATTTTAATTAACTTAAAGCTTGTTTCGCGCTGAAAATACTTAACCCAGAGTGGTTGGACCCGGATGAAGTTTAGCAAATGTTTCATGCGTTTAAGTAAATTGAATTCATACGCTTAATTTGATCTAGTATCGTATTTTTACTGCTAACATTGTGTTGTAGTAAAAGTAGTGCGTTGATTTTTGAGAAATTTTAGTATTATTTTAAGTATCTTAAAGAGGACAACAAATCAGCTATCAATCATTTGTATTAGATTTTAAACATATTTATTTAATTTCATCTTAAACATTTCTGTTCATATTACTGAAAATGTGTTCATAAAAAATGAGGAAATAGATAGATCAAAGCAACAATAATGTTATATACATTCCCCGTCAATAGATGGCGCCACAGAGAAAATATCCCGACGGCACACTTGATAGCTAGTCGCACAACACTTAACAATTGAGTTAGAAGCCTAAGTATATTTAGGATTTTTATAATATTTATTAGTAGTATGTACAAAATGCAAAGCAAACATGATTTACAAATTTAAATAAATTTTCATCAAATAAAAACAATATCTAATTTTAATTGAATTATGATAAAATCAAATAGTTCTCTGATCTGTGAAATGGATCACCTTCAGACGGTTCTCGAAAGTTCATCCAAACGTCACCTCAAGTGCCTGCACACCCCATCACCCACACCCCACCCGTCCTCCCGTCTCGCAATCCAATTTGCTGACATTTGCTTTCATTCCAGCTAACTAACATCCACCCTCGCCGACCCGCCCCATTTCCCATCCGTTTCGACATTTGCATAAATCGACTAAATCGCTACGCAAATCAACAGCCGAGCTGGGACCGTTCCACCCCCGCCATTAAGTGAGTGACACCCGCCCTGCCACCCCTCCCGGCCACACCCCTCCCCCGGTGCACGGTGCCCAAAAGGCTAATATTTTAATTTCACTATAAATTAAATAACCTAAATTTAATTTTTCACTCTGTAAAATGATATTTCATCATCGTTGCGCTTCGCCCGCGCACCGGGTACCACTTCCAGGAACGCGGATGAAGCGGATACGCACTGCCTGGCGGGTGTGACGGGACGTGTGCGAGGGCGGCAGTCCTGGAACTTCCTGTCTCAACCAGGGGCGTCCTAAATTTCCCTTCGGAAATCCGTGCCACCCGCCCGTTTTTCGCCCCCGAGGGCAAAGGGTGGAAGTGAAGTGAATGAAAACGCTTAAACCACCGCCATTTGCATCGCCCGAATGGCCAACCGCTTGCGTTTCTTCGTGGTGGCTGGCTCGGGACGGGAGCCAAAGGAGATGGACGGACGCCGTGAGCGAGAATGTTTATAATTTCTGTCATTCCATCCCACCGCTGCTGCGGTCCTTCGCCTCCGTCGGTTCGCCTGCGTTCGGCTGTCGACGCCCTGTCAACCCAACCCCCAGGATCGACCCAACCCTCGGGACAGCCGTGCCGGGCAGAACTTTTGCCGACCGCATCATCACATCACTCGCTCCGATTTTACACTCCATGACCGATTCCCCCATTCGTGCGCGCCGGTGGCTGGAACCTGTTGGATGCGACCGTAGCCAGCGTGACCGTTTGCAGGTCATTCTCCGTTCCTGACGCACCGACGACTCCAGCCGGCTCCGGCCGTTACCGGACCCACCCACCGAACCGCACCCGAATCTCGATGAAAACCTCAATCGACAGCTTGTGTTCTTGCGGCGCGTTGGCGCACGGGTGTGTCCTCGTCCTAGGTGAACCGGCTCATCCGTTCGGCATTTTGATTCATAATGAAATTCATCGCACTGATTTTGCTGACTTATTATTTGCCTTCCAGCCTCGAACCGAAAGTGGCTCGGAAAAACTAACAACCACGGCCTCGCGTGTGACCATCGTCCAGCGCGCAGGAAACCGGCCGGGCTCAGCAACCCGGTTTCCGGGTTCCGGCCGGAGACGCATTTTGCCGCTTAGTTATTCGTTCGCTCCTCTCGCAGCGCATTGTGAAAAATCGGTTGCGAAGCGTTTTGTTGATGTTGCTTCCCATTTGCATACATTATAATGTGATTAAAAGTAAATTAGTTCCCACCGGCAGGCGACCGAAGACCGTACGGGCTGAAGAGCGCCTGCAGGGTAGGGACTTCTCACCGGCTTCTCGCTGGACAGTTTCGTGCGCGAGAGAAGCGCAAGTTTGTGCTTGTTTAAGGTTGATGTGGTTAAGCATTTGCTCCTGTGCCGAAAGCCAATGGCATTCTCCACTCTAATCGCTCGCTTTGCGGTGGGTGCAGTGGCACATAAAAGCACATATGGAGAGGTCTTAAGCAGATGGAAGTGGCAGACACTTTTGTTTGGAAATAAGTTCCAAGTTAGTATGAGCATTTTGTTCACATTTTGCAGGAGGAAGAAGAATTTACGATCTGCACTAGATATCTTGTTTTTTTTTTTAACATTGCTTAAAAGAAGTGTAGGTTTCTGACACGTAAGGCGGGCTCTTCAGGAAAACACGACAAACACGACACTGTCGTGTGAATAATTCAATTTTTACGAATGTAAACATACAAACACACAAACAACCGCCAATAGCCACTTGCTGGCATTTAACAGGATGAAACCGCAAGGTGCATACAGCTTCAAGGTGTGCATCAGACATGCTAGACAAAACCAAACTGTCCCGTTCGATGTCTTTTTTGTCTGGAATGTCTGATATGTCGGAAGGAGCACCTCCATATGATTACTTGGATTTGGTACGTGTTTGTATTGTTAGATGTCTTGTTCGACGACTCATAGAGCCCTGTCTAAGAAGGAATTGTTTCTAAAAAGTCAGAAGAACCTCCTTCGTCAAAGTCCGCCCCCCTCCATCTTAGTACATTAATGATTGCTCTAATCGAACTTATTCTTCCATATGTTCTACCTAGCAACAAGCCTTCCACTTTTGGCCATTTTGATTTCCTATCCTTTTGTTGCTGGAACATGTAAAGTGATCAAGCCAACATCTTCCCCACCAACAGAGTACAGCGACCTCTGACTCAATATGATGCACTATGAAGAAGTTTTGCTCATTGTGCACAGTGTGCCGAGTAGAGGAACTTTATGTATATTTGGTCTCCAGAGTCACATCTTTGTCGATGAAGTCCCGACAATGATTTTTACCAAGGTCCATTAATACTACAGGTCAGGTCGTCCTGAATGATTTGACAGCAAGAAGCGAAAGGAGTAACACCGCTTCGATAAAACTAAACATATTGTTTTGATCGGAACACACTCACTTTTATCAAGTAAACCTCAGCTTCATCTGAGGTATATGTTAATTTAGCAGTTGTACGCGCAAGCTTAAGAAGGGTTCTTGCGTTGTAATTGTGTTGCTTTCGTCGTTTGTGCAAATAATACCAATAATCAGGAGTGTGAATTTACCCTGCAGGATCAGACGATGAGTGCAACACACACGATCAAACAGTTGCTTCACTAGTGGCGGCTGGCATTGATGTCAGTATCGATTGATTTAGTTTAAAGGTGTTAGTTTCTCTAATTAATAGCACTGTTCGCAACTTGTAATTAATGTGTTATATGTTTTGATCCAGCGATGCTCGTAGCTGTCAAAATTGCGTGTTGCGTTGTTTGCCTGAGCCGATTTGTTTTCATATCCAGGTTTCATATCCCAAAAACCTTAACTCGTATTGCATTTACTAGCGTGGAAAGTACTTCTACGGAAACATGTTTCAAAACATAAATTCACGACAAGCATATTTTTGCACCTCAAACCCAAACAAGAGCAATTGATACTCATTGCGTCATTGCACAGACAGCGTATTGTCTCCAAAGTTCACATGAAGCCCACGGGTTGGCAATACCTTTCGTAAATTGAATCCGTTCTGGGTGTGGTTGCCCCGCAAAACGTCAAACCTGAAAATACGTCAATCCCGAATGCATCCTTAGAAGTAGTACAGCCGTTTCAGTGTAGAGCTCCAACATTGTTTGATTTTGTTCTCTGACATAAAAATATACTCACACGCAGTGTAATCCGAGCAGCGAGGTAATTCACGGTAAACGGGCCGGTATGAGACGTCTGCCGCGGTGCCGCTCGTGCTCATCGGAAGCGATTCCGGGGAAAACCAGACACGAAAATTACACACAGCCAGCGGTAAAACACAACACCCACCGGCGAACACCATAAAACATTCACGACGAGTGTGCACCACTTGAAATTGAATAGAAATTTATTTCTCCTGCGATAGCTCCGGGAAGCGATCACATTTCCTTATCGCGCATGTTTTCCGTCTCTCCGTGTGTTCGTGCATGGCAGCGCCCGACTCCAAACTCGCCTCGTCGGGATGGCGCAGTTTAAGTTGAATTGGGACGCAAGCGAAAAAGAAAAGTCAAGCATTCCGTGGAAAGCGAAGCAATTGACAATCGTCCGGGTTACGGGTTGCCATACACGAGTTGTCCCTGGACGAGGTGTATGTGTGCAGAAGCGCGTTATCCTTAGCGATTCGCGGGTGCGAAGGGAGCGAAAATAAATAGTGAGCGCGGGATCGCGCTTGCGAGCGCGCGTTTTCCGGCGACTGTTGAATTTAGATATGAAATTATGTTCCCAAATCATGTTCATCCACTTTGCCACGGTGTCACGCATGGGGCTGGAATACGGAACGAGCAAATAGATGATTGTGTGGAAGTTCGTGCTATTTTGCAGCGGGTGTGTTTCGACGGTACGCTGCCGTGACACGGTTGCCGATTCCAACGCTCGCGATCGTTATATCGTTTCGCATTGCACAAACTATCGATTATTGATTAAGCCGTCAACGAGTTTATCGAGCATGAGATGATATTTTCGCGCTTGTTTTTCTATCGTTCGCTCCGCATTTGTCAGTTTGGCTTAGACGATACGCACACAGGGTCAAATGATGTGCAGCCGTTTCGAATTGATTCACTTGTTCGATGACAAGGTTCAAAATGCTCCTCTGGTGTGAAGGAGGTGACAGCATTAAAATGCTTCGAATTGGGTATTTCAAATTGGTCACCTCTCAATTATTCCGAGAAATAAAGTTAATCGGAAAATCAGTAATAACTTCAAAAAGAATATATTTTGATTATTTTATACTAATTTTACTTTATTTGTGAGACTTTAGTTATGGGAATTTAGTTATGGGTAATTTAGTATTTATAAGACCATCGAGGTAAACCATTTGTTTTGCTATATACCTCTTTATGTTTCAAGTACTTTTATGTCGTTTCTGAAAAACTCATATGTTTATCACAAAAGACTAGCTAATATTAAACGAATTACAGAGTAAACTTTATTTTGTTTCCACCAACATGTTAAGTAACGAAAAAATAAACTACTTTTGTCGTCACATAAATCACAGGGCTGTTTTTTTTTAAATTGGTTTGAATGTTTGGTTTTTCGAGCAATGTGTGTCGCATGATTTTAATATCAAATCAGGTTCCTTTATTCTATATTATGGATAGAAGTACAATTTTTACGATGATGATGATGAAGTGCTTGGAAAATTCTTATAACAGAGATGTAGATCTTGGTGGTGTATTTGATACACAAAATTATAATGCCATTAACATTGAATACTGCTCAAGAACTAATTCTGTAGCAATGAAAGAAATCTACAATATCTTCAAACCTCTTCTACATTCAACATTCAACATTCTGGGTTCAACTGGGTTCAACATTCTTGCATCGATCATGCATATTTGTCGCAGCCGCTGCATTTATCGGCTTTGCGTTGGTTTATCATTTCCCGAAGCCATAATCTGTCCGGCCATACCGGAAACCGAACCGAACGCAGTGAGACCGTCGGTCACTTCCTTCACAATTACCTGCGCCCAGCAGCGATAGTCATCGTCAAGCTAATTTGCGGTTCAAACATTCGCACACATACGCTCGCGGGCCACTGTGCTAGAGAGCGCATTGCCCTGTCGCCAAGGATATTCAGCAGGCAATCGTAGTTGCGGTCACCGACAGGAACTTCCTCGGTGTCTCCGTGCACGCGAGCACACGGCATGATTAGTTAATAGCACTGTCGATAGAATTGTGAACTCACTGCCGGCGCAAGTGTCGGAAAGCAGAGCGAATGGATGGGAAAACCGCGTCACACATCACTTTCCGCCATCGCCTCGAAGGAACCTAATGAGTGTGATTTTATCAAACCGGTCGCCGGTCGGGGTGGTTCGGCCCCATAAACACTCCGAGCATGCCGGCGACTCGGCGCGATCCGCACGGGTACTTCCGCCCGATTGACAGTCGCACACTGGCACGGGTTACATTATGCTGACTGTATCGGCACCGGCAGTGAAATGCGAAACCGCACGCACACCGCGCCCCTGCGTCACCCTTCCCGGCGTGGTGAGTGTGTCATTAACGGAACCGTCACTTTTCCGCCGCTCTGCTCATGTGACACGTTAGCACGTCTGGGGAGCACTGGCGACGAATTTATAATTATCGACAGTAATGCATCTAATGCATGCATCCATAATTAGGATTCTCTGTCGGACGACACGTACACGATTGCAGTTACGCGCTCACACCGCACACAGCTACGCGCACGAGAGACCCAGCTGCGCTACAACAACCCAGCTACAACAACACAAGCTCTAAACAAAACCCATTTCCCCACGTGGGAAGCCGTTGCAATAATTGAACTACTGGCAAATCGTTTTACGACCTGCAATGGCACCCTTAAACAGGCGTCGGTCATTTCTGGTTGCCAAATAAATGACGCCATGAGATGCAATGGGCTCTATGTATGGTGGTGTTGGCAGTATTGAGCTTGTTCCGTGATAGTGAATTAAACGTTCTGCCGACTCCATACGTCGTTTGGTGAAGGCAATTAAAGGGTGACTAAAGTATATCGGAAATGCAATGAAAATATATTACACCGAGTGATAGGAATGCTTTTGACAAATATGAAAAATACCTGTTGCCATGGGGAAGTTAACTACATTGGATAACAACAAATCCATATATTATCAGTTCAAAAGTTGTTGAAAAGCATTTTAAAACATATTTCAATGCCCGCTCGATGCCCTAAAGTAATTATTAGTTATCAGCATAGTCTATTGAATGACAATTTATGAGATGAGTTGACGAATGGAATAAAAATACGAAACTAAAGTCAGAGTTCAGAACGTAGATTGAAAATGAAAAGGATGATAACAATTTTTAGAGCATTCCAGCTAATTAACCCTAATGTCTACGACCGCATACCCGGGTATGTTTTTCAAATTTAAAAATCAATATCTCCGAATCTAGATGTCCCAGCAACTTGAAAAAATAAAGTTCCTACACGAGAATGTTTTCTATAACATGGCAAAAATTTTTTTAGAAAAATATTTTTTTTACT